>CM040910.1:5034378-5329378 GCA_023029165.1 Gobiocypris rarus | reverse complement strand
TCTCATGAACTGAGATGAACTCGGGGTCACCTGTGGGTCGGGCGGGCGGTGGCTCTGCTCCGGGACGCTGCCGTTGGAGAAGACGTCTGAGCGCGGCGGGACAGCGGGCGGCTGCTTCGGCATCACCACCGCCTGAGGAGAGCCCTGCACGTTCCTCCGGTGCCGCTCGTCCGCCTGAGAGCACAGAGCCACACTTACACACACACACACACACACACATGGGTTTGATCGGTTCTCAGCGCAGACGTGAGGGGTTCGCTCACCAGAAGCATGGCCTGCTCGTGTAAGAGCTGCTGCTGCAGGATCTCCAGGTGCCGCTGCTCCTCCTCCAGCTGCCGGCGGATGTACTCCTGCCACACACACACACACACACACACACATGTACACACACACACACACACAAAGCATCAGCGGTCAGGGGGGAAAGGTCAAGCTGTATCAGGTCACTTTCATTCTGTAGCCCACCTATACATTTGAATTGAAATAACTATATAACCAACTAATTTGTTATTTAGCTAGAAAATTAAAGCATTTTGATACATATATGCACTATATTCTGTGTGTAGCCTGTGTGTGTAGCCTGTGTGTGTAGCCTGTGTGTGTAGCCTGTGTGTGTAGCCTGTGTGTGTAGCCTGTGTGTGTAGCCTGTGTGTGTAGCCTGTGTGTGTAGCCTGTGTGTGTCGTCTGTGTGTGTAGCCTGTGTGTGTAGTCTGTGTGTAGCCTGTGTGTGTAGTCTGTGTGTGTAGCCTGTGTGTCTAGCCTGTGTGTGTAGCCTGTGTGTGTAGCCTGTGTGTAGCCTGTGTGTGTAGCCTGTGTGTGTAGTCTGTGTGTGTAGCCTGTGTGTGTAGCCTGTGTGTGTAGCCTGTGTGTGTAGCCTGTGTGTGTAGCCTGTGTGTGTAGCCTGTGTGTGTAGCCTGTGTGTCGTGTAGCCTGTGTGTGTAGCCTGTGTGTGTAGCCTGTGTGTGTAGCCTGTGTGTGTCCTGTGTGTGTAGTCTGTGTGTGTAGTCTGTGTGTGTAGCCTGTGTGTGTAGTCTGTGTGTGTAGCCTGTGTGTGTAGCCTGTGTGTGTAGTCTGTGTGTGTAGCCTGTGTGTGTAGCCTGTGTGTGTAGTCTGTGTGTGTAGCCTGTGTGTGTAGTCTGTGTGTGTAGTCTGTGTGTGTAGCCTGTGTGTGTAGCCTGTGTGAAAATGTGAAAATGTCGTAAATATTGAATATTTCAAATTCAGCATGCAGACTTTCCCAAAAAACATTACCAGATAATGCAGAGCTCTGCTTGCACTGTTCACTAAACACTGGAAGCTGAAGAGTTAAATATACACGCGCAGCGCATGACGAAAGCCACGGAAACATGCGCGCGTGAGAGGAATGACAGCGCCGCGCCGGACTCTGACCGGAAGCGCACACGCCTTTCAGACAACATGCGGTCGGGATTCAGCTCCTTCATGGATTATTGGGTTTCAAACAGATGTAAAGATGCACGTCCTGGCGAGTGTTAAACACAGTAGTGTGTGTGTCTTTAGTGAGCGCACACAGAGTCGAGTGAGGAATCGTGTGTGTTAGTGTATTGGGTCCGTGCAGCTCTTAAAGGGCCGGAGCTCATATTCGGCATGATTTAATGTTCATCAAACAACAATGAAAAATAGAAAACCACCTCATGCTCGGCTAAACAACTTTGATATATTTATTAAGAATCAGTGGAGCCTATAGTTCATTTATAGAGTGAAGACTGCAAATGAAGTACAAATGAAAACGGTCTGTATAAATCAGCCTGAACCTCCAAACGCGCGCTGACTCTGACAGGTGTGCTGAAGAACTGGGCACACACACACACACACACACACCTGCTCGCGGTCGGCCCTCCTCTTCTCCTCCTCTGCCCTCCGGCGCTCCTCCTCTTCCTTGCGTCTCCTCTCCATCTCCTCCACGCGTCTCTTCTCCTCCTGCTCTCTCCTCCTCTGCTCTCGCTCCTGCTGTCTCCTCATCTCTCGCTCTCGTCTTTGTTGCTGCAGAACACAAGAGTTACTCACTCGTGATGTTTCAGCTCTATCGTGGTGTTGTCTCGAGCTGCGGGGCAGGTTTTACATTGTGTTGTCCTTCAGAATAAAAGTATTGCCACTTTAAGTTTCAACATACAAGACAGAAGGGCCTGAACGGTCCCGTGTCCTTCAGCAAACTCCTGCAAAAACACACGAGAACGCGAGCTTCCCGCCTACACAGCATACGCTCCCGTCACTCTAACCGGATGAAGAAAGGGTTCCCGTAGCTCTTAACCAGAAAAAGGCATGAAAGAAGAACTGCCAATCCGTGTGAGTGAGTGTTAGCAGGCTCATGTGGTGATAAGAGCGTTCATGAGCGGATTCGTTTATACCTAAAGGGCCATACGGATATCCCAGTCCTTTGCTATAGTACATGCAATGTGTATTATTGAAGGATCATATTTTGTTTGTGATGGGTGATTCTACAAACTGGTGATCATGTGACTTGATCCAATATGGCTCCTTAACTCAGCATCGATCCCCTGGGACAGAAATGTTTGCCATTTGTGGAGCGAGTGCATCCGAGGCCTGCACATCTAGAAACACAAGCGGCCCCTGGCGATAGCGACTCCGCAGGATACCGGTGATACTCATATTTCAAATGAAACGTCACTCACGCTCTACCTGTCCATCATTTGTTCTATCAGAGCAGAGCGAAGGCGCAGTTTTCCAAGCCGTGTGTTCATGTGTGGATAATATTCCTGGAGTGGGTCAGGCAGGATTTTGACCACTTCAGTAAGTTTTGTTTTGTAGAAAGCCCTTCTTTAAAGTAAATTTCATTTTGTATGAATTGTATCTTAATTTTAATCAATGATTCATCAGCCAGATGCCGGGATTTAATAAATAAGAAGCAAAGCAAGAACACTGGGAATGGACTGAAGTGTGTATAACAAATGAACACTAGCCTGTGTTTCCACGGCCTTTGAGTAAAACTGAAACGATACTTTAATAAATGACTTGAATACATATCTCAGTCAGAAGGCCTACAGATAGTTATGATATTTCTGGTTAAACGTGGCGTGACTGGAGAGCTGGGGCAAACATATATCCATATCACTATGATCAGATCAGACACAGCCTTTCCCTGTTGTGTGTGTTTGTGTTACTGAGAGAACACACAGCACATTCATCTGAACGGCGTCCGATGCTCATACCCCACTGCCAAAGTATTTCAGAGTTCTTTTACCCCAAAGCAAAGTACGATCGAGAACATGAACACACACGCAGAGAACTGATCCATTTCATAAGAGATCCTGATTTCAGTTGGTCTATGAAGTAGCCTAGGTCAGGCCCGCTTCCCGTATAGGGTTCCCGTCGAGCACGAGTGCAGTGTGTGTGTCTGTCGGGACGGCCTGCTCACCTCCTCCAGCCGCCGCCGCTGCTCTTTCTGCTGCTCGATGCGCTTCTGCCGCTCAGCCAGGAGCTGCCGCTTGTATTCCTCCTGCTCGCGCATCTGCTGTTCCTGGAGGAGCTGCTGTCGTCTCAGCGCCTCCGAGCGCCCTTGTTCTCCTGCTGAAGACGGATGAAGTCCCGCCGCAGAGTCGACTCGCCCGGCACGTTCACGATAGAGCTGCGGGAGTGCAGAGCAGAGTTACATACTGCTCCCTAACCCCGTTCAGACACACAGAGAAAGACAACACAAACACCCAACACAGACAAATACAATAACCAGCTTTAGGACTTCAACTCTTCCAGACGCTCTCATAAAGAGCCACTTCTCACAGATGAAATATTTAGAGCTGAGCATAGGAGAAAAATATATATTCCCTTTAGAAATGTACTTTATTTTTTACATTACTCCACTAATATAGTGCACTAGAGTGAGTCTTTCCCTATGCCCTCATTCCCTGTCCCCTACATCACTCCACTAGTATAGTGCACTAGAGTGAGTCTTTCCTATACCCTCATTCCTGTTCCCTACATCACTCCACTAATATAGTGCACTAGAGTGAGTCTTTCCCTATGCCCTCATTCCCTGTCCCCTACATCACTCCACTAATATAGTGCACTAGAGTGAGTCTTTCCCTATGCCCTCATTCCCTGTTCCCTACATCACTCCACTAGTATAGTGCACTAGAGTGAGTCTTTCCCTATACCCTCATTCCCTGCCCCTACATCACTCCACTAGTATAGTGCACTAGAGTGAGTCTTTCCCTATACCCTCATTCCCTGTTCCCTACATCACTCCACTAATATAGTCCACTAGAGTGAGTCTTTCCCTATACCCTCATTCCCTGTTCCCTACATCACTCCACTAGTATAGTGCACTAGAGTGAGTCTTTCCCTATACCCTCATTCCCTGTCCCCTACATCACTCCACTAATATAGTGCACTAGAGTGAGTCTTTCCCTATGCCCTCATTCCCTGTTCCCTACATCACTCCACTAGTATAGTGCACTAGAGTGAGTCTTTCCCTATACCCTCATTCCCTGTTCCCTACATCACTCCACTAGTATAGTGCACTAGAGTGAGTCTTTCCCTATGCCCTCATTCCCTGTCCCTACATCACTCCACTAGTATAGTGCACTAGAGTGAGTCTTTCCCTATACCCTCATTCCCTGTCCCTACATCACTCCACTAGTATAGTGCACTAGAGTGAGTCTTTCCCTATGCCCTCATTCCCTGTCCCCTACATCACTCCACTAATATAGTGCACTAGAGTGAGTCTTTCCCTATGCCCTCATTCCCTGTTCCCTACATCACTCCACTAATATAGTGCACTAGAGTGAGTCTTTCCCTATACCCTCATTCCCTGTCCCCTACATCACTCCACTAGTATAGTGCACTAGAGTGAGTCTTCCCTATACCCTCATTCCCTATCCCCTACATCACTCCACTAGTATAGTGCACTAGAGTGAGTCTTTCCCTATACCCTCATTCCCTGTCCCCTACATCACTCCACTAATATAGTGCACTAGAGTGAGTCTTTCCCTATACCCTCATTCCCTGTCCCTACATCACTCCACTAGTATAGTGCACTAGAGTGAGTCTTCCCTATACCCTCATTCCCTGTTCCCTACATCACTCCACTAGTATAGTGCACTAGAGTGAGTCTTTCCCTATGCCCTCATTCCCTGTTCCTACATCACTCCACTAGTATAGTGCACTAGAGTGAGTCTTTCCCTATGCCCTCATTCCTGTTCCCTACATCACTCCACTAGTATAGTGCACTAGAGTGAGTCTTTCCCTATGCCCTCATTCCCTGTTCCCTACATCACTCCACTAATATAGTGCACTAGAGTGAGTCTTTCCCTATACCCTCATTCCCTGTTCCCTACATCACTCCACTAGTATAGTGCACTAGAGTGAGTCTTTCCTATGCCCTCATTCCCTGTCCCCTACATCACTCCACTAGTATAGTGCACTAGAGTGAGTCTTTCCCTATGCCCTCATTCCCTGTTCCCTACATCACTCCACTAGTATAGTGCACTAGAGTGAGTCTTTCCCTATGCCCTCATTCCCTGTTCCCTACATCACTCCACTAGTATAGTGCACTAGAGTGAGTCTTTCCCTATGCCCTCATTCCTGTTCTCTACATCACTCCACTAGTATAGTGCACTAGAGTGAGTCTTTCCCTATGCCCTCATTCCCTGTTCCCTACATCACTCCACTAGTATAGTGCACTAGAGTGAGTCTTTCCCTATGCCCTCATTCCCTGTTCCCTACATCACTCCACTAATATAGTGCACTAGAGTGAGTCTTTCCCTATGCCCTCATTCCCTGTTCCCTACATCACTCCACTAGTATAGTGCACTAGAGTGAGTCTTTCCCTATGCCCTCATTCCTGTTCCTACATCACTCCACTAATATAGTGCACTAGAGTGAGTCTTTCCCTATGCCCTCATTCCTGTCCCCTACATCACTCCACTAGTATAGTGCACTAGAGTGAGTCTTTCCCTATGCCCTCATTCCCTGTCCCCTACATCACTCCACTAGTATAGTGCACTAGAGCGAGTCTTTCCCTATGCCCTCATTCCCTGTTCCCTACATCACTCCACTAATATAGTGCACTAGAGTGAGTCTTTCCCTATGCCCTCATTCCCTGTCCCCTACATCACTCCACTAGTATAGTGCACTAGAGTGAGTCTTTCCCTATGCCCTCATTCCCTGTCCCCTACATCACTCCACTAGTATAGTGCACTAGAGTGAGTCTTTCCCTATGCCCTCATTCCCTGTCCCCTACATCACTCCACTAGTATAGTGCACTAGAGCGAGTGGACTCTGACTCTTTAATAACCCTTTGAAACAGCTCCAGTAGAAATGAGAAGATGTATCATGAACTCTGCCATGGAAACTAGCATAACTGTAATTAAACACTTTAATAATCAATTAATAAGGAATTTCTACCCGTGTGATATTACGCTCTTCTGGTCAGAGGCAGGAATTTCTTCAGCACAGAGCACTCGTTATTGCTGTGTATTATGGGATTGAATGAGTGCACTCAATAACGTCCACTATGGTTTCGGACACCACTACACATGGCTGTCCCCTCAAATAGTGCCCTATTAAGGGTATAGGGGGCGATTTCGGACACCGCGAATGAGAAGTTGATGACATGGTATTTTGTTTTCTATTCAGAATCATAATCTCTGTGATTCTCAGTTCATTCAGAGTCACGCAGAGCTAATACGCACAAATCCGTGCATGAAATCTGCATACAAATGTTTTCCTTAACAAATGATCATTTACCAATCTCCCTTTCATACTGAAACTGAGTCCTAATGTATGTAATAAATGTGGGAACAACTGAAACCTCATTCTCTGGGTGGCTTTAAAATCACGTTTAGGTGAAATTCTATACATAGATATTTCATCTTAATGTATTTCCTCAAATCCAGTGAAGGAGTAGGAAAAGCACGTCCAGCTGCCCACGAGAGACCTGTAATCTGGGTCTGTTCACTGGGTCTCACATGGCTTTGAGGAACTGCTGCTGTTCATATTCTTGCCAGTGTGTCATACCTGGGCTCTCCTTCCTGCTCCTGAGCTTCCTCCTCCTCTTCCTCACTGCCGCTGTATTCATACTCGGTCTCATCTGCAGCCGGAGCACAAGCACACGATCACACACGAGCACGAGCGCTCACGCCGTCTCTATGGCGACAGAAGCGCGACCCCTACCTTTCTCGCCGCGTTTCTTGCGGCAGCGGTCCAGGTGGTCTTTGAGCTGGATCCGCACCTGCCTCTCATTGGGCTGGTCTCTGATGAAGGGATGCTTCAGGAGCTGGTCAGTGGGCGGCCGCTGCGTGTAGTTTTTCACCAGACAGCCCTCGATGAAGCTGAAGAACTTCTTAGACCTGAAAACAAGACCACGGGAGAGGAGAGTGTTTCTGAAGGAGCCCATGAGACCTTTGCCCTGCTGGCATCAATGCAACAAGAAGATGAAGGTACTGACCATTTCTTGGACTTGAGTCTGGGTGGAGGATTTCTGGGTATGAGAAAGAGCGCGCGCATGGGATGCATATCACACAACGCTGCAAAACACCAACACACACGTCCGATGAAATCCAGTTATCAATTCAGGATAATAAAGGTAATGTTCCACCAAAAATTTTAACTGTGTGTTGCGACTGATCATGTGTGAGACAATGATGTTATATATGGAGCTATATCAGCTCAAGAGAGACGTGGACGACACTTCTGCTCATGTGGAGCCGCAGTAAGACAAGAGCAGCTCCAACGAGGAAAGAAAGTCATGTGTAAAGGACTTCCTGAGAGAGCCACAGTCCTGCTGAGTTCAGCTAAAGCCCTTCAGGGTCATTTGAAAACTACAGGTATGTGTGTTGGAGCAGGACTGTGGCTCCCCTGCTTTAAATGAGCAAGCAATACATTCCTTTTCTCTAGTCCAGGGGTAGGCAAGTTCGGTCCTAGAGAGCCGCTGTCCAGCAGAGTTTGACTCCAACCCTGAAAAACCCTCACCTGCCTGTAGCTTTAGTAATCCTGAAGACACTGATGAGCTTGTTCAGGTGTGTTTGATTAGGGTTTGAGCTAAACTCTGCAGGACAGTGGCTCTCTAGGACGGAACTTACCTACCCCTGCTCTAGACTCATGGTGGACTTAAGGCAACTGGACATCAGGACACACAAAGCGAAAGAAAGGAAGACGCAAGTGTGTGAAGAGAGGAGGTGTGTGATGAAGTACTCACGGGGAGCGCCCTCCGCCATCTCTATAGCCGTGATCCCACAGGACCACAGGTCGCTCTGCACAGGAAAAGCAGAACATCCTAGTCAGCTCACTGTGTTTATGAGGGTCTATTTAACAGGCTGACAGTTCCTGCAGTGCTTGTTCTTCCCATGAGGACGTGTCTAGGTTATTACCCTGTAGTCGTAAGTAGCGTCCGGGTTTTCGTCACAGGCGATGACCTCTGGAGCCATCCAGTACGGCGTTCCAATGAAGGTGTTCCTGCGGCCGACGGTTCGATCCAGCTGAGCACTGACGCCAAAGTCCACTGCAGACGAGACCCAGAGAGCACACATCAGCTGACACACAGCAACAGCACGCGTCACACCTTCAACATCTACAGCAACTGAGGCTAGAATCAGCTGTCCACATGAAGGTCATTATCTTAGGATATTCCTATAGGAACAGCTGTTGTCAGGTATGGTTCATTCATAATGTCTCCTCCTCTTTAAACCGGTCTCGTTATTACTGTACACCGTGGTAAAACAGTGACATTAACTGGATTAGTAGGGGTGTAACGATTTTCACACCGAACCGAAAAACCGCAATACACCACCTACGGTTCGAACGCGATTCTCTCATGTGGTACCGAGGGAGCCCCGCCCCTGCTGGCCCAGCCCCGCCCCTGCTGCCCCAGCCCCACCCCTGCTGGCCCAGCCCCGCCCCTGCTGCCCCAGCCCCACCCCTGCTGGCCCAGCCCCGCCCCTGCTGCCCCAGCCCCGCCCCTGCTGGCCCAGCCCCGCCCCCCTGCTGGCCCAGCCCCGCCCCTGCTGGCCCAGCCCCGCCCCTGCTGCCCCACCCCGTGCTGCCCCAGCCCCGCCCCTGCTGCCCCAGCCCCACCCCTGCAGGCCCAGCCCCACCCCTGCTGCCCCAGCCCCGCCCCTGCTGCCCCAGCCCCGCCCCTGCTGCCCCAGCCCCACCCCGTGCTGCCCCAGCCCGCCCCTGCTGGCCCAGCCCCACCCCTGCTGGCCCAGCCCCACCCCTGCTGGCCCAGCCCCACCCCTGCTGCCCCAGCCCCGCCCCTGCTGCCCCAGCCCCACCCCGTGCAGCCCCAGGGATAGGGTTAGCCAGGCATAGGTCAAATGCTACCTTGGAGTCCTAGCAACATCGTTATTTTCGTGCCTTGATACGAAATAATCTCTCTGACCTCAGAAAACCGCTCTCGTGTCCTGTCAGCCGTTATACTGTGCTCGTAGCGCACACTCTTTAGTGTCACGTGCGTCGTGTATCTCTTCATAAAGCGCGAGAGAATGAGCATGCAACGTTACGATGTCAATTCGTAAGTCATGAAAAAAGTAAAGCACCAATAAATCCCGTAACCGGTTCGCCGTGTGTGAGCTGGGAATGATTTGCATACAGCAGTTTTCATGTTTCATTAAAGGTGCCCTAGAATGAACAATTGTATTAACCTTGCCATAGTTAAATAACAGGAGTTCAGCACATGGACATCACATATAGTGAGTTTCAAACACCATTGCCTCCTCCCTCATATGTAAATCTTGTTTGTGAAAAACACCACAGAAAAATAGGCGAATCTCAACATATAGCCATCGATGACGCAATCGCCGGTATCATTAATATGTACGCCCCAAACATTTGCATATGTAAGAATAAGCGTCACATGAGGATAGCGAACATGGCAGAACATGGAAACAAATGTTATGTTCCAGGCTGTGCAGGGGATGTGAGGGATTTGCATATCCTTCTCACAGATAAAACATGTCAACAGGCATGGTTGATGTTTATTTATAATCGGATATCGCAACAATTTAATTAAAAGTTGTTCTTTTGCTCTGCCCATTTCACCACGGACAGTTTTTCTAACCTGGGACAAAATCCAGCAGTGACGCTCAGCGTCTAAAACTGAAGAAAGGGGCAATTCCAACTATATTGCTGCAAGCAGTGAGTAGTGTTTTATCCACTTCTTTACTATCTAAACAATTTCTGATTAACTTGAAAGTTTCTTAGAGAGACAGCATTGTCTAGATAACGCAAGATGCTAGTACAGTAACAATAGGAAACTATAGTACCATACATAACTAGTCACTGCGTACATTGTGATTATATAAACATGCAATATCGTTTTTACGGAAAAAGACGAGCCTAAAATGTAGTTGGTTTTGCACTAAAGCACTGGTTTTGGTTTTATCGGGGGAAAAAGAGGAGCTTTCGAGTCTTCTTATAATTAATGAGTTAAATTATATGTTGTTATTATATAAGTTAAAAGTGAATCTAGTGTTAAGCCCAATTTATACTTCTGCGTGGAGTGTACGCTGTAGCTACGCCATAGGCTGTGTGATGCGCGAGTACCCTACGACGTACCCTGATGTGCATCTCTCCAAAAATGTAACAACTCGTCAATTCTACGCGGACCGCAAGCGCTATGATTGGTCTGCCAGAACCCCTCCCAAATAAATAATAAAATCTGCGATAGGAGTGTGTGTGTGTGTCCAGAAATGGGATGATAGGTTCATTCTTACATCTGCTATATAACACAATATTTTGTAGTGCAGATATTCTTTATGTTAGTGAATAAATACATAGGTCCGCTGTGTATAGTTTGTTTATTTTCTCATTAAAACCAAAGATGTTGATCATTGATTGTATATCAAGAACAGGGACATATGGTGCATTTCGTTTTGTGATTTCAACAGAATGAATAGTCTCTGCAACAGCAATTGATTAAAGCTCTATAACATGTGCACAAGCTACGAGACTGAAAACAGCGCCGCGAGCTCTGCATGATTTCACAAACGCATTCCAGCGCCAGATCGCCTCATTGTAACTCTACTTATCAACTAGAGATGCTTAATCTGTATTACATACAACAACTCAAGCTGCAAGAGAAGCCACTATCTGACGCCATGACGGCTGCTGATACTCCGACACTGTAAAAAAGCTGCTGCTTCTTCTTCTACTTTTGCCTTGATACTGCGGGTTACCATCAGCATGCCTGTGGACACTGCCTCCTAGCGGTCTGCATGTGGAATTGCACATTGACGCAGACAACAATGCAGAAGTATAAATGAAAACCAACGCATAACTTCGGTCCGACGCAGAAGGATAAATCAGCCTTTATTATTGCTGATGCCCTGCCATGAACCCTGACCCACAGCAAACAGAACCGAACCGTGGCTCCCAAACTGAGACATGAACCGAAACGTGGCATAGGTGTATGGTTACACCCCTATGGATTAGATATATTTAGTCAAATTTACCTGAGTGAAAACAGAAAACCTCTCCTCCTTTTTTTTTCCTAATGATTTGGTTCAAGGAAGGATATTCTCATGAGAGTATGAGAAAACTAATGCATCACACCGAGAGGACTGGAGATAAGAGTGGAGAAAGAAGAGAATCAGTGGAGATCTGACCTAGTTTGACCTCTGCGTTCTCGGTCAGCAGCACATTCTGTCCCTTGATGTCTCTGTGGATGACGTGATGAGCGTGCAGGTGGGCCAAACCCTGATGAAGAGAAGAGCGGAGGAGAGGAGAGAGTAGGAGAGGAGAGGAGAGGAGAGGAGAGGAGAGGAGAGGAGAGGAGAGGAGAGGAGAGGAGAGGAGAGGAGAGGAGAGGAGAGGAGAGGAGAGGAGAGGAGAGTGGAGGAGAGGAGAGGAGAGGAGAGGAGAAGATAAGAAAAGAGAGAAGGAGAGGAGAGTGAAGGAGAGGAGAGGAGGAGGAGAGGGAGGAGAGGAGAGGAGAGGAGAAGATAAGAAAAGAGAGAAGGAGAGGAGAGGAGAGGAGAGGCAGGAGGAGAGGAGAGGAGAGGAGAGGAGAGGAGAGGAGAGGAGAGGAGAGGAGGAGAGGAGGAGAGGAGAGGAGAGGAGAGGAGAGGAGAGGAGAGGAGAAGAAAAGAGAGTGGAGGAGAGGAGAGGAGAGGAGAAGATAAGAAAAGAGAGAAGGAGAGGAGAGTGAAGGAGAGGAGAGTGGAGGAGAGGAGAGTGGAGGAGAGGAGAGAGGAGGAGGAGAGGAGGAGGAGAGGCAGGAGGAGAGGAGAGTAGAGGCAGGAGGAGAGGAGAGGCAGGAGGAGAGGAGAGGAGAAGAAAAGAGAGAAGGAGAGGAGAGTGAAGGAGAGGAGAGTGGAGGAGAGGAGAGTGGAGGAGAGGAGAGAGGAGAAGGAGAGGAGAGTAGAGGAGATGAGAATAGAGAGAAGGAGAGGAGAGAGGAGGAGGAGAGGAGAGTAGAGGAGATGAGAATAGAGAGAAGGAGAGGAGAGAGGAGGAGATGAGAAAAGAGAGGAGAGGAGAGGAGAGGAGAGAAGGAGATGAGAGGAGAGAGTAGGAGATGAGAAAAGAGTGGAGGAGAGGAGGAGAGGAGAAGATAAGAAAAGAGAGAAGGAGAGGAGAGTGAAGGAGAGGAGAGTAGAGGAGAGGAGAGTGGAGAGGAGAGGAGAGTAGAGGAGAGGAGAGGAGAGGAGAGTAGAGGAGAGGAGAGGAGAGGAGAGGAGAGGAGAGGAGAGGAGAGGAGAGGAGAGGAGAAGAAAAGAGAGGAGGAGAGGAGGAGAGAGGAGAAGATAAGAAAAGAGAGAAGGAGAGGAGAGGAAGGAGAGGAGAGGAGGAGAGGAGAGTGGAGGAGAGGAGAGAGGAGGAGGAGGAGGAGGAGAGGCAGGAGGAGAGGAGAGAGTAGAGGCAGGAGGAGAGGAGAGGCAGGAGGAGAGGAGAGGAGAAGAAAAGAGAGAAGGAGAGGAGAGTGAAGGAGAGGAGAGTGGAGGAGAGGAGAGTGGAGGAGAGGAGAGTGGAGGAGATGAGAATAGAGAGAAGGAGAGGAGAGAGGAGGAGGAGGGAGAGTAGAGAGATGAGAATAGAGAGAAGGAGAGGAGAGAGGAGGAGATGAGAAAGAGAGGAGAGGAGAGGAGAGGAGAGAAGGAGATGAGAGAGAGAGTAGGAGATGAGAAAAGAGTGGAGGAAAGGAGGAGAAAGAAAGAGAGAGAAGGAGAGGAGAGTGAAGGAGAGGAGAGTAGAGGAGAGGAGGAGAGGAGAGGAGAGTAGAGGAGAGGAGAGAGAGGAGAGGAGAGTAGAGGAGAGGAGAGGAGAGGAGAGGAGGAGAGGAGAGGAGAGGAGAGGAGAAGAAAAGAGAGTGGAGGAGAGGAGGAGGAGAAGATAAGAAAGAGAGAAGGAGAGGAGAGTGAAGGAGAGGAGAGTGGAGGAGAGGAGAGTGGAGGAGAGGAGAGACGAGGAGAGACGAGGAGAGACGAGGAGAGGAGAAAAGGAGAGGAGAGGAGAGGAGAGGAAAGGCAGGAGGAGAGGAGAGGAGAAGAAAAGAGAGTGGAGGAGAGGAGAGGAGAGGAGAGGAGAGGAGAGGAGAAGAAAAGAGAGTGGAGGAGAGGAGAGGAGAAGATAAGAAAAGAGAGAAGGAGAGGAGAGTGAAGGAGGGGAGAGTAGAGGAGAGGAGAGTAGAGGAGAGGAGAGAGGAGGAGGAGAGGAGAGGCAGGAGGAGAGGAGAGTAGAGGCAGGAGGAGGAGGAGGAGAGGAGAGGAGAGAGGAGGAGAGGAGAGACAGAGGAGAAGAAAAGAGAGTGGAGGAGAGGAGGAGAAGAAAAGAGAGAAGGAGAGAGGAGAGAGGAGGAGAGAGAGAGAGGAGAGGAGAGGAGAGGAGAGAGAGGAGAGGAGAAAAGGAGACAAGAGGAGAGGAGAGGAAAGGAGAGAGGAGAGGAGAGGAGAGGAGAGAGTAGGAGATGAGAAAAGAGAGAAGGAGAGGAGAGAGGAGAGAGGAGGAGAGGAGAAGAGAGATGAGGAGAGGAGAGAGGAGGAGATGAGAAAAGAGAGGAGAGGAGAGAGAAAAGGACAGGAGAGAGGAGGAGATGAGAAAGGGGGAGAGAAAAGGAGAGGAGAGAGGGGAGAGGAGAGGAGAGGAGAGAGGAGGAGGAGGAGGAGAGGAGAGAGAGAGAGAGGAGGAGATGAGAATAGAGAAGGAGAGGAGAGAGAGGAGGAGATGAGAAAAGAGAGAAGGAGAGGAGAGGAGAGAGGAGGAGATGAGAAAAGAGAGAAGGAGAGGAGAGGAGAGAGGAGGAGAGGAGAGGAGAGAGGAGGAGGAGATGAGAAAGAGAGGAGAGGAGAGAGGAGGAGATGAGAAAAGAGAGGAGAGGAGAGGAGAGAGGAGGAGGAGATGAGAAAAGAGAGAAGGAGAGGAGGAGATGAGAAAAGAGAGGAGGAGATGAGAAAAGAGAGGAGAGGAGAGAGGAGGAGATGAGAAAAGAGAGGAGGAGATGAGAAAAGAGAGGAGAGGAGAGGAGAGGAGAGAGGAGGAGATGAGAAAAGAGAGGAGAGGAGAGAGGAGGAGATGAGAAAAGAGAGGAGGAGGAGAGAAGTCAATCAGTGGCTCCAAACACACACATCTTCTGTCATGTTCGTGTCAACGTGCGCTTCCTACCCTGAGAATTTCTCTGGAGATGTATGCGATCCAGTCTTCTTTCAGAGTGTTTCCTTTCGTGTTTTTCACAAGGTCTGTTATCGAACCGGCTCCACAAAACTCCATCACCAGCTACACAAACAACAGAGACAGATTTACACACAAAGAATTTAAGATGATGAAATCACCCAGTGTCAAATAAAGAGACCTCGTTTTGCGTTTTCATTTTCACAGAAACGGTGCATGTACTCGTGTGGGGCGAGTCTCGTCTCAAGACCTCTCGAGGCCTCCGATCCCGGATCTATAATATAACTGAACTCAACCTATAGGAATCCACTAAGCATACATGACATTAAGGCTCCGCCCAGTACAGAAGCCGTCATGTTGAAGTACAGTATTCAGTTTTCACCACTCCCTCATATTTAGTCTAATTCTTTGTTCAGAAGTTATGTTGTTGAACTTAAGGTCAACTCAACATTGGTTCCCAGGCTGTATCTCGGCAAAACTTTGATCAATCAAAACGAAAATGTGTCCACTTCATCAGAACCATGATTGATCTGAGGGTCCATTACAAATTTGGGAACAGTGCCACCAACAGGTCATGAAAAAAAAATGTTCCCCAGAAAATCATGATCTTGGTGTCTATGGATTCCTTGTGTCATGCCGAATTCAAGGACACTGATTTTGCCAGGAACAGATGAACCATCAGGCCACCACTTTGAAATGTGTCATTGTTATTTTGTTTATAAGGTTAGCTGGAAAGCCCTGTTTGATAGTGCACTTTTTCTTGTTAACCCTTTCAGTGTGAACACTAGTCTATTTATGCTACTAAATGACACAGAATAGTGTGTGTGTGTACTGAGACACATACAACTACAGTAATGTCACCTATAGTTAGATCCTGCTCCTCCTGTGTAAAGCCTCTGTTCGTGATGCTTTATTTGGCCTTACACCCGGGGTCAGCAGATTTCACTCTCAATGACTGAATCAACCATTAATGACATTAAATACACTTGTAATCTACATGCTGTTGTTTTAATTTAGTTTGTTAATATGTATTATTCATAAAGTTATTGATGATTGCTGTGAGATTGAAAGTAGAATCTGAGCTCAGTCGATGTTTGCACACTGAGAAGGGCTCGTGGTGTAGTGGTGAATCTGAACGGGTTTCACATGAACGGCTGAAGATGGAAACCCTCGATGAGCTCTGGGTCGCACACACAAACACTCTGCCATCAATAACCCTGACGAGATGAAAACATTTCCAGCCAAATACAGACTCTGGGGCCTGCGGTTTCAGACAGGCTTAGATTAGTTGCAGAAACTTAGCCTCTATGTTAAAACTCTGTCTTACAAACTAGACTGACCAACAAGCAGTTAACCAAGGGCTATCAGTCTCACTTTTCCTACTCCAATAAGACCAATCTACCAGTTGATGTAACAGACTTTAGAGTTAGGAACAGTCTGGATGGAAAAAAAGACTAGACTAGTCCTTTAAGAGTTTATTAAACCAGACACAGGATTGGGCTTTTCTTCAGTTAGGACATTGAAGTAGCTTTGATTAACATTTCTAGATAAAAATCATTACTGATGTGGATCTCGAGAAAAAACAAAGACTATTTGTGTGTGTGTGAGTGAGTGTGTAAGTTTGTGAGAGTGTGAGTGAGTGAGTGTGTGTGAGAGAGAGTGTGTGGTGTGTGTGTGGTGTGAGTGTGAGAGTGTGAGTGTGTGGTGTGTGTGTGTGAGTGTGTGAGTGAGGAGTGAGTGAGTGAGTGAGTGAGTGAGTGTGAGTGTGTGAGGAGTGAGTGAGTGAGTGAGTGAGTGAGTGAGTGAGTGAGTGAGTGAGTGTGAGTGTGAGTGTGTGAGTGAGTGTGAGGTGTGAGGAGGAGTGAGTGAGTGAGTGAGTGAGTGAGTGAGTGAGTGAGTGAGTGAGTGAGTGAGTGAGTGAGTGTGTGAGTGAGTGAGTGAGTGAGTGAGTGAGTGAGAGAGAGAGAGAGAGAGAGAGTGTAACTGACCCACAGCTGGTCGTCGTGTCCTGGAGGACTCTTCTTAATGAACGCGCCGTAATATGTAGCAATGTTTCTGTGATGAGAGTATTTCTTCAGCATGTTAATCTCCAGCTTAATCTCCTCTTCTTCATCCTGAACACACACACACAGGAAGTCTCATGAATACAGTTCATATGGATTGTAAATTATATTTGATAAATCTTGGTTGGTGTAAATCAACACGACAAGCAATAAACCCAAATCATTTCACACGCTTTGCTAATATAGTAAGCTATGAAGGGTTCAGCAAGGGTTTCATATTTAAATCAATCATGAAAATAATACAGACAGATTTTACTCTTTAATAAATAACCATAACTGAGCAAAAATAACAAACAAACACTGAGATTGTGAGACGATTATGAAATATGTCCATATATGTCCCTATATCCGAGTAGTGATGTCATACATGTTTCATAAAAGGCAATACATGATTAGCACATCCTCACCATATATGAAGATACAGGTTTATACCATCTATGAAGAATTATTATATATACATATATTAGAATGATTTATATGATGACTTTTTATATGGTACTGTATGTTAATGCCATATATGTAAACAATACATGTCTAATTTATACATGTTAGTTCATTTAAACAACATATGCAAACTTTCAGTATGCTTGTATAGGATTTGATATGGATTTATATAGTTGTGTTTGAATCCTGGCATTTCATTCCAGTGTGGTTTTGGTTCAGGCTCCAGACACTAATGCTCCATGTGTTTCCCCGTTGTGAGTGTACAGTGTGAGCATCCGCTCGGTCTCGTGTGAGTGAGTAGTTGTGATTGGGAAGTATACACTCTTTTGTCTGTGTGTTGTGTGTTTGTTTAGCACATGGCTCGTGCTCATCATCAGCTTGTGCTCGTTCATGTTTTGCTCTGTGTAGCACGTAACCCTACCCTGTTCCAGGGGTGACGTTTGACATCCTGTCCTCTAGAGGGCAACAAATGGAGGAAGTGGTTTTAAGGTTGTGAGTAGCACAGGAGAGGCATGGCAACGGAGTATGGCTGAAAATGCCTGGAATCACAGTAGCTGTGTCTCATTTCATGTAATTTCGAAGGCTGCGTCCTCTAGAGGGCACATCCTGTGAAGGATGCGGTATACGGAGTGTCCTCCATCAGAATGAAACGAGACGTCCTTTGTAGGACACACAGGCAGGAAGTATTGAACCTACTTACATTTAAACACCACATCTACGCTTGCATGTATATTTGGCAGCGGTGCCATGTTTTCAAATAATATTTAAAAAAATGGACGGTTGTTAACGGCGACGCAAAGAATTGTGGGTTATCTGCATCAGCGAAGGATACACCTCATGCGCACTCCTGTTACAATTCCTGTAAAAGAAGGGCGCATTCGGAGTGTCCTATTCAGTTTTTTTAAATGAGACAGCCTCATGACGCATACAGCCTTCCCGAAATGAGACCGCTTGTGTGTCTGAGGAGTTCAGTGAATTGTACATTCTAATGCTTTCCAATCGGTAACACTTAACTTGAAGGGGTGTGCATAAGACTGACATGACACCTTCGTAAGACTGACATGACACTGTGGGATTACAAATTTAGAATAAATTGTAATTAGTATTTAAGGTAATGATGATGACATCAGATTAAGTATTCTGCTAGGCAAAGTATCCGGGCAAGTTTTTGTTCTATTGATTGTAAATCAAATGAGCCTGATTACTAAGATTCTCACCGTCTGTCTTTAATGGCTCTCAGAGCCCCTGTAATCGTTAGGCTGATGGGATTAGGATGGGGAGTCTGGGCAGGTCTCTTTACATATACTATATTTGCATTCTTTTGTTTAGATTTTCTCCACCTCATTGGCTGAGTAATCCCTCCCCCTGAAATGTGGATAAATTACAGTGTAAACTGTTTTTGTCAGACTTGATGACTACAGCCACCGACCGCACGTGCTTTCAATAAAGAGTCACATGTTATATCCAAGCTCTCCTGGTCTTCACTTCTGAGTTTCCAACAACACCTTCAGAAGACTGACATGACACCTTTGTAAGACTGACATGACACCTTCATAAGACTGACATGACACCTTCATAAGACTGACATGACACCTTCATAAGACTGACATGACACCTTCATAATACAGATGACACCTTCATAAGACTGACATGACACCTTCATAAGACTGACATGACACCTTCATAAGACACATGACAGCTTCATAAGACACATGACACCTTCATAAGACACATGACACCTTCATAAGACTGACATGACACCTTCATAATACAGATGACACCTTCATAAGACTGACATGACACCTTCATAAGACTGACATGACACCTTCATAAGACACATGACAGCTTCATAAGACACATGACACCTTCATAAGACTGACATAACACCTTCATAAGACTGACATGACACCTTCATAAGACTGACATGACACCTTCATAAGACTGACATGACACCTTCATAAGACTGACATGACACCTTCATAAGACACATGACACCTTCATAAGACTGACATGACACCTTCATAAGACTGACATGACACCTTCATAAGACTGACATGACACCTTCATAAGACACATGACACCTTCATAATACAGATGACACCTTCATAAGACTGACATGACACCTTCATAAGACTGACATGACACCTTCATAAGACTGACATGACACCTTCATAAGACTGACATGACACCTTCATAAGACACATGACACCTTCATAAGACACATGACAGCTTCATAAGACACATGACACCTTCATAAGACTGACATGACACCTTCATAAGACTGACATGACACCTTCATAAGACTGACATGACACCTTCATAAGACTGACATGACACCTTCATAAGACTGACATGACACCTTCATAAGACACATGACACCTTCATAATACAGATGACACCTTCATAAGACTGACATGACACCTTCATAATACAGATGACACCTTCATAAGACTGACATGACACCTTCATAAGACTGACATGACACCTTCATAAGACACATGACATTTTCATAAGACTGACATGACACCTTTGTAAGACTGACAGGACACCTTCATAAGACTGACATGACACCTTCATAAGACACGACACCTTCATAAGACAGACGACACCTTCATAAGACTGACATGACACCTTCATAAGACTGACATGACACCTTTGTAAGACTGACATGACACCTTCATAAGACTGACATGACACCTTCATAAGACTGACATGACACCTTCATAATACAGATGACACCTTCATAAGACTGACATGACACCTTCATAAGACTGACATGACACCTTCATAATACAGATGACACCTTCATAAGACTGACATGACACCTTTGTAAGACTGACATGACACCTTCATAAGACTGACATGACACCTTCATAAGACTGACATGACACCTTCATAAGACTGACATGACACCTTCATAAGACTGACATGACACCTTCATAAGACACATGACACCTTCATAAGACTGACATGACACCTTCATAATACAGATGACACCTTCATAAGACTGACATGACACCTTCATAAGACTGACATGACACCTTCATAATACAGATGACACCTTCATAAGACTGACATGACACCTTCATAAGACACATGACACCTTCATAAGACTGACATGACACCTTCATAAGACTGACATGACACCTTCATAAGACTGACATGACACCTTCATAAGACACATGACACCTTCATAAGACTGACATGACACCTTCATAAGACACATGACACCTTCAGTAAGACTGACATGACACCTTCGTAAGACTGACATGACACCTTCATAAGACTGACATGACACCTTCATAAGACACATGACACCTTCATAAGACTGACATGACACCTTCATAAGACTGACATGACACCTTCATAAGACTGACATGACACCTTCATAAGACTGACATGACACCTTCATAAGACACATGACACCTTCATAAGACACATGACACCTTCATAAGACACATGACACCTTCATAAGACTGACATGACACTTTCATAAGACACATGACACCTTCATAAGACTGACATGACACCTTCATAAGACTGACATGACACCTTCATAAGACACATGACACCTTCATAAGACTGACATGACACCTTCATAAGACTGACATGACACCTTCATAAGACTGACATGACATCTTCATAAGACTGACATGACACCTTCATAAGACTGACATGACACCTTCATAAGACTGACATGACACCTTCATAAG
Source organism: Gobiocypris rarus (assembly GCA_023029165.1). Classification (NCBI taxonomy): domain Eukaryota; kingdom Metazoa; phylum Chordata; class Actinopteri; order Cypriniformes; family Gobionidae; genus Gobiocypris; species Gobiocypris rarus. Next base: position 5,308,578 of record CM040910.1, on the reverse strand, counting down.
ACTGACATGACACCTTCATAAGACTGACATGACACCTTCATAAGACTGACACACCTTCATAAGACTTACATGACATCTTCATAAGACTGACATGACACCTTCATAAGACTGACATGACACCTTCATAAGACTGACATGACACCTTCATAAGACACATGACACCTTCATAAGACTGACATGACATCTTCATAAGACTGACATGACACCTTCATAAGACTGACATGACACCTTCATAAGACTGACATGACACCTTCATAAGACACATGACACCTTCATAAGACTGACATGACACCTTCATAAGACTGACATGACATCTTCATAAGACTGACATGACACCTTCATAAGACTGACATGACACCTTCATAAGACTGACATGACACCTTCATAAGACACATGACACCTTCATAAGACTGACATGACACCTTCATAAGACTGACATGACACCTTCATAAGACTGACATGACACCTTCATAAGACTGACATGACACCTTCATAAGACTGACATGACACCTTCATAAGACACATGACACCTTCATAAGACACATGACACCTTCATAAGACTGACATGACACCTTCATAAGACTGACATGACACCTTCATAAGACACGACACCTTCATAAGACTGACATGACACCTTCATAAGACACATGACACCTTCATAAGACACATGACACCTTCATAAGACTGACATGACACTTTCATAAGACACATGACACCTTCATAAGACTGACATGACACCTTCATAAGACACGACACCTTCATAAGACACATGACACCTTCATAAGACACATGACACCTTCATAAGACACATGACACCTTCATAAGACTGACATGACACCTTCATAAGACACATGACACCTTCATAAGACTGACATGACACCTTCATAAGACTGACATGACACCTTCATAAGACACATGACACCTTCATAAGACTGACATGACACCTTCATAAGACTGACATGACACCTTCATAAGACTGACATGACACCTTCATAAGACACGACACCTTCATAAGACTGACATGACACCTTCATAAGACTGACATGACACCTTCATAAGACTGACATGACACCTTCATAAGACTGACATGAGACTTTCATAAGACTGACATGACACCTTCATAAGACTGACATGACACCTTCATAAGACACATGACACCTTCATAAGACTGACATGACACCTTCATAAGACTGACATGACACCTTCATAAGACTGACATGACACCTTCATAAGACTGACATGACACCTTCATAAGACACATGACACCTTCATAATACAGATGACACCTTCATAAGACATGACACCTTCATAAGACTGACATGACACCTTCATAAGACACGACACCTTCATAAGACTGACATGACACCTTCATAAGACTGACATGACACCTTCATAAGACTGACATGACACTTTCATAAGACTGACATGACACCTTCATAAGACACATGACACCTTCATAAGACTGACATGACACCTTCATAAGACTGACATGACACCTTCATAAGACACATGACACCTTCATAAGACTGACATGACACCTTCATAAGACACATGACACCTTCATAAGACTGACATGACACCTTCATAAGACACATGACACCTTCATAAGACTGACATGACACCTTCATAAGACTGACATGACACCTTCATAAGACACATGACACCTTCATAAGACTGACATGACACCTTCATAAGACACATGACACCTTCATAAGACTGACATGACACCTTCATAAGACTGACACCTTCATAAGACTGACATGACACCTTCATAAGACACATGACACCTTCATAAGACTGACATGACACCTTCATAAGACTGACATGACACCTTCATAAGACTGACATGACACCTTCATAAGACTGACATGACACCTTCATAAGACTGACATGACACCTTCATAAGACTGACATGACACCTTCATAAGACTGACATGACACCTTCATAATTCAATCATGGTATTGCGAAGCAGAGAAGTAAATAATCTACAACTTTGCGTGTTACTCAAAACAGACATGGTCTTGAAATAAATCCACACACGAGCAGAAAAGAGTCCTAAATACATGACAAGCCTCCCTAAACCACGACTACACATCAAGAGTGTGTTTTCACTCACACGAGACAAAATCCAGCAAATCAGCTGACTCAAGCGTTATTACACATCCTGAGCTGCATATAATCTGAGGAGCGCTCCTGGTCCCGTGGTTAAACTCATCACTTACTTCCGTCACGTCCATGACTTTGATGGCGGCCAGCTGTCCGGTTTTGACATGTCGACCCTGAAGGGAAACAGAGGAAAGGAGTTAGAAACACAAAACAAGGATGTGTATGATCTGCACTTTAATAATATCACTGTAGGGATACACCGGTCACTTAAAGAGAAAACAGGCTGAATCTGCTCCGGAAGATCAACATTCCCATGGATAAACAGCAGGGCTCATGACACTGGTTTGATTGACCTCAAGGACTGTGTCCCACTTCCTGTTAAACACTCACCAGCGGTCTGCCCCAAACGTCACATGTTTGATAAGAGTCCTGTCCTGAACACATCTACAAGCCAATATTCAGTTAGTCATAGCGCCACCTGCTGGCAGCAGGAAGGGTGGCTCACTGAAGGGATTTTCCCATGTTTCTCCTACATTGACCTGCTTAAATGCATGCCGCCCTCTATTCGCTGTTTTCCCGAGGGCGGCGTGGTCCCGGTGCGAGGGCCCTTTCATCGCTGCTCGCAGCTTTGATTGATGAAGTTATTGTGTGTGTCTGGATTATCTGAACATCAGTACTTTTGTGCAGTTTTACAGGATTGTGCAAACTTGTTGCTCCTATAATTGTGTCTGTAATTACTTCGGCTCCCTTTATTGTCTTTAAATAATGAGAAGTGTAAGCTTGAAGTGAATTGAGCTGAATAATGACAGCTGCTTTTACAGAAGTTGAATAGTTTTCCTTACGGATTTCCCTGTTTATTCCGGTGAATCTGCGGTGAGACCGTCTGTCCTGTATGAACCGAAGACATGTCATATTTCTTCTGAAGACGTGAGGATTAAAGCTCTAGGGTTTTAAAGCAGCACTAGGTAACTTTCCAACCTTCATAATATATTTTCCAGACTCGTGTGATGATGCATGGACTTACAATATGCTGAATGACACGTCTGCCGCAGCCTGACGGGGTCTGTATCGCTTTTAATCGCACTTTTAAACTTTGGGTTTCGGGTAGTAACCCGAGAACAAAAAGAACTACAAAATTCGACTGCTTTACGGCATATACATCACTTCCACCACCACCCCACTTCCTTAAATGAGATCCATATGACGTGCTGAAACATATGCCACCGGACCTGAGATTCACACGCGCCGCGAGCAGAACTCCCGCAGTGAACTCCTCCGGCAGGGTTCAGGCCTATCACGGTTGTCAACAAATGCACAGATGTAGGATGACAGAGTTTACCACAGTAGTAGAGGACAATCCTGTTTCCCAACTGTAGGGGGACCCCGAGACACACACACACACACACACACACACACACACACACACACACACACACACACACACACACACACACACACACACACACACACACACACACACACACACACACACACACACACACACACACACACACACACACACACACACACACACACACACACACACACACACACACACACTGCTAGTTCAGTTGTGATCAGTTAAACATGGTGTCCGCCCTGACACGGCTTTGATATGTGGTGATGTGAGCGGTCACATGACTGAGGAGAGGCGCTGTCTGGATCAGGCGATGTCCGTCAGGTCAAGGGTCAGAGGTCAGACACACACCGCTGTTGACTTTAATTATCCAATCGGTGCTAGAACAAATTTTATATTATTACTACTCTTATTATTTTAACTTTACAATTTTAAATTGGAATTTTTTAATAAACGTTTCCTCATTTGTGCGGTTTTATTTGGTGAAAAAGACTTTTAATGTTATATTTTTACTGCTTTTGTTTCATGCGTAAGCATTTTTATGAAGTATTTGAAAAAGTATTTCAATGAAGATTCAGAACATCCTCCGGTTGAGTTTTATTAGTCCTGTCACTGATCTCACGATCGCTGCATCCTCAGTTTTCCCTATTACTGCACATGGATATGATTCATCAGAGAATACAAGCAGTCAGATATCATATTTCATCTGCTCAGAACTGCATCAGAACCCTTCCTGAATGTGGAAAACATCACACACTACCTGAGTCTGCACACACAGACGACAGGAGCTTATAACACACGTGAATCTGTCAAATAGTGTACTTGAGTTAAAATTACACACACACACAAAACACACACACACACACAGATACACACACACACACACACACACACAACACTTGCACACAGATACACACACACACACACACACACACACACACAACACTTGCACACAGATACACACACACACACACACACACAACACTTGCACACAGATACACACACACACACACACACACACACACACACACTTGCACACAGATACACACACACACACACACAACACTTGCACACAGATACACACACACACACACACACACACACACAACACTTGCACACAGACACACACACACACACACACACAACACTTGCACACAGATACACACACACACACACCACTTGCACACAGATACACACACACACACAGATACACACACAGATACACACACACACACACACACACACACACAACACTTGCACACAGATACACACACAACACTTGCACACAGACACACAGACACACAGACACACAGACACACAACACTTGCACACAGATACACACACAACACTTGCACACAGACACACAGACACACAGACACACACACACACAGACACACACACACTTGCACACAGATACACAGACACACAGACACAGACACACACAGACACACACAGACACACACACACACACACACAGACACACACACACACACACACACACACACACACACACACAACACTTGCACACAGACACACAGACACACAGACACACAGACACACACAGACACACACAGACACACAGACACAGACACACAGACACACAGACACACACAGACACACACAGACACACAGACACACACAGACACACACAGACACACACAGACACACACAGACACACACAGACACACAGACACACACACACACACACACACTTTTACAGAAGTGTTGGTATGTGAAGAATGACATCAGAGAAACATCAGTGTAATCGACTGCATCATACTCCACTCCTGTGTAACGTTATTACTGTGTGATTGATGAACTTAAACCATTTAAGTAACCATAGACCCATTCTGTGTTTGCAAACAGCGATTACGTGATTTGTGGGTGGAGCCTCCCGGTGGCAGAAAATGACTAATGCCTGGCTCACACTACAGGAGTTTTAGACCGGTTTATACCCGATTTCCCCCTCCCGAGATTCGGAGAAAAAATCTTGTCCACGACCTCGATCGGTTCCGATGTTCGGCGCTGATTATCTGGTAATGTGAGACGTTCACAGTTAAAATCTTGCCCCTCCCGATCTGCTCTCACATTAATCGGGCTCTCCCTGATCATATCAAACATGTTTGATATTTATCGGGATGAGCAAGATTGCAATAACGTCAGTACTGTCACAATAGCCAATAGGAAACAAGAAGTCTACGATTAGGCGGAAGTGAAGTGATGGACATTTCAAATGGCGACCGCAAAACGGACAACACGGATTCGTTGGACCTCGGAGATGGAGGAGCGACTTGTTGAAATGTGGAAACAATATGAGTGTCTATATAACGTTTCTTCAAAGGTGTACCATAACCGCATCGATAAAGAGAAGAGCTGGGGAGAAATCGCATCTCTCTCTCTCTCTTGATAAGTGGCTCGACTCTCTCTAGCAGAATTTCAAATTCTTCTGCGGTCATGCGCAGCAGCTCCCTTAAGCCTGACCTATCCTCCAACTACGCATGAAACAAACAAAAATATATTTTTTAACCCTTGAATTAGTAATGTCATAGCCATTTGAGTCCTACTAATAATAACAATAATTAGATAGATAGATAGAGAGGGGATTGTTTGTGCGTGTGTGTATGTATGCGCGCGCGCACTGTGTGTGTGTGTGAGAGAGAGAAAGCTGTAAACCCTTGTTTCTTATACATACATACTATACTAGCACCAATTGTATTTTCATATTACAGCAGAAATCCACACTGTAAAAGGTGACACTATCGCTCTTGAACTGATATTATAACGGTTAATATTCTGGCACACTATGATACTAATATAAGGTACAGTTGACCTCAGTTTCTCGCTGAAGAACTGATAGTCCATGTTGATCCCATTCTCTCATCCACACTCGTTTATTCTTCCGCTTGTTTTTTTCACAACAAACGATCATTATTGATAGAGCAATTTTTCGGTTTACAGTATCCATTTTTCCCGCTTTCCGATCTGTTGCGTAGCTCACGTGACGCGCTTCCTCTGGCACGATAATCTTAATAACATTTTGTAGTGTGTGATGCTTCACGGATTTCAAATCTTGTAGTGTGAGCATGTTTAAGATTTGAGGGAAGAAAATCTGCAAAGATTCTCCTGAAGTGTGTGCTGCAACCAGATTTTACAATCGGATAGGGCTTTAAAACTGCTGTAGTGTGAGCCAGGCATAAGTTTATATCTGTGGGGTGTGTGGTCGACCTGTGGGGTGTGTGGTCGACCTGTGGGGTGTGTGGTCGACCTGTGGGGTGTGTGGTCGACCTGTGGGGTGTGTGGTCGACCTGTGGGTGTGTGGCCCACCTGTGGGGTGTGTGGTCGACCTGTGGGGTGTGTGGTCGACCTGTGGGGTGTGTGTCGAACTGTGGGGTGTGTGGTCACCTGTGGGGTGTGTGGTCGACCTGTGGGGTGTGTGGTCGACCTGTGGGGTGTGTGGTCGACCTGTGGGGTGTGTGGTCGACCTGTGGGGTGTGTGGTCGACCTGTGGGGTGTGTGGCCTAACTGTGGGGTGTGTGGTCGACCTGTGGGGTGTGTGGTCGACCTGTGGGGTGTGTGGTCGACCTGTGGGGTGTGTGGTCGACCTGTGGGGTGTGTGGTCCACCTGTGGGGTGTCTGGACGACCTGTGGGGTGTGTGGTCGAACTGTGGGGTGTGTGGTCGACCTGTGGGGTGTGGTCGACCTGTGGGGTGTGTGGTCGACCTGTGGGGTGTGTGGTCGACCTGTGGGGTGTGTGGTCGACCTGTGGGGTGTGTGTGTGTGGCCTGTGGGGTGTGGTCGACCTGTGGGGTGTGTGGTCGACCTGTGGGGTGTGTGGTCGACCTGTGGGGTGTGTGGTCGACCTGTGGGGTGTGTGTGGTCACCTGTGGGGTGTGTGGTCGACCTGTGTGGTCGACCTGTGGGGTGTGTGGTCGACCTGTGGGGTGTCTGGACGACCTGTGGGGTGTGTGGTCGACCTGTGGGGTGTGTGGTCGACCTGTGGGGTGTGTGGTCGACCTGTGGGGTGTGTGGTCGAACTGTGGGGTGTGTGGTCGACCTGTGGGGTCTGTGGGGTGTGTGGTCGACCTGTGGGGTGTGTGGTCGAACTGTGGGGTGTGTGGTCGACCTGTGGGGTGTGTGGTCGACCTGTGGGGTGTGTGGTCGATCTGTGGGGTGTGTGGTCGACCTGGGGTGTGTGGTCGACCTGTGGGGTGTGTGGTCGACCTGTGGGGTGTCTGGACGACCTGTGGGGTGTGTGTCGACCTGTAGTGTGTGGTCGACCTGTGGGGTGTGTGGTCGACCTGTGGGGTGTGTGGCCCACCTGTGGGGTGTGGTCGACCTGTGGTGTGTGGTCGACCTGTGGGGTGTGTGGTCGACCTGTGGGGTGTGTGGTCGACCTGTGGGGTGTCTGGACGACCTGTGGGGTGTCTGGACGACCTGTGGGGTGTGTGGTCGACCTGTGGGGTGTGTGGTCGACCTGTGGGGTGTGGTCGACCTGTGGGGTGTGTGGTCGACCTGTGGGGTGTGTGGTCGACCTGTGGGGTGTGTGGACCTGTGGGGTGTGTGGTCGATCTGTGGGGTGTGTGGCTCGACCTGTGGGGTGTGTGGTCGACCTGTGGGGTGTGTGGTCGACCTGTGGGGTGTGTGGTCGACCTGTGGGGTGTGGTCGACCTGTGGGGTGTGTGGTCGATCTGTGGGGTGTGTGGTCGACCTGTGGGGTGTGTGGTCGACCTGTGGGGTGTGTGGTCGACCTGTGGGGTGTGTGGTCGACCTGTGGGGTGTGTGGTCGACCTGTGGGGTGTGTGGTCGACCTGTGGGGTGTGTGGTCGACCTGTGGGGTGTGTGGTCGATCTGTGGGGTGTGTGGCTGTGGGGTGTGTTTGGTTTGGTTAGCAGAAGTTCGGCTAGTAGCTTCATTCAGACTGGTAGATGAAGCTTTATTCCAAACCCAGAAGAAAACCATGAGAAAGCGGGTTATTGTGTGAACATGCTAAAGAAAGACAAACTCTCAACCCTCTTGGTAAATAAACGTCCACCTCACTGTCGTTCAGTACGAGCGCAGGAGATCCCTTTAAGAGCCGTCCCTCGGCAGAAACCAACATTTGCATGATGTTTAAAAAAGACTAGAGAATCACAGACGCTTCCTCACACACTCAGAGGGTCTGTCAGAGATGTGCTTGAGTGCATGTGTGTGTGCACAGTCTGCCTGGATACAAACTCCCTCAGCCAATCGGAGACTCGCGCTGAGGTCACATGCTCAGAGCTCTCTGGGGCTCGTGAATCATATGATAATAAATGAACACGCTTATATCAGTGTTCGTGTGATGGAAACGGCAGCTCTGTCCGTCCTGGACTCGGTCAGAAGAGCGTTCAGTGTGTCTGCAGCGGCTCTGCACACGTGACGCACAGCTCACGTCTCATTGGCCAACACTAAGATAAACAATCGACACGCACTGAAGGAAAGAAACACAAGAGTTTTGTAAGAGGGCAGATGTTCATTCCTGATATCAACGGCCCCACAAGAACCCATTGTTTTTGTTCAAAAGCCTGCTGGCTGAGCATCACACTGACAGCATGTCACTACACACACACACACACACACACCTCACACTCACACTCACACTCACACTCACACTCACACTCACACTCACACTCACACTCACACTCACACTCACACTCACACTCACACACTCACACACTCACCCTCTCACCCTCTCACCCTCTCACCCTCTCACCCTCTCACTCACACTCACACACTCACTCACTCACTCACTCACCACTCACTCACTCACTCACTCACTCACCACTCACTCACTCACCACTCACTCACTCACTCACTCACTCTCACCACCACTCACTCACACACTCACACACTCACACACTCACTCACACTCACCACTCACTCACACACTCACACACTCACACACTCACACACTCACTCACACACTCACTCACACTCACACTCACACTCACACTCACACTCACCTCACACACTCACCACACTCACTCACACTCCTCACACCTCACACTCCTCACACCTCACACCTCACACTCTCACACTCTCACTCACACACTCACACACTCACTCACACTCACTCACACCTCACTCACACTCACTCACACTCACTCACACTCACACTCTCACACTCTCACACTCTCACACTCTCACACTCTCACACTCTCACACTCTCACACTCTTACTCACTCACCACTCACACTCACTCACTCACTCACTCACTCACTCACTCACTCACACACTCACACACTCACACACTCACACACTCACACACTCACACACTCACACACTCACACACTCACACACTCAAACACTCAAACACTCACACACTCACACACTCACACCTCACACACTCACACACTCACACACTCACACACTCACACACTCACACACTCTCTCACTCACACTCAAACACTCACACACTCACACACTCACACACTCTCTCACTCACAGACACTCAGACACACATGCTCACGCTTACGCTCACACTCACACTGGTGGTTTAACTCTTATAAAAGGTCTCAAAAATGACTAACTTGTGAGCGGAACAAGATATTTTCGCAAAACTTGGGTCACATGTCTATGAGTTCAAACTTCGGTCACTTGAAAAAAATTGCAATGATTGGCCACTTGGTGGCGCTGTAAAAGGAAAATATGTCATGAAAATTGCTACATCTGCACTCAACTATTAATCTGATTATAAGTGGCATGCAGTGCCTTTGTCCAGGGTGTCATGAGAACTTTGGGGTATCTCAAAAAACACATCATCGGAACAATGCCTTGAAGTAGCCTAAGAAGTTTCAAGCCAGTGTTTTTCACAGGAGTCCTTATACTCCTGAATCCTTGCTGAGTACAACAATACCAAACATGGCAGGTTTTGCCTTATGGTTTGTGTAACGGTGTCATTTAGCACTTGGAAAACGTTTGCAATTATCTTCAAAACAGCTATTCCGATCAAGACAAAACCACCACAGGAAATTTGATAACATAGGTCGATAGCTAAACAATAATGTCCAAATCTCAAAATTATGATAGGAAGTGAAATTCAACCAATGTTGCCCATTGGTCATTTTTATACTCTCATAAATATACTGTAACAGTCTATAATAGTGTAGCCAATCCTGCTCCTGGAGGACCACTGTCCAGCAGAGTTTAGCACAAACCCCAATTCGAGCTATTAACCTAATCATCTGAATCAACTAATTAACTCTAAACACCTGCAAAAGATTCCTGAGGCTTTTAAAAACTCCCAGCCTGGTTCATCACTCAAAACCGCAATCATGGGTAAGACTGCCGACCTGACTGCTGTCCAGAAGGCCATCATTGACCCCTCAAGCGAGAGGGTAAGACACAGAAAGACATTTCTGAACCAATAGGCTGTTCCCAGAGTGCTGTATCAAGGCACCTCAGTGGGAAGTCTGTGGAAAGGAAAAAGTGTGGCAAAAAACACTGCACAACGAGAAGAGGTGACCGGACCCTGAGGAAGATTGTGGAGAAGGACCGATTCCAGACCTTGGGGGACCTGCGGAAGCAGTGGACTGAGTCTGGAGTAGAAACATCCAGAGCCACCGCACAGGCGTGTGCAGGAAATGGGCTACAGGTGCCGCATTCCCAGGTCAAGCCACTTTTGAACCAGAAACAGCGGCAGAAGCGCCTGACCTGGGCTACAGAGAAGCAGCACTGGACTGTTGCTCAAATTTTGCATGTCATTGGGAAATCAAGGTGCCAGAGTCTGGAGGAAGACTGGGGAGAAGGAAATGCCAAAATGCCTGAAGTCCAGTGTCAAGTACCCACAGTCAGTGATGGTCTGGGGTGCCATGTCAGCTGCTGGTGTTGGTCCACTGTGTTTTATCAAGGGCAGGGTCAATGCAGCTAGCTATCAGGAGATTTTGGAGCACTTCATGCTTCCATCTGCTGAAAAGCTTTATGGAGATGAAGATTTAGTTTTTCAGCACGACCTGGCACCTGCTCACAGTGCCAAAACCACTGGTCAATGGTTTACTGACCATGGTATTACTGTGCTCAATTGGCCTGCCAACTCTCATGACCTGAACCCCAGAGAGAATCTGTAGGATATTGTGAAGAGAAAGTTGAGAGACGCAAGACCCAACACTCTGGATGAGCTTAAGGCCGCTATCGAAGCATCCTGGGCCTCCATAACACCTCAGCAGTGCCACAGGCTGATCGCCTCCATGCCACGCCGCAGTGAAGCAGTCATTTCTGCAAAAGGATTCCCCACCAAGTATTGAGTGCATAACTGAACATAATTATTTGAAGGTTGACTTTTTTTTGTATTAAAAACACTTTTCTTTTATTGGTCGGATGAAATATGCTAATTTTTTTAGATAGGAATTTTGGGTTTTCATGAGCTGTATGCCAAAATCATCAGTATTAAAACAATAAAAGACCTGAAATATTTCAGTTGGTGTGCAATGAATCAAGCAACAAACAAGTAAAAAAACAACAACTTTATTTTGGCTTAAAATATCGTGATTCATTTCGTATCGTGAGTTCAGTATCGAGATACATATCGAATCGTGACACGAGTGTATCGTTACACCCCTAATGTATATTAACACCATATCATTACCATCAGTTCCCAAAACCTAGATCTCCTCTCAGTTTTCCTAAGACCTACATATTTACCACGAGAGTTTGGCCAGCTATTTGTATGTCTAGTGTATATTCCCCCTGATGCAAACTACACCGCGGCCGCAGATGTGATATATCATCACATGCAAGCACTTGAGGCAGCGTCCCCAGACACTCCCAAACTTATCCTGGCTGCTCCGTGTCATCTGCTCTACCACACTATCAGCAATATTTGAAGTCAAAACCTATTGATCTATGTTATGGCAACATAAAACTGCCTACAAAGCAGTCAATAAACCAGCGATAGGCCGGTCAGATCATAACACTGGCTTTTTACTGCCCTACTACTGACACAAACTTAAAAGAGAGAAACCTGAAAGCCCATCAGTGTGTGTGTGTGTGTGTGTGTGTGGAAGCCAGGAGTGGGGCGAACATGCCGATGTTGTCACATCATATATTAACTTTTGTGTGGATAATGTGATCCCAGACAAAACGTGTTAAACAGTTTGCTAATTCAAAACCTTGAATTGCAGCCGAAGTCAACGAACTGATAGTGGATAAAGAAAGAGCGTTTAAAGCAAATGACAGGCATGGAGGGAAGCGGATTCAGAGGGAAATCAAACAGGGCAAGAGACAATACACAGACAAAGTGAAACAACAACTCAAGGAAAATAACTCTTGTATGGCGTGGAGGGGTATTAAAACTATCATAGGTCATAATCACCACTTTAACACCCCGGTACACACACTCGAACAAGCTAATGTCCTGAATGAACACGCGGCGGGAGAGTGACGGGCCAGCCAGTCCAATCAGGGCAAGCGGTGAGGAAACGGGGTGGAGCTTCTCCCATATAAGGACACGGAAAGCTGACAGGCTGGAAGGCACCATCCTAAAGAGCGGCAAAGAACAACGGAGCCCGGTGTCTCAGAAGTCCCGAAGATATGGAAAACCACTTCCTAAAAAACCCCAGCCAGTTAGACCGAACGATTTTAGACCACTGGGACTCACTTCTGTTGCTAAGAAGTGTTTTGAGCGGATTATTTTAAACACATTACAGTTTGCTTATAGAGAGAAGAGAGGTGTGGAGGATGCGGTCACAACACCACAAACCTGCCTCTTCACGTACGCATCTGTTTGCAGACACGCTTTCAACACCATCCAGTCACTCATGTTGATAGAGAAGTGTAAACAGCACTCTTGTAAAGTGGATTCAGGACTTTTCAACAGGCAGACGACAGTACGTGAGGGCGGGTCACAGTCAGTCAAGAACCATCATGGCAAACACAGGACTGCCGCAGGGATGGGTCTCATCACCACTGATACTCATTTCATACACTAATGAGTGTGTCAGTCACCATTCCAACTGTTCATTGATTAAGTTTGCAGATGATGTTGCCCTAGCTGGTTTTTAACAGATAACGAACAGGATGACAGGACTGAGGTCAACCACTTCCATGAATGGTGCAACCTAAACTCTCTCATTTTAAACATTTCAAAAAAAGAAAGAAATGGTGATTGGTTTTAGGAAAAGCCTGTTATATTCATGGGACAGGTGTTGAGGCTGTGGAGGAGTAGAAGTATCTCAATTAGGCTGAGGATACAGGACGACCCATCCCATCCTCTTTGCTCAGAGCACCACACCCCCCCTCAGGATGTAGAGTTAGAACGCCCCAACACAAACCATTACATCATCTGTGCCGAGGAGCATTCCGTTACTGAACAGATCAGGCACAGACATTGAAAAATGTTCACTACTGATTATTTATTAAATTATTTATTGATTCATTTTAGCTACTGGCCTGATGATTGTATGTTCCCACCATTGCTGGGGTGTTGTTGTTGTTTTCTGTAACCCTCATGTCTATAAATGCTGTTGGGAACCACCGGTTTAATGTTTAACGTTTCCTCCAAAAGTTAAAGATAAGATCCTAGTAAAGAGGAGAGTAGGAGTAAGCATCGTAACCCTTAAAGAGGTTTCAGGAGCGTTAGGAGTACAGGCGAGGACTTCCAGAGAGTTTCTTTAGCAGAGGAGAAAACGGACGAAAGAAGAAACGTGTTGCACACGATGCACGAGTGCGTTCAGAAGACACTACACACGAGATGGATCTTCTTAGAGACACTACACATCCCTGGCAGAAGTCATCACTACATTACCAGCCGTGATGATGTGGGTCTGTGCTGAACCCTCAGGACCTTACTGTGTCGCTCCATTTCCTATCAGACGCATCCCGTACAACATCAACATATAAAAACATGACACAATATATACAGAATATAATCTGTGCGTGTGTCTGTGCGCGTGAGGTAAAACTGGAAAAATTAGGCCTGTAATTCCAAAGTGAAGGCTTAGAATAGATCCTATTTTTCCTTGTTGGACAACCAACCAATCCTAGGCTTCAAAAGACGGTCAGCCCCACCTCCTCACTAAGATGGAAGTTGCCTTTTCCTCTCAGACGAGTCTTGAATCGCTCGAGCTCAGACTCAAACGTAGGAGCGTTCTTTGACAGCCAGTGATGGTGTGATCTAACAGAAGGACACGCTCATTGCCACATGACAGGGACGCTTTTACTGAGATCACAGAATCATTCAGGAATACGTTTATGACGGACTTCCTCAGGTTTGAGAAGCTGAAGCGCTGTATCTGTGTTCATGTTCATACGCTGATCATCTCCACACCTACTAAAGCACGATCCGAGACCGGCGCCACACACCGTCTGCATGACCACAATCAACTCTCCTATTCAATAAAACTGCACAACGCTAGAAAAAGGGCCATGTGTAAACCCAGGGGAAGTCAATGAACTATATTAAGAAATAAGATAAAAATAACAGGTTCACACTGTGCTTAGTCCAGGGACGGTTTAAACACTGTATGAACGGCACACACACACACAGGTCATTGTGTGTCACGGCACCACACATCTACTGTAACACACTCCCAAACTGTGCTCAGTCCAGCATTCTCACAGGTTTGGGATGCTCTGGATTGGCGTATACAACAGCGTGTTCCAGTTCCTACCCATATCCAGCACCGTCACACAAGAGGAGGAGCTGACCAACATTCCCCAGGTCACAATCAACAACCTGATCAACTCTATGTGAAGGAGATCACTGCGTGAGGCAATGGTGGTCGCACCAGATACCCCCCAGACCCCCCCAAATACAGTAAAACTGCACATTTTAGAGTGGCCTGTTATTGTGTCCAGCCTAAAGGCAGATTTATCCTTCTGCGTCGGACATACGCCGTATCCTCTACGCCACAAATAACGTGTCGGTTTTCATTTATACTCCTGCGTTGTGGTCCATTTCAATGTGCAATTCCACATGCAGACCACTAGGATGCTGATGGTGTATCAGTATCAAGGCAAACGCTGAAGAAGAAGCTTGTGTGCATTTATGGAGTAGCAGCCGCAGTGATGGCGGCAAATAGATAGCAACTTTTCTTGCAGCTTGAGTTGTTGTATCCAATACAAATGAAGCATCTCTAGTTGATTAGTAGAGTTAAATAAGAGGCGATGTGGCGTTTGTGAAATCATGCAGAGCTCGCAGCTCTGTTTTCAGTCGCGGTGGCTCATGCAGACGAGCGAGTCAATCGATTGCTGTTGCGGAGACTTTATTCCTTCCGTTGAAATCACAAAAAAATGACATAAATGTGTCTCTGTTCTTGATATACAGTCACTGATTAACATCTTTGGTTTGGATGAGAAAATAAATAAATAAACGATACAATAGTGGATTAGAACCCAGAGGCTCTGGCGCGCTCAACAAGAATTCTAGCACTACCACAACACCGCATAGAATTAACGCGTTGTTACATTTTTGGAGAGGTGCGCGTCAGGGTACGCCATAGGCTACGCCTGCAACACAGCCTACGACGGATCTACAGCATACACTCGACTCGCAGAAGTATAAACTGGCTTGAGGCACACCTGTGCAGTAATCATGCTATCTAATCCGCCACACCTGTGAGGAGGAGGGATCATCTCGGCAAAGGAGAAGTGCTCACTAACACAGATTTGAGAACAATATTTGAGAAAAATAGGCCTTTTGTGTACATAGTAAAAGTCTTAATCTTTGAGTTCAGCTCATGAAAAATGGGGGCAAAAAGTGATGTGTTTCTAATTGTGTTCAATATAACTGACACACAGTCTCAGTCTGAAACAGCTTGAGTCGCAAGTGCCAAAATCAGCAGCTCAAATACACACAATATGAAGTCCAAATGCCCGTCTTGGTGAGTATTCAGTTAAACAGTCAGTTCTGGAGCGTAGCTGAGAAAGGCATGTTGTGTATCAGTGTATTGGATCCATGCACACACTCTTAAAGTGACAGCAGTCTAATATTCCTGCATCTGTCATGATCAGAGAAAAATCTATCTCTGCTCAAGACTGAATAATGTTTATAACTTTAACGTATATGTAAGCATTAATCTGGATTTAATTTATCAATAAAGACTATCCCTTGTTATTTTACATTTACCATGTCTGTGTTATCTCCATCGCCCAGTGTGTACAAGGAAATACGTCGCATAATGGGTTATATTATCTGTTATCTTATCGCTTCGTCCACTCGTCCAGCATCACTGATCAAAATGGGTTATATTAACTGTTATCATATTATTATTATTACGCCAGTGTAGACAGCATCACTGATCATAATGGGTTATATTATCTGTTATCGCTCCTCCAGTGTAGACAGCATCGCTGATCATAATGGGTTATATTATCTGTTATCGCTCCGCTCGTCCAGTGTAGACAGCATCACTGATCATAATGGGTTATATTATCTGTTATCGCCTCCCCAGTGTAGACAGCATCACTGATCATAATGGGTTATATTATCTGTTATCGCTCCATCCAGTGTAGACAGCATCACTGATCATAATGGGTTATATTATCTGTTATCGCTCCGCTCGTCCAGTGTAGACAGCATCGCTGATCATAATGGGTTATATTATCTGTTATCGCTGGTCCAGTGTAGACAGCATCACTGATCATAATGGGTTATATTATCTGTTATCGCTCCGCTCGTCCAGTGTAGACGCATCGCTGATCATAATGGGTTATATTATCTGTTATCGCTCCGCTCGTCCAGTGTAGACAGCATCACTGATCATAATGGGTTATATTATCTGTTATCGCTCCACTTTCGTCCAGTGTAGACAGCATCACTGATCATAATGGGTTATATTATCTGTTATCGCTCCGCTCGTCAGTGTAGACAGCATCACTGATCATAATGGGTTATATTATCTGTTATCGCCCACTCGTCAGTGTAGACAGCATCGCTGATCATAATGGGTTATATTATCTGTTATCGCTCCGCTCGTCCAGTGTAGACAGCATCGCTGATCATAATGGGTTATATTATCTGTTATCGCTCCGCTCGTCCAGTGTAGACAGCATCGCTGATCATAATGGGTTATATTATCTGTTATCGCTCCACTCGTCCAGTGTAGACAGCATCGCTGATCATAATGGGTTATATTATCTGTTATCGCTCCGCTCGCCCAGTGTAGACAGCATCACTGATCATAATGGGTTATATTATCTGTTATCGCTCTCCAGTGTAGACAGCATCACTGATCATAATGGGTTATATTATCTGTTATCGCCCGCTCGCCCAGTGTAGACAGCATCACTGATCATAATGGGTTATATTATCTGTTATCGCTCTCGTCCAGTGTAGACAGCATCACTGATCATAATGGGTTATATTATCTGTTATCGCTCCGCTCGTCCCAGTGTAGACAGCATCACTGATCATAATGGGTTATATTATCTGTTATCGCTCCGCTCGTCCAGTGTAGACAGCATCACTGATCATAATGGGTTATATTATCTGTTATCGCTCTACTCGTCCAGTGTAGACAGCATCACTGATCATAATGGGTTATATTATCTGTTATCGCTCCGCTCGTCCAGTGTAGACAGCATCACTGATCATAATGGGTTATATTATCTGTTATCGCCCGCTCGCCCAGTGTAGACAGCATCACTGATCATAATGGGTTATATTATCTGTTATCGCTCCGCTCGTCCCAGTGTAGACAGCATCACTGATCATAATGGGTTATATTATCTGTTATCGCTCCGCTCGTCCAGTGTAGACAGCATCACTGATCATAATGGGTTATATTATCTGTTATCGCTCCGCTCGTCCAGTGTAGACAGCATCACTGATCATAATGGGTTATATTATCTGTTATCGCTCCACTCGTCCCAGTGTAGACAGCATCACTGATCATAATGGGTTATATTATCTGTTATCGCTCCGCTCGTCCAGTGTAGACAGCATCACTGATCATAATGGGTTATATTATCTGTTATCGCTCCACTCGTCCAGTGTAGACAGCATCGCTGATCATAATGGGTTATATTATCTGTTATCGCTCCGCTCGTCCAGTGTAGACAGCATCGCTGATCATAATGGGTTATATTATCTGTTATCGCTCTACTCGTCCAGTGTAGACAGCATCGCTGATCATAATGGGTTATATTATCTGTTATCGCTCCGCTCGTCCAGTGTAGACAGCATCGCTGATCATAATGGGTTATATTATCTGTTATCGCCCGCTCGCCCAGTGTAGACAGCATCACTGATCATAATGGGTTATATTATCTGTTATCGCTCCGCCCAGTGTAGACAGCATCACTGATCATAATGGGTTATATTATCTGTTATCGCCTCCGCTCGCCCAGTGTAGACAGCATCGCTGATCATAATGGGTTATATTATCTGTTATCGCTCCGACTCGTCCCAGTGTAGACAGCATCGCTGATCATAATGGGTTATATTATCTGTTATCGCCCGCTCGTCCAGTGTAGACAGCATCGCTGATCATAATGGGTTATATTATCTGTTATCGCTCCGCTCGTCCAGTGTAGACAGCATCGCTGATCATAATGGGTTATATTATCTGTTATCGCTCCGCTCGTCCAGTGTAGACAGCATCACTGATCATAATGGGTTATATTATCTGTTATCGCTCCACTCGTCCAGTGTAGACAGCATCACTGATCATAATGGGTTATATTATCTGTTATCGCTCCACTCGTCCAGTGTAGACAGCATCACTGATCATAATGGGTTATATTATCTGTTATCGCTCCACTCGTCCAGTGTAGACAGCATCACTGATCATAATGGGTTATATTATCTGTTATCGCTCCGCTCGTCCAGTGTAGACAGCATCACTGATCATAATGGGTTATATTATCTGTTATCGCTCTACTCGTCCAGTGTAGACAGCATCACTGATCATAATGGGTTATATTATCTGTTATCGCTCCGCTCGTCCAGTGTAGACACAGTGGGCTTCATTCATGAAATGTTTATATATATCTGAGCAAATTCTGAGCAATTTGCGTGTAAAATGGACCTTTACGAAAACTCTCCTCCAGATTCACATTCAATGCTTTGCAAGGACAGCGTTTTCCAGCTGAGATACTTTGGTTGCTAAGATTCAGAATATCCATGGCAGTAATGTGTTACTAGAATCTCATTTTGAAGAATATTACAGAATTTAAAAATGCAGTAATTCAACCAGATTCAGTGATTCATGTTTATGGGATTTTCCTGCATTATAAGCTGAACTTGTGTATTCATCCATCATTAAAGTGCATAGGTAGATTCACTGCCATTATAAAGCTTAGAAGAGCCAGGATATTGTTTAATGTAACTCTGATTGTGTTCGACTGAAAGCATGAGTTGAGGGAGAGTAAATGGGCTAATTTTCTTTTTGGGTGAGCTATCCCTTTAATGCTGATGTTAGCTGGTATATGAAACAGTGCTGAGGGAGAGGAAATCATGGGATAATCTTCATTTTTGGGTAAACTATCCCTATGACCCAACGGGAGCCCTGACCCGATGGGAGCCTTGGCTGACCCGACGGGAGCCCTGACACGGAGCCCTGACCCGACGGGAGCCCTGACCCGGCGGAGCCCTGACCTGACGGGAGCCCTGACTCACGGGAGCCCTGACGGGAGCCCTGACCCGACGGGAGCCCTGACCTGAAGGGAGCCCTGACGGGAGCCCTGACCCGGGAGCCCTGACCCGACGGGAGCCCTGACCCGAAGGAGCCCTGACCCCACGGGAGCCCTGACCCCACGGGAGCCCTGACCCCACGGGAGCCCTGACCCGACGGGAGCCCTGACCCCACGGGAGCCCTGACCCGGCGGAGCCCTGACCTCACGGGAGCCCTGACCCCACGGGAGCCCTGACCCCACGGGGCCCTGACCCCACGGGGCCCTGACCCGCCCTGACGAGCCCTGACCCGGGAGCCCTGACCCGACGGGAGCCCTGACCGGGAGCCCTGACCCGGGAGCCCTGACCCCACGGGAGCCCTGACCCCACGGGAGCCCTGACCCGACGGGAGCCCTGACCCGACGGGAGCCCTGACCTCACGGGAGCCCTGACCCGACGGGAGCCCTGACCTCACGGGAGCCCTGACCCGACGGGAGCCCTGACCCGAAGGGAGCCCTGACCCGACGGGAGCCCTGACCTCACGGGAGCCCTGACCCAAGGGAGCCCTGACCCGACGGGAGCCCTGACCCGACGGGAGCCCTGACCTCACGGGAGCCCTGACCCGACGGGAGCCCTGGCTCGCACTGGCCCGATGGTGGAAACGCAGCAAATGATTTCCTGTTCTTAAGTTCACACAGGTGTGTTGTCTTGTGGGTTGTCGGCTCAAGCCCCTCCTGCTGTGACACATGAGCTGGTTTATCATTTGAAGAGCTCTGTTCATGTGCTGATCAGTGTGTGTGATTAAAGGTCTAAATGACATCTGTTTAATATAAAGTGATTGTGTCTCCTCAGAAGACTCCATGGCTTTGTTTTACTCTCACGTCTATCCCCGGGTTCACAGGCTGAAGCTAGTCTACCGCAGGTTTGAGCTCAAAGCGTATCTTACAGTGCTATTGTTCTGTCTCCAGACACACACCACTAATGTGTTTTCATCTAGAAACGTTTGTAAAAGCTTCTTAAATGTCCTCTAATGCCTAATCCTGGCTTAATCTGAGCCTGTCTGTGAAACCAGGCCTAGAAGTACCAACTCGAAGATTTTGGTTGCATGGACTTTCAACAGAAGCAAACATCTCTTGTGTTTCATTAAACACATCCTGTGCTGTGTGTTGAGGGTGAAGATGACATACGGGACATGGAGTGAGTAAAGACACGTTAAACGAACCCTTTACAGCGGAGCAGTTTCAGTGGTTCAGAAACACAACACATGAACTCAATGCTCAAACACTGGCCAGAGATATCCAGCACTCCTCTTGAGCAGCACTGCTAAGCTCCTCGGCATCATTTTCCATGGCCATAATTAACATGTTAGCCTTTATCAGCCGGTTCCCAAGAGGAGCTGACGACATCATGTTATCATCTATCCCAGTTAATCAGCTTTAAAACCTCAGAACAGTCCTGGCTAGAGTAAGAGCAGCTCCTCCATCAGTGTCAGGACAGTAGTAGTGCTGTTGTTACTCATATCCGTGTGAAACACTGGCTGCTTTAAAGCGAGTTTATAATCAATGTCATGTTTGTCGCATTGAGTGCGTCTGCGCATGCGCGGCGGATCACACCCATCAGCAGGGCTGAATCTCTCTCCGAGGAGAAAACTCGTCTCTAACATGCATTATTACACTCGTGTAAAACACTGATCGAGCAGTTCCGCAGCTGCTGTAAAGCTCAATGTGAATACTGGAAGAATCAGCCGAACCAACCTTGTACACTTGTCCGTAGGTGCCATTGCCGACCACTTCCACCAGCTCAAAAATGCCCGCAGGGTCCTGAAATCACACAAAAGCCCAGCACAGGGGTTAATAAGAGACAGTGTGTGAAGATTACACTTGTGAGTGTGTGCCGTGGGTCCGCTGGGCTCGGAATAAGGCGCTCCTTCACACACGCGCGCGCGCGCGCCGCGAACAAAGGCAACACTGTAACAATGCGCGTTAGAGTAACGATACACATCAAACACACCCGATCCACGCTGAAACCGACGCCTGATGGCGGATGTGTGTGTGAAAGAGTGTGTGAGATGGGTCACTCACGCGCAGGGACGCGAGGTCTATGTCCACCAGGCTCTTCGCGGGCGAGTCGTTCGCCATCTTTCACACGATTCTTCGGAAAAACCGAGCCTGTGTTCGTCCCGTCCGCGTTAAACGTGTGGTGTCCGCTCGACGCCGCTGATCATCGCTATCGCGCGTGATAATCCTGAGAGAGCGCAGGCCCTGCAGCGTCCGCGCTATTGTTCGCCGTGACGATGATGATGATGATGGCGGAGATGATGAAGCGGAGTCTGGGTCAGTCCATGGCGGAGTGGGCAGAGACACGGAGGGTGGGTGGAGACTCCGACATCCAGTCAAGAAAAACACATTTATGCAAGTCATTTATATATACACACGATACTGATTCTTTACATAACGTTGAATACTAGCTTGTATTTATTATTTTATATTTATATATATATATATATATATATATATATATATATATATATATATATATATATATATATATATATATATATATATATATATTATATTTATATATATATATATATATATATATATATATATATATATATATATATATATATATATATATATGATGATACATATATATTTTGTCTCAGCTGTAAGGGAACATCTCTGAAAATGTTTTTTCCTACATTTATTTACTTTATAACTTCACGGGATAGTTCACCCAAAAATGATTATCCCATGATTTCCTCTCCCTCAGCTCATCCTGTGTGTGTATGACATTCTGCTTTCAGACGAACTCAATCAGAGTTATATTAAACAATATCCTGGCTCTTCCCAGCTTTATAATGGGAGTAAAAAGTGCATCCATCATCATAAAAGTGCATCCATCATCATAAAAGTGCATTAATCATCATAAAAGTGCATCCATCATCATAAAAGTGCATCCATCATCATAAAAGTGCATCCATCCATCATAAAAGTGCATCTATCCATTATAAAAGTGCATCTATCCATCATAAAAGTGCATCCATCATCATAAAAGTGCATTCATCATCATAAAAGTGCATCCATCATCATAAAAGTGCATCCATCATCATAAAAGTGCATCCATCCATCATAAAAGTGCATCCATCATCATAAAAGTGCATCCATCATCATAAAAGTGCATTCATCATCATAAAAGTGCATCCATCATCATAAAAGTGCATCTATCATCATAAAAGTGCATCCATCATCATAAAAGTGCATCCATCCATCATAAAAGTGCATCCATCATCATAAAAGTGCATCCATCATCATAAAAGTGCATCCATCATCATAAAAGTGCATCTATCATCATAAAAGTGCATCCATCATCATAAAAGTGCATCCATCATCATAAAAGTGCATCCATCCATCATAAAAGTGCATCCATCCATCATAAAAGTGCATCTATCATCATAAAAGTGCATCCATCATCATAAAAGTGCATCCATCATCATAAAAGTGCATTCATCATCATAAAAGTGCATCCATCCATCATAAAAGTGCATCTATCCATCATAAAAGTGCATCTATCCATCATAAAAGTGCATCCATCATCATAAAAGTGCATTCATCATCATAAAAGTGCATCCATCATCATAAAAGTGCATCCATCATCATAAAAGTGCATCCATCCATCATAAAAGTGCATCCATCATCATAAAGTGCATCCATCATCATAAAAGTGCATTCATCATCATAAAAGTGCATCCATCATCATAAAAGTGCATTCATCATCATAAAAGTGCATCCATCCATCATAAAAGTGCATCTATCCATCATAAAAGTGCATCTATCATCATAAAAGTGCATCCATCATCATAAAAGTGCATTCATCATCATAAAAGTGCATCCATCATCATAAAAGTGCATCCATCATCATAAAAGTGCATCCATCCATCATAAAAGTGCATCCATCCATCATAAAAGTGCATCCATCCATCATAAAAGTGCATTCATCATCATAAAAGTGCATTCATCATCATAAAAGTGCATCCATCATCATAAAAGTGCATCCATCATCATAAAAGTGCATCCATCATCATAAAAGTGCATCTATCCATCATAAAAGTGCATCCATCATCATAAAAGTGCATTCATCATCATAAAAGTGCATTCATCATCATAAAAGTGCATTCATCATCATAAAAGTGCATCCATCATCATAAAAGTGCATCCATCATCATAAAAGTGCATCTATCATCATAAAAGTGCATCCATCATCATAAAAGTGCATCCATCATCATAAAAGTGCATCCATCCATCATAAAAGTGCATCCATCCATCATAAAAGTGCATCTATCATCATAAAAGTGCATCCATCATCATAAAAGTGCATCCATCATCATAAAAGTGCATCCATCATCATAAAAGTGCATCCATCCATCATAAAAGTGCATCTATCCATTATAAAAGTGCATCTATCCATCATAAAAGTGCATCCATCATCATAAAAGTGCATTCATCATCATAAAAGTGCATCCATCATCATAAAAGTGCATCCATCATCATAAAAGTGCATCCATCATCATAAAAGTGCATCCATCCATCATAAAAGTGCATCTATCATCATAAAAGTGCATCCATCATCATAAAAGTGCATCCATCCATCATAAAAGTGCATCCATCCATCATAAAAGTGCATCTATCATCATAAAAGTGCATCCATCCATCATAAAAGTGCATCCATCCATCATAAAAGTGCATCTATCATCATAAAAGTGCATCCATCCATCATAAAAGTGCATCCATCATCATAAAAGTGCATCCATCCATCATAAAGTGCATCCATCCATCATAAAAGTGCATCCATCCATCATAAAAGTGCATCCATCCATCATAAAAGTGCATCCATCCATCATAAAAGTGCATCTATCATCATAAAAGTGCATCCATCCATCATAAAAGTGCATCCATCCATCATAAAGTGCATCTATCCATCATAAAAGTGCATCCATCCATCATAAAAGTGCATCTATCCATCATAAAAGTGCCTCTATCCATCATAAAAGTGCATCTATCATCATAAAAGTGCATCCATCATCCTAAAAGTGCATCCATACATCATAAAAGTGCATCCATCCATCATAAAGTGCATCTATCCATCATAAAAGTGCCTCTATCCATCATAAAAGTGCATCTATCCATCATAAAAGTGCATCTATCCATCATAAAAGTGCATCTATCCATCATAAAAGTGCATCCATCATCATAAAAGTGCATCCATCATCATAAAAGTGCATCCATCCATCATAAAAGTGCATCTATCCATCATAAAAGTGCCTCTATCCATCATAAAAGTGCATCTATCCATCATAAAAGTGCATCTATCCATCATAAAAGTGCATCCATCATCATAAAAGTGCATCCGTCCATTATAAAAGTGCATCCATCATCATAAAAGTGCATCCATCCATCATAAAAGTGCATCTATCCATCATAAAAGTGCGTCTATCCATCATAAAAGTGCATCTATCCATCATAAAAGTGCATCTATCCATCATAAAAGTGCATCCGTCATCATAAAAGTGCATCCATCATCATAAAGTGCATCCATCATCATAAACTGCATCTATCCATCATAAAAGTGCCTCTATCCATCATAAAAGTGCATCTATCCATCATAAAAGTGCATCTATCCATCATAAAAGTGCATCCATCATCATAAAAGTGCATCCATCATCATAAAAGTGCATCCATCCATCATAAAAGTGCATCCATCCATCATAAAAGTGCATCTATCATCATAAAAGTGCATCCATCATCATAAAAGTGCATCCATCCATCATAAAAGTGCATCTATCATCATAAAAGTGCATCCATCCATCATAAAAGTGCATCCATCCATCATAAAAGTGCATCTATCATCATAAAAGTGCATCCATCCATCATAAAAGTGCATCCATCATCATAAAAGTGCATCCATCCATCATAAAGTGAATCCATCCATCATAAAAGTGCATTCATCCATCATAAAAGTGCATCCATCCATCATAAAAGTGCATCCATCCATCATAAAAGTGCATCTATCCATCATAAAAGTGCATCCCTCCATCATAATGTGCATCCCTCCATCATAAAAGTGCATCTATCCATCATAAAAGTGCATCTATCCATCATAAAAGTGCATCTATCCATCATAGTGCCTCTATCCATCATAAAAGTACATCTATTATCATAAAAGTGCATCCATCATCCTAAAAAGTGCATCCATCATCATAAAAGTGCATCCATCCATCATAAAAGTGCATCTATCCATCATAAAAGTGCCTCTATCCATCATAAAAGTGCATCTATCCATCATAAAAGTGCATCTATCCATCATAAAAGTGCATCTATCCATCATAAAAGTGCATCCGTCATCATAAAAGTGCATCCATCATCATAAAAGTGCATCCATCCATCATAAAAGTGCATCTATCCATCATAAAAGTGCCTCTATCCATCATAAAAGTGCATCTATCCATCATAAAAGTGCATCTATCCATCATAAAAGTGCATCCATCATCATAAAAGTGCATCCGTCATCATAAAAGTGCATCCATCATCATAAAAGTGCATCCATCCATCATAAAAGTGCATCTATCCATCATAAAAGTGCCTCTATCCATCATAAAAGTGCATCTATCCATCATAAAAGTGCATCTATCCATCATAAAAGTGCATCCGTCATCATAAAAGTGCATCCATCATCATAAAAGTGCATCCATCATCATAAAACTGCATCTATCCATCATAAAAGTGCCTCTATCCATCATAAAAGTGCATCTATCCATCATAAAAGTGCCTCTATCCATCATAAAAGTGCATCTATCCATCATAAAAGTGCCTCTATCCATCATAAAAGTGCATCTATCCATCATAAAAGTGCATCTATCCATCATAAAAGTGCATCCATCATCATAAAAGTGCATCCGTCATCATAAAAGTGCATCCATCATCATAAAAGTGCATCCATCCATCATAAAAGTGCATCTATCCATCATAAAAGTGCCTCTATCCATCATAAAAGTGCATCTATCCATCATAAAAGTGCATCTATCCATCATAAAAGTGCATCCGTCATCATAAAAGTGCATCCATCATCATAAAAGTGCATCCATCATCATAAAACTGCATCTATCCATCATAAAAGTGCATCTATCCATCATAAAAGTGCCTCTATCCATCATAAAAGTGCATCTATCCATCATAAAAGTGCCTCTATCCATCATAAAAGTGCATCTATCCATCATAAAAGTGCATCTATCCATCATAAAAGTGCATCCATCATCATAAAAGTGCATCCATCCATCATAAAAGTGCATCCATCATCATAAAAGTGCATCTATCCATCATAAAAGTGCATCCATCATCATAAAAGTGCATCTATCCATCATAAAAGTGCCTCTATCCATCATAAAAGTGCATCTATCCATCATAAAAGTGCATCCGTCATCATAAAAGTGCATCCATCATCATAAAAGTGCATCCATCATCATAAAACTGCATCTATCCATAATAAAAGTGCATCTATCCATCATAAAAGTGCCTCTATCCATCATAAAAGTGCCTCTATCCATCATAAAAGTGCATCCATCATCATAAAAGTGCATCCATCATCATAAAAGTGCATCCATCCATCATAAAAGTGCATCCATCCATCATAAAAGTGCATCTATCATCATAAAAGTGCATCCATCATCATAAAAGTGCATCCATCCATCATAAAAGTGCATCTATCATCATAAAAGTGCATCCATCCATCATAAAAGTGCATCCATCATCATAAAAGTGCATCCATCCATCATAAAAGTGCATCCATCCATCATAAAAGTGCATTCATCCATCATAAAAGTGCATCCATCCATCATAAAAGTGCATCCATCCATCATAAAAGTGCATCTATCATCATAAAAGTGCATCCATCCATCATAAAAGTGCATCCATCCATCATTAAAGTGCATCTATCCATCATAAAAGTGCATCCATCCATCATAAAAGTGCATCTATCCATCATAATAGTGCCTCTATCCATCATAAAAGTACATCTATTATCATAAAAGTGCATCCATCATCCTAAAAGTGCATCCATACATCATAAAAGTGCATCCATCCATCATAAAGTGCATCTATCCATCATAAAAGTGCCTCTATCCATCATAAAAGTGCATCTATCCATCATAAAAGTGCATCTATCCATCATAAAAGTGCATCTATCCATCATAAAAGTGCATCCGTCATCATAAAAGTGCATCCATCATCATAAAAGTGCATCCATCCATCATAAAAGTGCATCTATCCATCATAAAAGTGCCTCTATCCATCATAAAAGTGCATCTATCCATCATAAAAGTGCATCTATCCATCATAAAAGTGCATCCATCATCATAAAAGTGCATCCGTCATCATAAAAGTGCATCCATCATCATAAAAGTGCATCCATCCATCATAAAAGTGCATCTATCCATCATAAAAGTGCCTCTATCCATCATAAAAGTGCATCTATCCATCATAAAAGTGCATCTATCCATCATAAAAGTGCATCTATCCATCATAAAAGTGCCTCTATCCATCATAAAAGTGCATCTATCCATCATAAAAGTGCATCTATCCATCATAAAAGTGCATCCATCATCATAAAAGTGCATCCGTCATCATAAAAGTGCATCCATCATCATAAAAGTGCATCCATCATCATAAAACTGCATCTATCCATCATAAAAGTGCCTCTATCCATCATAAAAGTGCATCTATCCATCATAAAAGTGCATCTATCCATCATAAAAGTGCATCTATCCATCATAAAAGTGCCTCTATCCATCATAAAAGTGCATCTATCCATCATAAAAGTGCATCTATCCATCATAAAAGTGCATCCATCATCATAAAAGTGCATCCGTCATCATAAAAGTGCATCCATCATCATAAAAGTGCATCCATCCATCATAAAAGTGCATCTATCCATCATAAAAGTGCCTCTATCCATCATAAAAGTGCATCTATCCATCATAAAAGTGCATCTATCCATCATAAAAGTGCATCCGTCATCATAAAAGTGCATCCATCATCATAAAAGTGCATCCATCATCATAAAACTGCATCTATCCATCATAAAAGTGCATCTATCCATCATAAAAGTGCCTCTATCCATCATAAAAGTGCATCTATCCATCATAAAAGTGCCTCTATCCATCATAAAAGTGCATCTATCCATCATAAAAGTGCATCTATCCATCATAAAAGTGCATCCGTCATCATAAAAGTGCATCCATCCATCATAAAAGTGCATCCATCATCATAAAAGTGCATCTATCCATCATAAAAGTGCATCCGTCATCATAAAAGTGCATCTATCCATCATAAAAGTGCATCCATCATCATAAAGTGCATCTATCCATCATAAAAGTGCATCTATCCATCATAAAAGTGCATCCATCATCATAAAAGTGCATCTACCCATCATAAAAGTGCATCTATCCATCATAAAAGTGCATCTATCCATCATAAAAGTGAATCCATCATCATAAAAGTGCATCCATCATCATAAAAGTGCATCTATCCATCATATAAGTGCATCTATCCATCATAAAAGTGCATCCATCCATCATAAAACTGCATCTATCCATCATGAAAGTGAATCCATCATCATAAAAGTGCATCCATCATCATAAAAGTGCATCTATCCATCATAAAAGTGCATCTATCCATCATAAAAATGCATCCATCCATCATAAAAGTGCATCCATCATCATAAAAGTGCATCCATCCATCCATCATAAAAGTGCATCCATCCATCATAAAAGTGCATCCGTCATCATAAAAGTGCATCCATCATCATAAAAGTGCATCCATCCATCATAAAAGTGCATCTATCCATCATAAAAGTGCCTCTATCCATCATAAAAGTGCATCTATCCATCATAAAAGTGCATCTATCCATCATAAAAGTGCATCCGTCATCATAAAAGTGCATCCATCATCATAAAAGTGCATCCATCCATCATAAAAGTGCATCTATCCATCATAAAAGTGCCTCTATCCATCATAAAAGTGCATCTATCCATCATAAAAGTGCATCTATCCATCATAAAAGTGCATCCATCATCATAAAAGTGCATCCGTCATCATAAAAGTGCATCCATCATCATAAAAGTGCATCCATCCATCATAAAAGTGCATCTATCCATCATAAAAGTGCTCTATCCATCATAAAAGTGCATCTATCCATCATAAAAGTGCATCTATCCATCATAAAAGTGCATCCGTCATCATAAAAGTGCATCCATCATCATAAAAGTGCATCCATCATCATAAAACTGCATCTATCCATCATAAAAGTGCCTCTATCCATCATAAAAGTGCATCTATCCATCATAAAAGTGCCTCTATCCATCATAAAAGTGCATCTATCCATCATAAAAGTGCCTCTATCCATCATAAAAGTGCATCTATCCATCATAAAAGTGCATCTATCCATCATAAAAGTGCATCCATCATCATAAAAGTGCATCCGTCATCATAAAAGTGCATCCATCATCATAAAAGTGCATCCATCCATCATAAAAGTGCATCTATCCATCATAAAAGTGCTCTATCCATCATAAAAGTGCATCTATCCATCATAAAAGTGCATCTATCCATCATAAAAGTGCATCCGTCTTCATAAAAGTGCATCCATCATCATAAAGTGCATCCATCATCATAAAACTGCATCTATCCATCATAAAAGTGCATCTATATCATAAAAGTGCCTCTATCCATCATAAAAGTGCATCTATCCATCATAAAAGTGCCTCTATCCATCATAAAAGTGCATCTATCCATCATAAAAGTGCATCTATCCATCATAAAAGTGCATCCATCATCATAAAAGTGCATCCATCCATCATAAAAGTGCATCCATCATCATAAAAGTGCATCCATCCATCATAAAAGTGCATCCATCATCATAAAAGTGCATCTATCCATCATAAAAGTGCATCCATCATCATAAAAGTGCATCTATCCATCATAAAAGTGCATCTATCCATCATAAAAGTGCATCCATCATCATAAAAGTGCATCTATCCATCATAAAAGTGCATCTATCCATCATAAAAGTGCATCTATCCATCATAAAAGTGAATCCATCATCATAAAAGTGCATCCATCATCATAAAAGTGCATCTATCCATCATATAAGTGCATCTATCCATCATAAAAGTGCATCCATCCATCATAAAACTGCATCTATCCATCATGAAAGTGAATCCATCATCATAAAAGTGCATCCATCATCATAAAAGTGCATCTATCCATCATAAAAGTGCATCTATCCATCATAAAAATGCATCCATCCATCATAAAAGTGCATCCATCATCATAAAAGTGCATCCATCCATCCATCATAAAAGTGCATCCATCATCATAAAAGTGCATCCATCCATCATAAAAGTGCATCCATCATCATAAAAGTGCATCCATCCATCATAAAAGTGCATCCATCATCATAAAAGTGCATCCATCCATCCATCATAAAAGTGCATCCATCCATCCATCATAAAAGTGCATCCATCCATCATAAAAGTGCATCCATCATCATAAAACTGCATTCATCCATCATAAAAGTGCATCCATCCATCATAAAAGTGCATCTTTCATCATAAAAGTGCATCCATCCATCATAAAAGTGCATCCATCCATCATAAAAGTGCATCTATCATCATAAAAGTGCATCCATCCATCATAAAAGTGCATCCATCCATCATAAAAGTGCATCTATCATCATAAAAGTGCATCCATCCATCATAAAAGTGCATCCATCCATCATTAAAGTGCATCTATCCATCATAAAAGTGCATCCATCATCATAAAAGTGCATCCATCCATCATAAAAGTGCATCCATCCATCATTAAAGTGCATCTATCCATCATAAAAATGCATCCATCCATCATAAAAGTGCATCTATCATCATAAAAGTGCATCCATCATCATAAAAGTGCATCTATCATCATAAAAGTGCATCCATCCATCATAAAAGTGCATCCATCCATCATAAAAGTGCATCTATCCATCATAAAAATGCATCCATCCATCATAAAAGTGCATCTATCATCATAAAAGTGCATCCATCATCATAAAAGTGCATCTATCCATCATAAAAGTGCATCCATCCATCATAAAAATGCATCCATCCATCATAAAAGTGCATCTATCATCAAAAAGTGCATCTATCCATCATAAAAGTGCATCCATCCATCATAAAAGTGCATCTATCCATCATAAAGTGCATCCATCCATCATAAAAATGCATCCATCCATCATAAAAGTGCATCTATCATCAAAAAGTGCATCTATCCATCATAAAAGTGCATCCATCCATCATTAAAGTGCCTCTATCCATCATAAAAGTACATCTATTATCATAAAAGTGCATCCATCATCCTAAAAGTGCATCCATACATCATAAAAGTGCATCCATCCATCATAAAAGTGCATCTATCCATCATAAAAGTGCCTCTATCCATCATAAAAGTGCATCTATCCATCATAAAAGTGCATCTATCCATCATAAAAGTGCATCCGTCATCATAAAAGTGCATCCATCATCATAAAAGTGCATCCATCATCATAAAACTGCATCTATCCATCATAAAAGTGCATCTATCCATCATAAAAGTGCCTCTATCCATCATAAAAGTGCATCTATCCATCATAAAAGTGCTCTATCCATCATAAAAGTGCATCTATCCATCATAAAAGTGCATCTATCCATCATAAAAGTGCATCCGTCATCATAAAAGTGCATCCATCCATCATAAAAGTGCATCCATCATCATAAAAGTGCATCTATCCATCATAAAAGTGCATCCGTCATCATAAAAGTGCATCTATCCATCATAAAAGTGCATCCATCATCATAAAAGTGCATCTATCCATCATAAAAGTGCATCTATCCATCATAAAAGTGCATCCATCATCATAAAAGTGCATCTATCCATCATAAAAGTGCATCTATCCATCATAAAAGTGCATCTATCCATCATAAAGTGCATCTATCCATCATAAAAGTGCATCCATCATCATAAAAGTGCATCTATCCATCATAAAAGTGCATCTATCCATCATAAAAGTGCATCCATCATCATATAAGTGCATCTACCCATCATAAAAGTGCATCTATCCATCATAAAAGTGCATCTATCCATCATAAAAGTGAATCCATCATCATAAAAGTGCATCCATCATCATAAAAGTGCATCCATCCATCATAAAAGTGCATCTATCCATCATATAAGTGCATCCATCCATCATAAAAGTGCATCTATCCATCATATAAGTGCATCTATCCATCATAAAAGTGCATCCATCCATCATAAAACTGCATCTATCCATCATGAAAGTGAATCCATCATCATAAAAGTGCATCCATCATCATAAAGTGCATCTATCCATCATAAAAGTGCATCTATCCATCATAAAAATGCATCCATCATCATAAAAGTGCATCCATCCATCCATCATAAAAGTGCATGCATCCATCATAAAAGTGCATCCATCATCATAAAAGTGCATCCATCCATCCATCATAAAAGTGCATCCATCCATCATAAAAGTGCATCCGTCATCATAAAAGTGCATCCATCATCATAAAAGTGCATCCATCCATCATAAAAGTGCATCTATCCATCATAAAAGTGCTCTATCCATCATAAAAGTGCATCTATCCATCATAAAAGTGCATCTATCCATCATAAAAGTGCATCCGTCATCATAAAAGTGCATCCATCATCATAAAAGTGCATCCATCCATCATAAAAGTGCATCTATCCATCATAAAAGTGCCTCTATCCATCATAAAAGTGCATCTATCCATCATAAAAGTGCATCTATCCATCATAAAAGTGCATCCATCATCATAAAAGTGCATCCGTCATCATAAAAGTGCATCCATCATCATAAAAGTGCATCCATCCATCATAAAAGTGCATCTATCCATCATAAAAGTGCCTCTATCCATCATAAAAGTGCATCTATCCATCATAAAAGTGCATCTATCCATCATAAAAGTGCATCCGTCATCATAAAAGTGCATCCATCATCATAAAAGTGCATCCATCATCATAAAACTGCATCTATCCATCATAAAAGTGCCTCTATCCATCATAAAAGTGCATCTATCCATCATAAAAGTGCCTCTATCCATCATAAAAGTGCATCTATCCATCATAAAAGTGCCTCTATCCATCATAAAAGTGCATCTATCCATCATAAAAGTGCATCTATCCATCATAAAAGTGCATCCATCATCATAAAAGTGCATCCGTCATCATAAAAGTGCATCCATCATCATAAAAGTGCATCCATCCATCATAAAAGTGCATCTATCCATCATAAAAGTGCCTCTATCCATCATAAAAGTGCATCTATCCATCATAAAAGTGCATCTATCCATCATAAAAGTGCATCCGTCTTCATAAAAGTGCATCCATCATCATAAAAGTGCATCCATCATCATAAAACTGCATCTATCCATCATAAAAGTGCATCTATCCATCATAAAAGTGCCTCTATCCATCATAAAAGTGCATCTATCCATCATAAAAGTGCCTCTATCCATCATAAAAGTGCATCTATCCATCATAAAAGTGCATCTATCCATCATAAAAGTGCATCCGTCATCATAAAAGTGCATCCATCCATCATAAAAGTGCATCCATCATCATAAAAGTGCATCTATCCATCATAAAAGTGCATCCGTCATCATAAAAGTGCATCTATCCATCATAAAAGTGCATCCATCATCATAAAAGTGCATCTATCCATCATAAAAGTGCATCTATCCATCATAAAAGTGCATCCATCATCATAAAAGTGCATCTATCCATCATAAAAGTGCATCTATCCATCATAAAAGTGCATCTATCCATCATAAAAGTGAATCCATCATCATAAAAGTGCATCCATCATCATAAAAGTGCATCTATCCATCATATAAGTGCATCTATCCATCATAAAAGTGCATCCATCCATCATAAAACTGCATCTATCCATCATGAAAGTGAATCCATCATCATAAAAGTGCATCCATCATCATAAAACTGCATCTATCCATCATAAAAGTGCATCTATCCATCATAAAAATGCATCCATCCATCATAAAAGTGCATCCATCATCATAAAAGTGCATCCATCCATCCATCATAAAAGTGCATCCATCCATCATAAAAATGCATCCATCCATCATAAAAGTGCATCCATCATCATAAAAGTGCATCCATCCATCCATCATAAAAGTGCATCCATCATCATAAAAGTGCATCCATCCATCATAAAAGTGCATCCATCATCATAAAAGTGCATCCATCCATCATAAAAGTGCATCCATCATCATAAAAGTGCATCCATCCATCCATCATAAAAGTGCATCCATCCATCCATCATAAAAGTGCATCCATCCATCATAAAAGTGCATCCATCATCATAAAACTGCATTCATCCATCATAAAAGTGCATCCATCCATCATAAAAGTGCATCTATCATCATAAAGTGCATCCATCCATCATAAAAGTGCATCCATCCATCATAAAAGTGCATCTATCATCATAAAAGTGCATCCATCCATCATAAAAGTGCATCTATCCATCATAAAAGTGCATCCATCCATCATAAAAATGCATCCATCCATCATAAAAGTGCATCTATCATCAAAAAAGTGCATCCATCCATCATAAAAGTGCATCCATCCATCATTAAAGTGCCTCTATCCATCATAAAAGTACATCTATTATCATAAAAGTGCATCCATCATCCTAAAAGTGCATCCATACATCATAAAAGTGCATCCATCCATCATAAAAGTGCATCTATCCATCATAAAAGTGCTCTATCCATCATAAAAGTGCATCTATCCATCATAAAAGTGCATCTATCCATCATAAAAGTGCATCTATCCATCATAAAAGTGCATCCATCATCATAAAAGTGCATCCATCATCATAAAAGTGCATCCATCCATCATAAAAGTGCATCTATCCATCATAAAAGTGCTCTATCCATCATAAAAGTGCATCTATCCATCATAAAAGTGCATCTATCCATCATAAAAGTGCATCCATCATCATAAAAGTGCATCCATCATCATAAAAGTGCATCCATCATCATAAAAGTGCATCCATCCATCATAAAAGTGCATCCATCATCATAAAAGTGCATCTATCCATCATAAAAGTGCATCCGTCATCATAAAAGTGCATCTATCCATCATAAAAGTGCATCCATCATCATAAAAGTGCATCTATCCATCATAAAAGTGCATCTATCCATCATAAAAGTGCATCCATCATCATAAAAGTGCATCTATCCATCATAAAAGTGCATCTATCCATCATAAAAGTGCATCTATCCATCATAAAAGTGCATCTATCCATCATAAAAGTGCATCCATCATCATAAAAGTGCATCTATCCATCATAAAAGTGCATCTATCCATCATAAAAGTGCATCCATCATCATATAAGTGCATCTACCCATCATAAAAGTGCATCTATCCATCATAAAAGTGCATCTATCCATCATAAAAGTGAATCCATCATCATAAAAGTGCATCCATCATCATAAAAGTGCATCCATCCATCATAAAAGTGCATCTATCCATCATATAAGTGCATCCATCCATCATAAAAGTGCATCTATCCATCATATAAGTGCATCTATCCATCATAAAAGTGCATCCATCCATCATAAAACTGCATCTATCCATCATGAAAGTGAATCCATCATCATAAAAGTGCATCCATCATCATAAAAGTGCATCTATCCATCATAAAAGTGCATCTATCCATCATAAAAATGCATCCATCATCATAAAGTGCATCCATCCATCCATCATAAAAGTGCATCCATCCATCATAAAGTGCATCCATCATCATAAAAGTGCATCCATCCATCCATCATAAAAGTGCATCCATCCATCATAAAAGTGCATCCGTCATCATAAAAGTGCATCCATCATCATAAAAGTGCATCCATCCATCATAAAAGTGCATCTATCCATCATAAAAGTGCCTCTATCCATCATAAAAGTGCATCTATCCATCATAAAAGTGCATCTATCCATCATAAAAGTGCATCCGTCATCATAAAAGTGCATCCATCATCATAAAAGTGCATCCATCCATCATAAAAGTGCATCTATCCATCATAAAAGTGCCTCTATCCATCATAAAAGTGCATCTATCCATCATAAAAGTGCATCTATCCATCATAAAAGTGCATCCATCATCATAAAAGTGCATCCGTCATCATAAAAGTGCATCCATCATCATAAAAGTGCATCCATCCATCATAAAAGTGCATCTATCCATCATAAAAGTGCCTCTATCCATCATAAAAGTGCATCTATCCATCATAAAAGTGCATCTATCCATCATAAAAGTGCATCCGTCATCATAAAAGTGCATCCATCATCATAAAAGTGCATCCATCATCATAAAACTGCATCTATCCATCATAAAAGTGCCTCTATCCATCATAAAAGTGCATCTATCCATCATAAAAGTGCCTCTATCCATCATAAAAGTGCATCTATCCATCATAAAAGTGCCTCTATCCATCATAAAAGTGCATCTATCCATCATAAAAGTGCATCTATCCATCATAAAAGTGCATCCATCATCATAAAAGTGCATCCGTCATCATAAAAGTGCATCCATCATCATAAAAGTGCATCCATCCATCATAAAAGTGCATCTATCCATCATAAAAGTGCCTCTATCCATCATAAAAGTGCATCTATCCATCATAAAAGTGCATCTATCCATCATAAAAGTGCATCCGTCTTCATAAAAGTGCATCCATCATCATAAAAGTGCATCCATCATCATAAAACTGCATCTATCCATCATAAAAGTGCATCTATCCATCATAAAAGTGCCTCTATCCATCATAAAAGTGCATCTATCCATCATAAAAGTGCCTCTATCCATCATAAAAGTGCATCTATCCATCATAAAAGTGCATCTATCCATCATAAAAGTGCATCCGTCATCATAAAAGTGCATCCATCCATCATAAAAGTGCATCCATCATCATAAAAGTGCATCTATCCATCATAAAAGTGCATCCGTCATCATAAAAGTGCATCTATCCATCATAAAAGTGCATCCATCATCATAAAAGTGCATCTATCCATCATAAAAGTGCATCTATCCATCATAAAAGTGCATCCATCATCATAAAAGTGCATCTATCCATCATAAAAGTGCATCTATCCATCATAAAAGTGCATCTATCCATCATAAAAGTGAATCCATCATCATAAAAGTGCATCCATCATCATAAAAGTGCATCTATCCATCATATAAGTGCATCTATCCATCATAAAAGTGCATCCATCCATCATAAAACTGCATCTATCCATCATGAAAGTGAATCCATCATCATAAAAGTGCATCCATCATCATAAAGTGCATCTATCCATCATAAAGTGCATCTATCCATCATAAAAATGCATCCATCCATCATAAAAGTGCATCCATCATCATAAAAGTGCATCCATCCATCCATCATAAAAGTGCATCCATCCATCATAAAAATGCATCCATCCATCATAAAAGTGCATCCATCATCATAAAAGTGCATCCATCCATCCATCATAAAAGTGCATCCATCATCATAAAAGTGCATCCATCCATCATAAAAGTGCATCCATCATCATAAAAGTGCATCCATCCATCATAAAAGTGCATCTATCATCATAAAAGTCCATCCATCATAAAAGTGCATCCATCCATCCATCATAAAAGTGCATCCGTCCATCATAAAAGTGCATCCATCATCATAAAACTGCATTCATCCATCATAAAAGTGCATCCATCCATCATAAAAGTGCATCTATCATCATAAAAGTGCATCCATCCATCATAAAAGTGCATCCATCCATCATAAAAGTGCATCTATCATCATAAAAGTGCATCCATCCATCATAAAAGTGCATCTATCCATCATAAAGTGCATCCATCCATCATAAAAATGCATCCATCCATCATAAAAGTGCATCTATCATCAAAAAGTGCATCTATCCATCATAAAAGTGCATCCATCCATCATTAAAGTGCCTCTATCCATCATAAAAGTACATCTATTATCATAAAAGTGCATCCATCATCCTAAAAGTGCATCCATACATCATAAAAGTGCATCCATCCATCATAAAAGTGCATCTATCCATCATAAAAGTGCCTCTATCCATCATAAAAGTGCATCTATCCATCATAAAAGTGCATCTATCCATCATAAAAGTGCATCTATCCATCATAAAAGTGCATCCGTCATCATAAAAGTGCATCCATCATCATAAAAGTGCATCCATCCATCATAAAAGTGCATCTATCCATCATAAAAGTGCCTCTATCCATCATAAAAGTGCATCTATCCATCATAAAAGTGCATCTATCCATCATAAAAGTGCATCCATCATCATAAAAGTGCATCCGTCATCATAAAAGTGCATCCATCATCATAAAAGTGCATCCATCCATCATAAAAGTGCATCTATCCATCATAAAAGTGCCTCTATCCATCATAAAAGTGCATCTATCCATCATAAAAGTGCATCTATCCATCATAAAAGTGCATCCGTCATCATAAAAGTGCATCCATCATCATAAAAGTGCATCCATCATCATAAAACTGCATCTATCCATCATAAAAGTGCCTCTATCCATCATAAAGTGCATCTATCCATCATAAAAGTGCATCTATCCATCATAAAAGTGCATCTATCCATCATAAAAGTGCCTCTATCCATCATAAAAGTGCATCTATCCATCATAAAAGTGCATCCATCATCATAAAAGTGCATCCGTCATCATAAAAGTGCATCCATCATCATAAAAGTGCATCCATCCATCATAAAAGTGCATCTATCCATCATAAAAGTGCCTCTATCCATCATAAAAGTGCATCTATCCATCATAAAAGTGCATCTATCCATCATAAAAGTGCATCCGTCATCATAAAAGTGCATCCATCATCATAAAAGTGCATCCATCCATCATAAAAGTGCATCTATCCATCATAAAGTGCATCTATCCATCATAAAAGTGCCTCTATCCATCATAAAAGTGCATCTATCCATCATAAAAGTGCATCTATCCATCATAAAAGTGCCTATCCATCATAAAAGTGCATCTATCCATCATAAAAGTGCATCCATCATCATAAAAGTGCATCCATCATCATAAAACTGCATCTATCCATCATAAAAGTGCCTCTATCCATCATAAAAGTGCATCTATCCATCATAAAAGTGCCTCTATCCATCATAAAAGTGCATCTATCCATCATAAAAGTGCATCTATCCATCATAAAAGTGCATCCGTCATCATAAAAGTGCATCCATCCATCATAAAAGTGCATCCATCATCATAAAGTGCATCTATCCATCATAAAAGTGCATCCGTCATCATAAAAGTGCATCTATCCATCATAAAAGTGCATCCATCATCATAAAAGTGCATCTATCCATCATAAAAGTGCATCTATCCATCATAAAAGTGCATCCATCATCATAAAGTGCATCTATCCATCATAAAAGTGCATCTATCCATCATAAAAGTGCATCTATCCATCATAAAAGTGCATCCATCATCATAAAAGTGCATCTACCCATCATAAAAGTGCCTCTATCCATCATAAAAGTGCATCTATCCATCATAAAAGTGCATCTATCCATCATAAAAGTGCATCTATCCATCATAAAAGTGCATCCATCATCATAAAAGTGCATCTATCCATCATAAAAGTGCCTCTATCCATCATAAAAGTGCATCTATCCATCATAAAAGTGCATCTATCCATCATAAAAGTGCATCCGTCATCATAAAAGTGCATCCATCCATCATAAAAGTGCATCCATCATCATAAAAGTGCATCTATCCATCATAAAAGTGCATCCGTCATCATGAAAGTGCATCTATCCATCATAAAAGTGCATCCATCATCATAAAAGTGCATCCATCCATCATAAAAGTGCATCTATCCATCATAAAAGTGCATCCATCATCATAAAAGTGCATCTACCCATCATAAAAGTGCATCTATCCATCATAAAAGTGCATCTATCCATCATAAAAGTGAATCCATCATCATAAAAGTGCATCCATCATCATAAAAGTGCATCTATCCATCATATAAGTGCATCTATCCATCATAAAAGTGCATCCATCCATCATAAAACTGCATCTATCCATCATGAAAGTGAATCCATCATCATAAAAGTGCATCCATCATCATAAAAGTGCATCTATCCATCATAAAAGTGCATCTATCCATCATAAAAATGCATCCATCCATCATAAAAGTGCATCCATCATCATAAAAGTGCATCCATCCATCCATCATAAAAGTGCATCCATCCATCATAAAAGTGCATCCGTCATCATAAAAGTGCATCCATCATCATAAAAGTGCATCCATCCATCATAAAAGTGCATCTATCCATCATAAAAGTGCCTCTATCCATCATAAAAGTGCATCTATCCATCATAAAAGTGCATCTATCCATCATAAAAGTGCATCCGTCATCATAAAAGTGCATCCATCATCATAAAAGTGCATCCATCCATCATAAAAGTGCATCTATCCATCATAAAAGTGCCTCTATCCATCATAAAAGTGCATCTATCCATCATAAAGTGCATCTATCCATCATAAAAGTGCATCCATCATCATAAAAGTGCATCCGTCATCATAAAAGTGCATCCATCATCATAAAAGTGCATCCATCCATCATAAAAGTGCATCTATCCATCATAAAAGTGCCTCTATCCATCATAAAAGTGCATCTATCCATCATAAAAGTGCATCTATCCATCATAAAAGTGCATCCGTCATCATAAAAGTGCATCCATCATCATAAAAGTGCATCCATCATCATAAAACTGCATCTATCCATCATAAAAGTGCCTCTATCCATCATAAAAGTGCATCTATCCATCATAAAAGTGCCTCTATCCATCATAAAAGTGCATCTATCCATCATAAAAGTGCCTCTATCCATCATAAAAGTGCATCTATCCATCATAAAAGTGCATCTATCCATCATAAAAGTGCATCCATCATCATAAAAGTGCATCCGTCATCATAAAAGTGCATCCATCATCATAAAAGTGCATCCATCCATCATAAAAGTGCATCTATCCATCATAAAAGTGCCTCTATCCATCATAAAAGTGCATCTATCCATCATAAAAGTGCATCTATCCATCATAAAAGTGCATCCGTCTTCATAAAAGTGCATCCATCATCATAAAGTGCATCCATCATCATAAAACTGCATCTATCCATCATAAAAGTGCATCTATCCATCATAAAAGTGCCTATCCATCATATAAGTGCATCTATCCATCATAAAAGTGCATCCATCCATCATAAAACTGCATCTATCCATCATGAAAGTGAATCCATCATCATAAAAGTGCATCCATCATCATAAAAGTGCATCTATCCATCATAAAAGTGCATCTATCCATCATAAAAATGCATCCATCCATCATAAAAGTGCATCCATCATCATAAAAGTGCATCCATCCATCCATCATAAAGTGCATCCATCCATCATAAAAGTGCATCCGTCATCATAAAAGTGCATCCATCATCATAAAAGTGCATCCATCCATCATAAAAGTGCATCTATCCATCATAAAAGTGCCTCTATCCATCATAAAAGTGCATCTATCCATCATAAAAGTGCATCTATCCATCATAAAAGTGCATCCGTCATCATAAAAGTGCATCCATCATCATAAAAGTGCATCCATCCATCATAAAAGTGCATCTATCCATCATAAAAGTGCCTCTATCCATCATAAAAGTGCATCTATCCATCATAAAAGTGCATCTATCCATCATAAAAGTGCATCCATCATCATAAAAGTGCATCCGTCATCATAAAAGTGCATCCATCATCATAAAAGTGCATCCATCCATCATAAAAGTGCATCTATCCATCATAAAAGTGCCTCTATCCATCATAAAAGTGCATCTATCCATCATAAAAGTGCATCTATCCATCATAAAAGTGCATCCGTCATCATAAAAGTGCATCCATCATCATAAAAGTGCATCCATCATCATAAAACTGCATCTATCCATCATAAAAGTGCCTCTATCCATCATAAAAGTGCATCTATCCATCATAAAAGTGCCTCTATCCATCATAAAAGTGCATCTATCCATCATAAAAGTGCCTCTATCCATCATAAAAGTGCATCTATCCATCATAAAAGTGCATCTATCCATCATAAAAGTGCATCCATCATCATAAAAGTGCATCCGTCATCATAAAAGTGCATCCATCATCATAAAAGTGCATCCATCCATCATAAAAGTGCATCTATCCATCATAAAAGTGCCTCTATCCATCATAAAAGTGCATCTATCCATCATAAAAGTGCATCTATCCATCATAAAAGTGCATCCGTCTTCATAAAAGTGCATCCATCATCATAAAAGTGCATCCATCATCATAAAACTGCATCTATCCATCATAAAAGTGCATCTATCCATCATAAAAGTG
The DNA here is from genome assembly GCA_023029165.1 of Gobiocypris rarus. NCBI lineage: Eukaryota > Metazoa > Chordata > Actinopteri > Cypriniformes > Gobionidae > Gobiocypris > Gobiocypris rarus. The sequence continues at coordinate 5,264,965 of CM040910.1, read as the reverse complement.
CCTCTATCCATCATAAAAGTGCATCTATCCATCATAAAAGTGCATCTATCCATCATAAAAGTGCATCTATCCATCATAAAAGTGCATCCGTCATCATAAAAGTGCATCCATCCATCATAAAAGTGCATCTATCCATCATAAAAGTGCCTCTATCCATCATAAAAGTGCATCTATCCATCATAAAAGTGCATCTATCCATCATAAAAGTGCATCCGTCTTCATAAAAGTGCATCCATCATCATAAAAGTGCATCCATCATCATAAAACTGCATCTATCCATCATAAAAGTGCATCTATCCATCATAAAAGTGCCTCTATCCATCATAAAAGTGCATCTATCCATCATAAAAGTGCATCTATCCATCATAAAAGTGCATCTATCCATCATAAAAGTGCATCCGTCATCATAAAAGTGCATCCATCCATCATAAAAGTGCATCCATCATCATAAAAGTGCATCTATCCATCATAAAAGTGCATCCGTCATCATAAAAGTGCATCTATCCATCATAAAAGTGCATCCATCATCATAAAAGTGCATCTATCCATCATAAAAGTGCATCTATCCATCATAAAAGTGCATCAATCATCATAAAAGTGCATCTATCCATCATAAAAGTGCATCTATCCATTATAAAAGTGCATCTATCCATCATAAAAGTGAATCCATCATCATAAAAGTGCATCCATCATCATAAAAGTGCATCTATCCATCATATAAGTGCATCTATCCATCATAAAAGTGCATCCATCCATCATAAAACTGCATCTATCCATCATGAAAGTGAATCCATCATCATAAAAGTGCATCCATCATCATAAAAGTGCATCTATCCATCATAAAAATGCATCTACCCATCATAAAAATGCATCCATCCATCATAAAAGTGCATCCATCATCATAAAAGTGCATCCATCCATCCATCATAAAAATGCATCCATCATCATAAAAGTGCATCCATCCATCCATCATAAAGTGCATCCATCCATCATAAAAGTGCATCCATCATCATAAAAGTGCATCCATCCATCCATCATAAAAGTGCATCCATCCATCATAAAAGTGCATCCGATCATCAAAAGTGCATCCATCATCATAAAAGTGCATCCATCCATCATAAAAGTGCATCTATCCATCATAAAAGTGCATCTATCCATCATAAAAGTGCATCTATCCATCATAAAAGTGCATCTATCCATCATAAAAGTGCATCCGTCATCATAAAAGTGCATCCATCATCATAAAAGTGCATCCATCCATCATAAAAGTGCATCTATCCATCATAAAAGTGCCTCTATCCATCATAAAAGTGCATCTATCCATCATAAAAGTGCATCTATCCATCATAAAAGTGCATCCATCATCATAAAAGTGCATCCGTCATCATAAAAGTGCATCCATCATCATAAAAGTGCATCCATCCATCATAAAAGTGCATCTATCCATCATAAAAGTGCCTCTATCCATCATAAAAGTGCATCTATCCATCATAAAAGTGCATCTATCCATCATAAAAGTGCATCCGTCATCATAAAAGTGCATCCATCATCATAAAAGTGCATCCATCATCATAAAACTGCATCTATCCATCATAAAAGTGCCTCTATCCATCATAAAAGTGCATCTATCCATCATAAAAGTGCCTCTATCCATCATAAAAGTGCATCTATCCATCATAAAAGTGCCTCTATCCATCATAAAAGTGCATCTATCCATCATAAAAGTGCATCTATCCATCATAAAAGTGCATCCATCATCATAAAAGTGCATCCGTCATCATAAAAGTGCATCCATCATCATAAAAGTGCATCTATCCATCATAAAGTGCATCCATCATCATAAAAGTGCATCCATCATCATAAAACTGCATCTATCCATCATAAAAGTGCCTCTATCCATCATAAAAGTGCATCTATCCATCATAAAAGTGCCTCTATCCATCATAAAAGTGCATCTATCCATCATAAAAGTGCATCTATCCATCATAAAAGTGCATCCGTCATCATAAAAGTGCATCCATCCATCATAAAAGTGCATCCATCATCATAAAAGTGCATCTATCCATCATAAAAGTGCATCCGTCATCATAAAAGTGCATCTATCCATCATAAAAGTGCATCCATCATCATAAAAGTGCATCTATCCATCATAAAAGTGCATCTATCCATCATAAAAGTGCATCCATCATCATAAAAGTGCATCTATCCATCATAAAAGTGCATCTATCCATCATAAAAATGCATCTATCCATCATAAAAGTGCATCCATCATCATAAAAGTGCATCTACCCATCATAAAAGTGCCTCTATCCATCATAAAAGTGCATCTATCCATCATAAAAGTGCATCTATCCATCATAAAAGTGCATCTATCCATCATAAAAGTGCATCCATCATCATAAAAGTGCATCTATCCATCATAAAAGTGCCTCTATCCATCATAAAAGTGCATCTATCCATCATAAAAGTGCATCTATCCATCATAAAAGTGCATCCGTCCATCATAAAAGTGCATCCATCCATCATAAAAGTGCATCCATCATCATAAAAGTGCATCTATCCATCATAAAAGTGCATCCGTCATCATGAAAGTGCATCTATCCATCATAAAAGTGCATCCATCATCATAAAAGTGCATCTATCCATCATAAAAGTGCATCTATCCATCATAAAAGTGCATCCATCATCATAAAAGTGCATCTACCCATCATAAAAGTGCATCTATCCATCATAAAAGTGCATCTATCCATCATAAAAGTGAATCCATCATCATAAAAGTGCATCCATCATCATAAAAGTGCATCTATCCATCATATAAGTGCATCTATCCATCATGAAAGTGAATCCATCATCATAAAAGTGCATCCATCATCATAAAAGTGCATCTATCCATCATAAAGTGCATCTATCCATCATAAAAATGCATCCATCCATCATAAAAGTGCATCCATCATCATAAAAGTGCATCCATCCATCCATCATAAAAGTGCATCCATCCATCATAAAAGTGCATCCGTCATCATAAAAGTGCATCCATCATCATAAAAGTGCATCCATCCATCATAAAAGTGCATCTATCCATCATAAAAGTGCCTCTATCCATCATAAAAGTGCATCTATCCATCATAAAGTGCATCTATCCATCATAAAAGTGCATCCGTCATCATAAAAGTGCATCCATCATCATAAAAGTGCATCCATCCATCATAAAAGTGCATCTATCCATCATAAAAGTGCCTCTATCCATCATAAAAGTGCATCTATCCATCATAAAAGTGCATCTATCCATCATAAAAGTGCATCCATCATCATAAAAGTGCATCCGTCATCATAAAAGTGCATCCATCATCATAAAAGTGCATCCATCCATCATAAAAGTGCATCTATCCATCATAAAAGTGCTCTATCCATCATAAAGTGCATCTATCCATCATAAAAGTGCATCTATCCATCATAAAAGTGCATCCGTCATCATAAAAGTGCATCCATCATCATAAAAGTGCATCCATCATCATAAAACTGCATCTATCCATCATAAAAGTGCCTCTATCCATCATAAAAGTGCATCTATCCATCATAAAAGTGCCTCTATCCATCATAAAAGTGCATCTATCCATCATAAAAGTGCCTCTATCCATCATAAAAGTGCATCTATCCATCATAAAAGTGCATCTATCCATCATAAAAGTGCATCCATCATCATAAAAGTGCATCCGTCATCATAAAAGTGCATCCATCATCATAAAAGTGCATCCATCCATCATAAAAGTGCATCTATCCATCATAAAAGTGCCTCTATCCATCATAAAGTGCATCTATCCATCATAAAAGTGCATCTATCCATCATAAAAGTGCATCCGTCTTCATAAAAGTGCATCCATCATCATAAAAGTGCATCCATCATCATAAAACTGCATCTATCCATCATAAAGTGCATCTATCCATCATAAAAGTGCCTCTATCCATCATATAAGTGCATCTATCCATCATAAAAGTGCATCCATCCATCATAAAACTGCATCTATCCATCATGAAAGTGAATCCATCATCATAAAAGTGCATCCATCATCATAAAAGTGCATCTATCCATCATAAAAGTGCATCTATCCATCATAAAAATGCATCCATCCATCATAAAAGTGCATCCATCATCATAAAAGTGCATCCATCCATCCATCATAAAAGTGCATCCATCCATCATAAAAGTGCATCCGTCATCATAAAAGTGCATCCATCATCATAAAAGTGCATCCATCCATCATAAAAGTGCATCTATCCATCATAAAAGTGCCTCTATCCATCATAAAAGTGCATCTATCCATCATAAAAGTGCATCTATCCATCATAAAAGTGCATCCGTCATCATAAAAGTGCATCCATCATCATAAAAGTGCATCCATCCATCATAAAAGTGCATCTATCCATCATAAAAGTGCCTCTATCCATCATAAAAGTGCATCTATCCATCATAAAAGTGCATCTATCCATCATAAAAGTGCATCCATCATCATAAAAGTGCATCCGTCATCATAAAAGTGCATCCATCATCATAAAAGTGCATCCATCCATCATAAAAGTGCATCTATCCATCATAAAAGTGCCTCTATCCATCATAAAAGTGCATCTATCCATCATAAAAGTGCATCTATCCATCATAAAAGTGCATCCGTCATCATAAAAGTGCATCCATCATCATAAAAGTGCATCCATCATCATAAAACTGCATCTATCCATCATAAAAGTGCCTCTATCCATCATAAAAGTGCATCTATCCATCATAAAGTGCCTCTATCCATCATAAAGTGCATCTATCCATCATAAAAGTGCCTCTATCCATCATAAAAGTGCATCTATCCATCATAAAAGTGCATCTATCCATCATAAAGTGCATCCATCATCATAAAAGTGCATCCGTCATCATAAAAGTGCATCCATCATCATAAAAGTGCATCCATCCATCATAAAAGTGCATCTATCCATCATAAAAGTGCCTCTATCCATCATAAAAGTGCATCTATCCATCATAAAGTGCATCTATCCATCATAAAAGTGCATCCGTCTTCATAAAAGTGCATCCATCATCATAAAAGTGCATCCATCATCATAAAACTGCATCTATCCATCATAAAAGTGCATCTATCCATCATAAAAGTGCCTCTATCCATCATAAAAGTGCATCTATCCATCATAAAAGTGCATCTATCCATCATAAAAGTGCATCTATCCATCATAAAAGTGCATCCGTCATCATAAAAGTGCATCCATCCATCATAAAAGTGCATCTATCCATCATAAAAGTGCCTCTATCCATCATAAAAGTGCATCTATCCATCATAAAAGTGCATCTATCCATCATAAAAGTGCATCCGTCTTCATAAAAGTGCATCCATCATCATAAAAGTGCATCCATCATCATAAAACTGCATCTATCCATCATAAAAGTGCATCTATCCATCATAAAAGTGCCTCTATCCATCATAAAAGTGCATCTATCCATCATAAAAGTGCATCTATCCATCATAAAGTGCATCTATCCATCATAAAAGTGCATCCGTCATCATAAAGTGCATCCATCCATCATAAAAGTGCATCCATCATCATAAAAGTGCATCTATCCATCATAAAGTGCATCCGTCATCATAAAAGTGCATCTATCCATCATAAAAGTGCATCCATCATCATAAAAGTGCATCTATCCATCATAAAGTGCATCTATCCATCATAAAAGTGCATCCATCATCATAAAAGTGCATCTATCCATCATAAAAGTGCATCTATCCATCATAAAGTGCATCTATCCATCATAAAAGTGAATCCATCATCATAAAAGTGCATCCATCATCATAAAAGTGCATCTATCCATCATATAAGTGCATCTATCCATCATAAAAGTGCATCCATCCATCAAAAAACTGCATCTATCCATCATGAAAGTGAATCCATCATCATAAAAGTGCATCCATCATCATAAAGTGCATCTATCCATCATAAAAGTGCATCTATCCATCATAAAATGCATCCATCCATCATAAAAGTGCATCCATCATCATAAAAGTGCATCCATCCATCCATCATAAAAATGCATCCATCATCATAAAAGTGCATCCATCCATCCATCATAAAAGTGCATCCATCCATCATAAAAGTGCATCCATCATCATAAAAGTGCATCCATCCATCCATCATAAAGTGCATCCATCCATCATAAAAGTGCATCCGTCATCATAAAAGTGCATCCATCATCATAAAAGTGCATCCATCCATCATAAAAGTGCATCTATCCATCATAAAAGTGCCTCTATCCATCATAAAAGTGCATCTATCCATCATAAAAGTGCATCTATCCATCATAAAAGTGCATCCGTCATCATAAAGTGCATCCATCATCATAAAGTGCATCCATCCATCATAAAAGTGCATCTATCCATCATAAAAGTGCCTCTATCCATCATAAAAGTGCATCTATCCATCATAAAGTGCATCTATCCATCATAAAAGTGCATCCATCATCATAAAAGTGCATCCGTCATCATAAAAGTGCATCCATCATCATAAAAGTGCATCCATCCATCATAAAAGTGCATCTATCCATCATAAAAGTGCCTCTATCCATCATAAAAGTGCATCTATCCATCATAAAAGTGCATCTATCCATCATAAAAGTGCATCCGTCATCATAAAAGTGCATCCATCATCATAAAAGTGCATCCATCATCATAAAACTGCATCTATCCATCATAAAAGTGCCTCTATCCATCATAAAAGTGCATCTATCCATCATAAAGTGCCTCTATCCATCATAAAAGTGCATCTATCCATCATAAAAGTGCCTCTATCCATCATAAAAGTGCATCTATCCATCATAAAGTGCATCTATCCATCATAAAAGTGCATCCATCATCATAAAGTGCATCCGTCATCATAAAAGTGCATCCATCATCATAAAGTGCATCCATCCATCATAAAGTGCATCTATCCATCATAAAAGTGCCTCTATCCATCATAAAGTGCATCTATCCATCATAAAAGTGCATCTATCCATCATAAAAGTGCATCCGTCTTCATAAAGTGCATCCATCATCATAAAAGTGCATCCATCATCATAAAACTGCATCTATCCATCATAAAAGTGCATCTATCCATCATAAAAGTGCCTCTATCCATCATAAAAGTGCATCTATCCATCATAAAAGTGCCTCTATCCATCATAAAAGTGCATCTATCCATCATAAAAGTGCATCTATCCATCATAAAAGTGCATCCGTCATCATAAAAGTGCATCCATCCATCATAAAGTGCATCCATCATCATAAAAGTGCATCTATCCATCATAAAAGTGCATCCGTCATCATAAAAGTGCATCTATCCATCATAAAAGTGCATCCATCATCATAAAAGTGCATCTATCCATCATAAAAGTGCATCTATCCATCATAAAAGTGCATCCATCATCATAAAAGTGCATCTATCCATCATAAAAGTGCATCTATCCATCATAAAAGTGCATCTATCCATCATAAAAGTGAATCCATCATCATAAAAGTGCATCCATCATCATAAAAGTGCATCTATCCATCATATAAGTGCATCTATCCATCATAAAAGTGCATCCATCCATCATAAAACTGCATCTATCCATCATGAAAGTGAATCCATCATCATAAAAGTGCATCCATCATCATAAAGTGCATCTATCCATCATAAAGTGCATCTATCCATCATAAAAATGCATCCATCCATCATAAAGTGCATCCATCATCATAAAGTGCATCCATCCATCCATCATAAAAGTGCATCCATCCATCATAAAAATGCATCCATCCATCATAAAGTGCATCCATCATCATAAAAGTGCATCCATCCATCCATCATAAAAGTGCATCCATCATCATAAAGTGCATCCATCCATCATAAAGTGCATCCATCATCATAAAGTGCATCCATCCATCATAAAAGTGCATCCATCATCATAAAGTGCATCCATCCATCCATCATAAAAGTGCATCCATCCATCCATCATAAAAGTGCATCCATCCATCATAAAAGTGCATCCATCATCATAAAACTGCATTCATCCATCATAAAGTGCATCCATCCATCATAAAAGTGCATCTATCATCATAAAAGTGCATCCATCCATCATAAAAGTGCATCCATCCATCATAAAAGTGCATCTATCATCATAAAAGTGCATCCATCCATCATAAAACCATCATAAAAGTGCATCCATCCATCATAAAATGCATCCATCCATCATAAAAGTGCATCTATCATCAAAAAGTGCATCTATCCATCATAAAGTGCATCCATCCATCATTAAAGTGCCTCTATCCATCATAAAAGTACATCTATTATCATAAAAGTGCATCCATCATCCTAAAAGTGCATCCATACATCATAAAAGTGCATCCATCCATCATAAAAGTGCATCTATCCATCATAAAAGTGCCTCTATCCATCATAAAAGTGCATCTATCCATCATAAAGTGCATCTATCCATCATAAAAGTGCATCTATCCATCATAAAAGTGCATCCGTCATCATAAAAGTGCATCCATCATCATAAAAGTGCATCCATCCATCATAAAAGTGCATCTATCCATCATAAAAGTGCCTCTATCCATCATAAAAGTGCATCTATCCATCATAAAGTGCATCTATCCATCATAAAAGTGCATCCATCATCATAAAAATGCATCCGTCATCATAAAAGTGCATCCATCATCATAAAAGTGCATCCATCCATCATAAAAGTGCATCTATCCATCATAAAGTGCCTCTATCCATCATAAAAGTGCATCTATCCATCATAAAAGTGCATCTATCCATCATAAAAGTGCATCCGTCATCATAAAAGTGCATCCATCATCATAAAAGTGCATCCATCATCATAAAACTGCATCTATCCATCATAAAAGTGCCTCTATCCATCATAAAAGTGCATCTATCCATCATAAAAGTGCCTCTATCCATCATAAAAGTGCATCTATCCATCATAAAAGTGCATCTATCCATCATAAAAGTGCCTCTATCCATCATAAAAGTGCATCTATCCATCATAAAAGTGCATCCATCATCATAAAAGTGCATCCGTCATCATAAAAGTGCATCCATCATCATAAAAGTGCATCCATCCATCATAAAAGTGCATCTATCCATCATAAAAGTGCCTCTATCCATCATAAAAGTGCATCTATCCATCATAAAAGTGCATCTATCCATCATAAAAGTGCATCCGTCATCATAAAAGTGCATCCATCATCATAAAAGTGCATCCATCATCATAAAACTGCATCTATCCATCATAAAAGTGCATCTATCCATCATAAAAGTGCATCTATCCATCATAAAAGTGCCTCTATCCATCATAAAGTGCATCTATCCATCATAAAAGTGCATCTATCCATCATAAAGTGCCTCTATCCATCATAAAAGTGCATCTATCCATCATAAAAGTGCATCCATCATCATAAAAGTGCATCCATCATCATAAAACTGCATCTATCCATCATAAAGTGCCTCTATCCATCATAAAAGTGCATCTATCCATCATAAAAGTGCCTCTATCCATCATAAAAGTGCATCTATCCATCATAAAAGTGCATCTATCCATCATAAAAGTGCATCCGTCATCATAAAAGTGCATCCATCCATCATAAAGTGCATCCATCATCATAAAAGTGCATCTATCCATCATAAAGTGCATCCGTCATCATAAAAGTGCATCTATCCATCATAAAAGTGCATCCATCATCATAAAGTGCATCTATCCATCATAAAGTGCATCTATCCATCATAAAAGTGCATCCATCATCATAAAAGTGCATCTATCCATCATAAAAGTGCATCTATCCATCATAAAAGTGCATCTATCCATCATAAAAGTGCATCCATCATCATAAAAGTGCATCTACCCATCATAAAAGTGCCTCTATCCATCATAAAAGTGCATCTATCCATCATAAAAGTGCATCTATCCATCATAAAAGTGCATCTATCCATCATAAAAGTGCATCCATCATCATAAAAGTGCATCTATCCATCATAAAGTGCCTCTATCCATCATAAAAGTGCATCTATCCATCATAAAAGTGCATCTATCCATCATAAAAGTGCATCCGTCATCATAAAAGTGCATCCATCCATCATAAAAGTGCATCCATCATCATAAAAGTGCATCTATCCATCATAAAAGTGCATCCGTCATCATGAAAGTGCATCTATCCATCATAAAAGTGCATCCATCATCATAAAGTGCATCTATCCATCATAAAGTGCATCTATCCATCATAAAAGTGCATCCATCATCATAAAAGTGCATCTACCCATCATAAAAGTGCATCTATCCATCATAAAAGTGCATCTATCCATCATAAAAGTGAATCCATCATCATAAAAGTGCATCCATCATCATAAAAGTGCATCTATCCATCATATAAGTGCATCTATCCATCATAAAAGTGCATCCATCCATCATAAAACTGCATCTATCCATCATGAAAGTGAATCCATCATCATAAAAGTGCATCCATCATCATAAAAGTGCATCTATCCATCATAAAAGTGCATCTATCCATCATAAAAATGCATCCATCCATCATAAAAGTGCATCCATCATCATAAAAGTGCATCCATCCATCCATCATAAAAGTGCATCCATCCATCATAAAAGTGCATCCGTCATCATAAAAGTGCATCCATCATCATAAAAGTGCATCCATCCATCATAAAAGTGCATCTATCCATCATAAAAGTGCCTCTATCCATCATAAAAGTGCATCTATCCATCATAAAAGTGCATCTATCCATCATAAAGTGCATCCGTCATCATAAAGTGCATCCATCATCATAAAAGTGCATCCATCCATCATAAAAGTGCATCTATCCATCATAAAAGTGCCTCTATCCATCATAAAAGTGCATCTATCCATCATAAAAGTGCATCTATCCATCATAAAGTGCATCCATCATCATAAAAGTGCATCCGTCATCATAAAAGTGCATCCATCATCATAAAAGTGCATCCATCCATCATAAAAGTGCATCTATCCATCATAAAAGTGCCTCTATCCATCATAAAAGTGCATCTATCCATCATAAAAGTGCATCTATCCATCATAAAAGTGCATCCGTCATCATAAAGTGCATCCATCATCATAAAAGTGCATCCATCATCATAAAACTGCATCTATCCATCATAAAAGTGCCTCTATCCATCATAAAAGTGCATCTATCCATCATAAAAGTGCCTCTATCCATCATAAAAGTGCATCTATTCATCATAAAAGTGCCTCTATCCATCATAAAAGTGCATCTATCCATCATAAAGTGCATCTATCCATCATAAAGTGCATCCATCATCATAAAAGTGCATCCGTCATCATAAAAGTGCATCCATCATCATAAAAGTGCATCCATCCATCATAAAGTGCATCTATCCATCATAAAAGTGCCTCTATCCATCATAAAAGTGCATCTATCCATCATAAAGTGCATCTATCCATCATAAAAGTGCATCCGTCTTCATAAAAGTGCATCCATCATCATAAAAGTGCATCCATCATCATAAAACTGCATCTATCCATCATAAAAGTGCATCTATCCATCATAAAAGTGCCTCTATCCATCATATAAGTGCATCTATCCATCATAAAGTGCATCCATCCATCATAAAACTGCATCTATCCATCATGAAAGTGAATCCATCATCATAAAGTGCATCCATCATCATAAAAGTGCATCTATCCATCATAAAAGTGCATCTATCCATCATAAAAATGCATCCATCCATCATAAAAGTGCATCCATCATCATAAAAGTGCATCCATCCATCCATCATAAAAGTGCATCCATCCATCATAAAAGTGCATCCGTCATCATAAAGTGCATCCATCATCATAAAAGTGCATCCATCCATCATAAAAGTGCATCTATCCATCATAAAGTGCCTCTATCCATCATAAAAGTGCATCTATCCATCATAAAGTGCATCTATCCATCATAAAAGTGCATCCGTCATCATAAAAGTGCATCCATCATCATAAAAGTGCATCCATCCATCATAAAAGTGCATCTATCCATCATAAAAGTGCCTCTATCCATCATAAAAGTGCATCTATCCATCATAAAGTGCATCTATCCATCATAAAAGTGCATCCATCATCATAAAAGTGCATCCGTCATCATAAAAGTGCATCCATCATCATAAAGTGCATCCATCCATCATAAAAGTGCATCTATCCATCATAAAAGTGCCTCTATCCATCATAAAAGTGCATCTATCCATCATAAAGTGCATCTATCCATCATAAAAGTGCATCCATCCATCATAAAAGTGCATCCATCCATCATAAAAGTGCATCTATCATCATAAAGTGCATCCATCCATCATAAAAGTGCATCTATCCATCATAAAAGTGCATCCATCCATCATAAAAGTGCATCCATCCATCATAAAAGTGCATCTATCATCATAAAAGTGCATCCATCCATCATAAAAGTGCATCCATCCATCATAAAAGTGCATCTATCATCAAAAAAGTGCATCCATCCATCATAAAAGTGCATCCATCCATCATAAAAGTGCATCTATCATCATAAAAGTGCATCCATCCATCATAAAAGTGCATCTATCCATCATAAAAGTGCATCCATCCATCAGAAAAGTGCATCCATCATCATAAAAGTGCCTCTATCCATCATAAAAGTGCATCTATCATCATAAAGTGCATCTATCATCATAAAAGTGCATCCATCCATCATAAAAGTGCCTCTATCCATCATAAAAGTGCATCTATCATCATAAAAGTGCATCTATCCATCATAAAAGTGCATCTATCATCATAAAAGTGCATCCATCATCATAAAAGTGCATCTAACATCATAAAAGTGCATCTATCCATCATAAAAGTGCATCTATCATCATAAAAGTGCATCCATCATCATAAAAGTGCATCTAACATCATAAAAGTGCATCTATCCATCATAAAAGTGCATCTATCATCATAAAAGTGCATCCATCATCATAAAAGTGCATCTAACATCATAAAAGTGCATCCATCCATCATAAAAGTGCATCTATCATCATAAAAGTGCATCCATCCATCATAAAAGTGCATCCATCCATCATAAAAGTGCATCCATCCATCATAAAAGTGCCTCTATCCATCATAAAAGTGCATCTATCCATCATAAAAGTGCATCTATCATCATAAAAGTGCATCCATCATCATAAAAGTGCATCTATCATCATAAAAGTGCATCCATCCATCATAAAAGTGCATCCATCCATCATAAAAGTGCATCTATCCATCATAAAAGTGCATCCATCCATCATAAAAGTGCATCCATCATCATAAAAGTGCATCTATCCATCATAAAAGTGCATCTATCCATCATAAAAGTGCATCTATCATCATAAAAGTGCATCCATCATCATAAAAGTGCATCTATCATCATAAAAGTGCATCCATCCATCATAAAAGTGCATCCATCCATCATAAAAGTGCATCTATCATCATAAAAGTGCATCCATCATCATAAAAGTGCATCTATCATCATAAAAGTGCCTCTATCCATCATAAAAAGGCATCTATCCATCATAAAAGTGCATCCATCATCATAAAAGTGCATCCATCCATCATAAAAGTGCATCCATCCATCATAAAAGTGCATCCATCATCATAAAAGTGCATCTATCATCATAAAAGTGCATCCATCCATCATAAAAGTGCATCCATCATCATAAAAGTGCATCCATCCATCATAAAAGTGCATCCATCCATCATAAAAGTGCATCCATCCATCATAAAAGTGCATCCATCATCATAAAAGTGCATCCATCCATCATAAAAGTGCATCCATCCATCATAAAAGTGCATCCATCCATCATAAAAGTGCATCCATCATCATAAAGTGCATCCATCCATCATAAAAGTGCATCCATCCATCATAAAAGTGCATCTATCATCATAAAAGTGCATCCATCCATCGTAAAAGTGCATCCATCCATCATAAAAGTGCATCTATCATCATAAAAGTGCATCCATCCATCATAAAAGTGCATCCATCCATCATAAAAGTGCATCTATCATCATAAAAGTGCATCCATCCATCATAAAAGTGCATCTATCATCATAAAAGTGCATCCATCCATCATAAAAGTGCATCTATGCATCATAAAAGTGCATCTATCATCATAAAGTGCATCCATCCATCATAAAAGTGCATCCATCCATCATAAAAGTGCATCTATCATCATAAAAGTGCATCCATCCATCATAAAAGTGCATCTATCATCATAAAAGTGCATCCATCCATCATAAAAGTGCATCTATCCATCATAAAAGTGCATCCATCCATCATAAAAGTGCATCCATCCATCATAAAAGTGCATCTATCATCATAAAAGTGCATCCATCCATCATAAAGTGCATCCATCCATCATAAAAGTGCATCTATCATCATTAAAGTGCATCCATCCATCATAAAAGTGCATCCATCCATCATAAAAGTGCATCTATCATCATAAAAGTGCATCCATCCATCATAAAAGTGCATCTATCCATCATAAAAGTGCATCTATCCATCATAAAGTGCATCTATCCATCATAAAAGTGCATCCATCCATCAGAAAAGTGCATCCATCATCATAAAAGTGCCTCTATCCATCATAAAAGTGCATCTATCATCATAAAAGTGCATCCATCATCATAAAAGTGCATCTATCATCATAAAAGTGCATCCATCCATCATAAAAGTGCATCCATCCATCATAAAAGTGCATCTATCATCATAAAAGTGCATCCATCCATCATAAAAGTGCATCCATCCATCATAAAAGTGCATCTATCATCATAAAAGTGCATCCATCCATCATAAAAGTGCCTCTATCCATCATAAAAGTGCATCTATCATCATAAAAGTGCATCTATCCATCATAAAAGTGCATCTATCATCATAAAAGTGCATCCATCCATCATAAAAGTGCATCTATCCATCATAAAAGTGCATCTATCATCATAAAAGTGCATCTATCATCATAAAAGTGCATCCATCCATCATAAAAGTGCATCTATCCATCATAAAAGTGCATCCATCCATCATAAAAGTGCATCCATCATCATAAAAGTGCATCTATCATCATAAAAGTGCATCCATCCATCATAAAAGTGCATCTATCATCATAAAAGTGCATCCATCCATCATAAAAGTGCATCCATCCGTCATAAAAGTGCATCCATCCATCATAAAAGTGCATCCATCATCATAAAAGTGCATCTATCATCATAAAAGTGCATCCATCCATCATAAAAGTGCATCCATCATCATAAAAGTGCATCTATCATCATAAAAGTGCATCTATCCATCATAAAAGTGCATCTATCATCATAAAAGTGCATCCATCATCATAAAAGTGCCTCTATCCATCATAAAAGTGCATTTATCCATCATAAAAGTGCATTCATCATCATAAAAGTGCCTCTATCCATCATAAAAGTGAATCCATCATCATTAAAGTGCATCTATCCATCATAAAAATGCATCTAACCATCATAAAAGTGCATCCATCATCATAAAAGTGCATCCATCCATCATAAAAGTGCATCCATCCATCATAAAAGTGCATCCATCATCATAAAAGTGCATCTATCATCATAAAAGTGCATCCATCCATCATAAAAGTGCATCCATCATCATAAAAGTGCATCCATCCATCATAAAAGTGCATACATCCATCATAAAAGTGCATCCATCCATCATAAAAGTGCATCCATCCATCATAAAAGTGCATCCATCCATCATAAAAGTGCATCCATCCATCATAAAAGTGCATCCATCATCATAAAGTGCATCCATCCATCATAAAAGTGCATCCATCCATCATAAAAGTGCATCTATCATCATAAAAGTGCATCCATCCATCATAAAAGTGCATCCATCCATCATAAAAGTGCATCTATCATCATAAAAGTGCATCCATCCATCATAAAAGTGCATCCATCCATCATAAAAGTGCATCTATCATCATTTACTGAATGAGCACTGTGCCACTGTACGTCCAGACTCAAAACACATCTGTCCAGCTGTGCATTTACTGAATGAGCACTGTGCCACTGTCGTCCAGACTCAAAACACATCTGTCCAGCTGTGCCTTTACTGAATGAGCACTGTGCCACTGTACGTCCAGACTCAAAACACATCTGTCCAGCTGTGCCTTTACTGAATGAGCACTGTGCCACTGTACGTCCAGACTCAAAACACATCTGTCCAGCTGTGCCTTTACTGAATGAGCTCTGTGCCACTGTACGTCCAGACTCAACACACATCTGTCCAGCTGTGCCTTTACTGAATGAGCACTGTGTGCCACTGTACGTCCAGACTCAAAACACATCTGTCCAGCTGTGCCTTTACTGAATGAGCACTGTGTGCCACTGTACGTCCAGACTCAAAACACATCTGTCCAGCTGTGCCTTTACTGAATGAGCACTGTGCCACTGTACGTCCAGACTCAACACACATCTGTCCAGCTGTGCCTTTACTGAATGAGCACTGTGTGCCACTGTACGTCCAGACTCAACACACATCTGTCCAGCTGTGCCTTTACTGAATGAGCACTGTGTGCCACTGTTCCAGACTCAAAACACATCTGTCCAGCTGTGCCTTTACTGAATGAGCACTGTGCCACTGTACGTCCAGACTCAAAACACATCTGTCCAGCTGTGCCTTTACTGAATGAGCACTGTGCCACTGTACGTCCAGACTCTAAAACACATCTGTCCAGCTGTGCCTTTACTGAATGAGCACAGTGCCACTGTACGTCCAGACTCAAACACACATCTGTTCAGCTGTGCATTTACTGAATGAGCACTGTGCCACTGTCGTCCAGACTCAAAACACATCTGTCCAGCTGTGCTTTACTGAATGAGCACTGTGCCACTGTCGTCCAGACTCAAAACACATCTGTCCAGCTGTGCCTTTACTGAATGAGCACTGTGCCACTGTCGTCCAGACTCAAAACACATCTGTCCAGCTGTGCCTTTACTGAATGAGCACACTGTGCCACTGTACGTCCAGACTCAAAACACATCTGTCCAGCTGTGCCTTTACTGAATGAGCACTGTGCCACTGTGCGTCCAGACTCAAAACACATCTGTCCAGCTGTGCCTTTACTGAATGAGCACTGTGCCACTGTGCGTCAGACTCAAAACACATCTGTCCAGCTGTGCCTTTACTGAATGAGCACTGTGCCACTGTCGTCCAGACTCAAAACACATCTGTCCAGCTGTGCCTTTACTGAATGAGCACTGTGCCACTGTCGTCCAGACTCAAAACACATCTGTCCAGCTGTGCCTTTACTGAATGAGCACTGTGTGCCACTGTGCGTCAGACTCAAAACACATCTGTCCAGCTGTGCCTTTACTGAATGAGCACTGTGCCACTGTCGTCAGACTCAAAACACATCTGTCCAGCTGTGCCTTTACTGAATGAGCACTGTGCCACTGTACGTCCAGACTCAAAACACATCTGTCCAGCTGTGCCTTTACTGAATGAGCACTGTGCCACTGTACGCCCAGACCTAAAACACATCTGTCCAGCTGTGCCTTTACTGAATGAGCACAGTGCCACTGTACGCCCAGACTCAACACATCTGTCCAGCTGTGCCTTTACTGAATGAGCACTGTGCCACTGTACGCCCAGACTCAAAACACATCTGTCCAGCTGTGCCTTTACTGAATGAGCACTGTGCCACTGTACGTCCAGACCTAAAACACATCTGTCCAGCTGTGCCTTTACTGAATGAGCACTGTGCCACTGTACGCCCAGACTCAAAACACATCTGTCCAGCTGTGCCTTTACTGAATGAGCACTGTGCCACTGTACGCCCAGACTCAAAACACATCTGTCCAGCTGTGCCTTTACTGAATGAGCACTGTGCCACTGTACGCCCAGACCTAAAACACATCTGTCCAGCTGTGCCTTTACTGAATGAGCACTGTGCCACTGTACGTCCAGACTCAAAACACATCTGTCCAGCTGTGCCTTTACTGAATGAGCACTGTGCCACTGTACGTCCAGACTCAAAACACATCTGTCCAGCTGTGCCTTTACTGAATGAGCACTGTGCCACTGTACGTCCAGACCTAAAACACATCTGTCCAGCTGTGCCTTTACTGAATGAGCACTGTGCCACTGTACGCCCAGACTCAAAACACATCTGTCCAGCTGTGCATTTACTGAATGAGCACTGTGCCACTGTACGTCCAGACTCAAAACACATCTGTCCAGCTGTGCATTTACTGAATGAGCTACTGTGCCACTGTACGCCCAGACTCAAAACACATCTGTCCAGCTGTGCCTTTACTGAATGAGCTCTGTGCCACTGTACGCCCATACTCAAAACACATCTGTCCAGCTGTGCCTTTACTGAATGAGCACTGTGCCACTGTACGCCCAGACTCAAAACACATCTGTCCAGCTGTGCCTTTACTGAATGAGCACTGTGCCACTGTACGTCCAGACTCAAAACACATCTGTCCAGCTGTGCCTTTACTGAATGAGCACTGTGCCACTGTACGCCCAGATTCAAAACACATCTGTCCAGCTGTGCCTTTACTGAATGAGCACTGTGCCACTGTACGCCCAGACTCAAAACACATCTGTCCAGCTGTGCCTTTACTGAATGAGCTCTGTGCCACTGTACGTCCAGACTCAAAACACATCTGTCCAGCTGTGCCTTTACTGAATGAGCACTGTGCCACTGTACGCCCAGACTCAAAACACATCTGTCCAGCTGTGTCTTTACTGAATGAGTACTGTGCCACTGTACGCCCAGACTCAAAACACATCTGTCCAGCTGTGCATTTACTGAATGAGCACTGTGCCACTGTACGCCCAGACTCAAAACACATCTGTCCAGCTGTGCCTTTACTGAATGAGCACTGTGCCACTGTACGTCCAGACTCAAAACACATCTGTCCAGCTGTGCATTTACTGAATGAGCACTGTGCCACTGTACGCCCAGACTCAAAACACATCTGTCCAGCTGTGCCTTTACTGAATGAGCACTGTGCCACTGTACGCCCAGACTCAAAACACATCTGTCCAGCTGTGCCTTTACTGAATGAGCACTGTGCCACTGTACGCCCAGACTCAAAACACATCTGTCCAGCTGTGCCTTTACTGAATGAGCACTGTGCCACTGTACGTACAGACTCAAAACACATCTGTCCAGCTGTGCATTTACTGAATGAGCACTGTGCCACTGTACGTCCAGACTCAAAACACATCTGTCCAGCTGTGCATTTACTGAATGAGCACTGTGCCACTGTACGCCCAGACTCAAAACACATCTGTCCAGCTGTGCATTTACTGAATGAGCACTGTGCCACTGTACGTCCAGACTCAAAACACATCTGTCCAGCTGTGCCTTTACTGAATGAGCTCTGTGCCACTGTACGCCCAGACTCAAAACACATCTGTCCAGCTGTGCATTTACTGAATGAGCACTGTGCCACTGTACGCCCAGACTCAAAACACATCTGTCCAGCTGTGCCTTTACTGAATGAGCACTGTGCCACTGTACGCCCAGACTCAACACATCTGTCCAGCTGTGCCTTTACTGAATGAGCACTGTTGCCACTGTACGTCCAGACTCAAAACACATCTGTCCAGCTGTGCCTTTACTGAATGAGCACTGTGCCACTGTACGTCCAGACTCAAAACACATCTGTCCAGCTGTGCCTTTACTGAATGAGCACTGTGTGCCACTGTACGTCCAGACTCAAAACACATCTGTCCAGCTGTGCATTTACTGAATGAGCACTGTGCCACTGTACGCCCAGACTCAAAACACATCTGTCCAGCTGTGCCTTTACTGAATGAGCACTGTGCCACTGTACGCCCAGACTCAAAACACATCTGTCCAGCTGTGCCTTTACTGAATGAGCACTGTGCCACTGTGCCCAGACTCAAAACACATCTGTCCAGCTGTGCCTTTACTGAATGAGCTCTGTGCCACTGTACATCCAGACTCAAAACACATCTGTCCAGCTGTGCCTTTACTGAATGAGCACTGTGCCACTGTACGTCCAGACTCAACACATCTGTCCAGCTGTGCCTTTACTGAATGAGCACTGTGCCACTGTACGTCCAGACTCAAAACACATCTGTCCAGCTGTGCCTTTACTGAATGAGCACTGTGCCACTGTACGCCCAGACTCAAAACACATCTGTCCAGCTGTGCCTTTACTGAATGAGCACTGTGCCACTGTACGCCCAGACTCAAAACACATCTGTCCAGCTGTGCCTTTACTGAATGAGCACTGTGCCACTGTACGCCCAGACTCAAAACACATCTGTCCAGCTGTGCCTTTACTGAATGAGCACTGTGCCACTGTACGTCCAGACTCAAAACACATCTGTCCAGCTGTGCATTACTGAATGAGTACTGTGCCACTGTACGTCCCAGACTCAAAACACATCTGTCCAGCTGTGCATTTACTGAATGAGCACTGTGCCACTGTACGCCCAGACTCAAAACACATCTGTCCAGCTGTGCCTTTACTGAATGAGCACTGTGCCACTGTACGCCCAGACTCAAAACACATCTGTCCAGCTGTGCCTTTACTGAATAAGCACTGTGCCACTGTACGCCCAGACTCAAAACACATCTGTCCAGCTGTGCCTTTACTGAATGAGCACTGTGCCACTGTACGTCCCAGACTCAAAACACATCTGTCCAGCTGTGCCTTTACTGAATGAGCACTGTGCCACTGTACGCCCAGACTCAAAACACATCTGTCCAGCTGTGCCTTTACTGAATGAGCACTGTGCCACTGTACGTCCCAGACTCAAAACACATCTGTCCAGCTGTGCCTTTACTGAATGAGCACTGTGCCACTGTACGCCCAGACTCAAAACACATCTGTCCAGCTGTGCCTTTACTGAATGAGCACTGTGCCACTGTACGTCCCAGACTCAAAACACATCTGTCCAGCTGTGCCTTTACTGAATGAGCACTGTGCCACTGTACGCCCAGACTCAAAACACATCTGTCCAGCTGTGCCTTTACTGAATGAGCACTGTGCCACTGTACGTCCAGACTCAAAACACATCTGTCCAGCTGTGCCTTTACTGAATGAGCACTGTGCCACTGTACGTCCAGACTCAAAACACATCTGTCCAGCTGTGCCTTTACTGAATGAGCACTGTGCCACTGTACGTCCAGACTCAAAACACATCTGTCCAGCTGTGCCTTTACTGAATGAGCACTGTGCCACTGTACGCCCAGACTCAAAACACATCTGTCCAGCTGTGCCTTTACTGAATGAGCACTGTGCCACTGTACGTCCAGACTCAAAACACATCTGTCCAGCTGTGCCTTTACTGAATGAGCACTGTGCCACTGTACGCCCAGACTCAAAACACATCTGTCCAGCTGTGCCTTTACTGAATGAGCACTGTGCCACTGTACGTCCAGACTCAAAACACATCTGTCCAGCTGTGCCTTTACTGAATGAGCACTGTGCCACTGTACGTCCAGACTCAAAACACATCTGTCCAGCTGTGCCTTTACTGAATGAGCACTGTGCCACTGTACGCCCAGACTCAAAACACATCTGTCCAGCTGTGCCTTTACTGAATGAGCACTGTGCCACTGTACGTCCAGACTCAAAACACATCTGTCCAGCTGTGCCTTTACTGAATGAGCACTGTGTGCCACTGTACGTCCAGACTCAAAACACATCTGTCCAGCTGTGCCTTTACTGAATGAGCACTGTGTGCCACTGTACGCAGACTCAAAACACATCTGTCCAGCTGTGCCTTTACTGAATGAGCACTGTGCCACTGTACGTCCAGACTCAAAACACATCTGTCCAGCTGTGCCTTTACTGAATGAGCACTGTGCCACTGTACGCCCAGACTCAAAACACATCTGTCCAGCTGTGCCTTTACTGAATGAGCACTGTGCCACTGTACGTCCCAGACTCAAAACACATCTGTCCAGCTGTGCCTTTACTGAATGAGCACTGTGCCACTGTACGCCCAGACTCAAAACACATCTGTCCAGCTGTGCATTTACTGAATGAGCACTGTGCCACTGTACGCCCAGACTCAAAACACATCTGTCCAGCTGTGCCTTTACTGAATGAGCACTGTGTGCCACTGTACGTCCAGACTCAAAACACATCTGTCCAGCTGTGCCTTTACTGAATGAGCACTGTGCCACTGTACGCCAGACTCAAAACACATCTGTCCAGCTGTGCCTTTACTGAATGAGCACTGTGCCACTGTACGCCCAGACTCAAAACACATCTGTCCAGCTGTGCATTTACTGAATGAGCACTGTGTGCCACTGTACGTCCAGACTCAAAACACATCTGTCCAGCTGTGCCTTTACTGAATGAGCACTGTGCCACTGTACGCCCAGACTCAAAACACATCTGTCCAGCTGTGCCTTTACTGAATGAGCACTGTGCCACTGTACGCCCAGACTCAAAACACATCTGTCCAGCTGTGCCTTTACTGAATGAGCACTGTGCCACTGTACGCCCAGACTCAAAACACATCTGTCCAGCTGTGCCTTTACTGAATGAGCACTGTGCCACTGTACGCCCAGACTCAAAACACATCTGTCCAGCTGTGCCTTTACTGAATGAGCACTGTGCCACTGTACGCCCAGACTCAAAACACATCTGTCCAGCTGTGCCTTTACTGAATGAGCACTGTGCCACTGTACGCCCAGACTCAAAACACATCTGTCCAGCTGTGCCTTTACTGAATGAGCACTGTGCCACTGTACGTCCAGACTCAAAACACATCTGTCCAGCTGTGCCTTACTGAATGAGCACTGTGCCACTGTACGTCCAGACTCAAAACACATCTGTCCAGCTGTGCCTTTACTGAATGAGCACTGTGCCACTGTACATCCAGACTCAAAACACATCTGTCCAGCTGTGCCTTTACTGAATGAGCACTGTGCCACTGTACGCCCAGACTCAAAACACATCTGTCCAGCTGTGCCTTTACTGAATGAGCTCTGTGCCACTGTACGTCCAGACTCAAAACACATCTGTCCAGCTGTGCCTTTACTGAATGAGCACTGTGCCACTGTACATCCAGACTCAAAACACATCTGTCCAGCTGTGCCTTTACTGAATGAGCACTGTGCCACTGTACGCCCAGACTCAAAACACATCTGTCCAGCTGTGCCTTTACTGAATGAGCACTGTGCCACTGTACGTCCAGACTCAAAACACATCTGTCCAGCTGTGCATTTACTGAATGAGCACTGTGCCACTGTACGTCCAGACTCAAAACACATCTGTCCAGCTGTGCCTTTACTGAATGAGCACTGTGCCACTGTACGCCCAGACTCAAAACACATCTGTCCAGCTGTGCCTTTACTGAATGAGCACTGTGCCACTGTACGTCCAGACTCAAAACACATCTGTCCAGCTGTGCTTTACTGAATGAGCACTGTGCCACTGTACGTCCAGACTCAAAACACATCTGTCCAGCTGTGCATTTACTGAATGAGCACTGTGCCACTGTACTTCCAGACTCAAAACACATCTGTCCAGCTGTGCCTTTACTGAATGAGCACTGTGCCACTGTACGTCCAGACTCAAAACACATCTGTCCAGCTGTGCATTTACTGAATGAGCACTGTGCCACTGTACGTCCAGACTCAAAACACATCTGTCCAGCTGTGCCTTTACTGAATGAGCACTGTGCCACTGTACGTCCAGACTCAAAACACATCTGTCCAGCTGTGCATTTACTGAATGAGCACTGTGCCACTGTACGTCCAGACTCAAAACACATCTGTCCAGCTGTGCCTTTACTGAATGAGCACTGTGCCACTGTACCCAGACTCAAAACACATCTGTCCAGCTGTGCCTTTACTGAATGAGCACTGTGCCACTGTACGCCCAGACTCAAAACACATCTGTCCAGCTGTGCCTTTACTGAATGAGCACTGTGCCACTGTACTTCCAGACTCAAAACACATCTGTCCAGCTGTGCCTTTACTGAATGAGCACTGTGCCACTGTACGTCCAGACTCAAAACACATCTGTCCAGCTGTGCCTTTACTGAATGAGCACTGTGCCACTGTACTTCCAGACTCAAAACACATCTGTCCAGCTGTGCCTTTACTGAATGAGCACTGTGCCACTGTACGCCCAGACTCAAAACACATCTGTCCAGCTGTGCCTTTACTGAATGAGCACTGTGCCACTGTACGTCCAGACTCAAAACACATCTGTCCAGCTGTGCATTTACTGAATGAGCACTGTGCCACTGTACGTCCAGACTCAAAACACATCTGTCCAGCTGTGCCTTTACTGAATGAGCACTGTGCCACTGTACGCCCAGACTCAAAACACATCTGTCCAGCTGTGCCTTTACTGAATGAGCACTGTGCCACTGTACAACCAGACTCAGCACACATCTGTCGAGCTGTGCCTTTACTGAATGAGCACTGTGCCACTGTACGCCAGACTCAAAACACATCTGTCCAGCTGTGCCTTTACTGAATGAGCACTGTGCCACTGTACGTCCAGACTCAAAACACATCTGTCCAGCTGTGCCTTTACTGAATGAGCACTGTGCTACTGTACATCCAGACTCAAAACACATCTGTTCAGCTGTGCCTTTACTGAATGACCTCTGTGCCACTGTAATTCCAGACTCAAAACACATCTGTCCAGCTGTGCCTTTACTAAATGAGCACTGTGCCACTGTACGTCCAGACTCAAAACACATCTGTCCAGCTGTGCCTTTACTGAATGAGCACTGTGCAACTGTACGTCCAGACTCAAAACACAGCTGTCCAGCTGTGCCTTTACTGAATGAGCAATGTGCCACTGTACATCCAGACTCAACACACATCTGTCGAGCTGTGCCTTTACTGAATGAGCACTGTGCCACTGTACGCCCAGACTCAAAACACATCTGTCCAGCTGTGCCTTTACTGAATGAGCACTGTGCCACTGTACGTCCAGACTCAAAACACATCTGTCCAGCTGTGCATTTACTAAATGAGCACTGTGCCACTGTACGCCCAGACTCAAAACACATCTGTCCAGCTGTGCCTTTACTGAATGAGCACTGTGCCACTGTACGCCCAGACTCAAAACACATCTGTCCAGCTGTGCCTTTACTGAATGAGCACTGTGCCACTGTACGCCCAGACTCAAAACACATCTGTCCAGCTGTGCCTTTACTGAATGAGCACTGTGCCACTGTACGTCCAGACTCAAAACACATCTGTCCAGCTGTGCATTTACTGAATGAGCACTGTGCCACTGTACGCCCAGACTCAAAACACATCTGTCCAGCTGTGCCTTTACTGAATGAGCACTGTGCCACTGTACTTCCAGACTCAAAACACATCTGTCCAGCTGTGCCTTTACTGAATGAGCACTGTGCCACTGTACTTCCAGACTCAAAACACATCTGTCCAGCTGTGCCTTTACTGAATGAGCACTGTGCCACTGTACGCCAGACTCAAAACACATCTGTCCAGCTGTGCCTTTACTGAATGAGCACTGTGCCACTGTACGTCCCAGACTCAAAACACATCTGTCCAGCTGTGCCTTTACTGAATGAGCACTGTGCCACTGTACGTCCAGACTCAAAACACATCTGTCCAGCTGTGCCTTTACTGAATGAGCACTGTGCCACTGTACGCCCAGACTCAAAACACATCTGTCCAGCTGTGCCTTTACTGAATGAGCACTGTGCCACTGTACGTCCAGACTCAAAACACATCTGTCCAGCTGTGCCTTTACTGAATGAGCACTGTGCCACTGTACGTCCAGACTCAAAACACATCTGTCCAGCTGTGCCTTTACTGAATGAGCACTGTGCCACTGTACTTCCAGACTCAAAACACATCTGTCCAGCTGTGCCTTTACTGAATGAGCACTGTGCCACTGTACGCCCAGACTCAAAACACATCTGTCCAGCTGTGCCTTTACTGAATGAGCACTGTGTGCCACTGTACGCCAGACTCAAAACACATCTGTCCAGCTGTGCCTTTACTGAATGAGCACTGTGCCACTGTACGTCCAGACTCAAAACACATCTGTCCAGCTGTGCCTTTACTGAATGAGCACTGTGCCACTGTACGTCCCAGACTCAAAACACATCTGTCCAGCTGTGCCTTTACTGAATGAGCACTGTGCCACTGTACGCCCAGACTCAAAACACATCTGTCCAGCTGTGCCTTTACTGAATGAGCACTGTGCCACTGTACGCCAGACTCAAAACACATCTGTCCAGCTGTGCCTTTACTGAATGAGCACTGTGCCACTGTACGTCCAGACTCAAAACACATCTGTCCAGCTGTGCCTTTACTGAATGAGCACTGTGCCACTGTACTTCCAGACTCAAAACACATCTGTCCAGCTGTGCCTTTACTGAATGAGCACTGTGCCACTGTACGTCCAGACTCAAAACACATCTGTCCAGCTGTGCCTTTACTGAATGAGCACTGTGCCACTGTACGTCCAGACTCAAAACACATCTGTCCAGCTGTGCTTTACTGAATGAGCACTGTGCCACTGTACTTCCAGACTCAAAACACATCTGTCCAGCTGTGCCTTTACTGAATGAGCACTGTGCCACTGTACGTCCAGACTCAAAACACATCTGTCCAGCTGTGCCTTTACTGAATGAGCACTGTGCCACTGTACGTCCAGACTCAAAACACATCTGTCCAGCTGTGCCTTTACTGAATGAGCACTGTGCCACTGTACTTCCAGACTCAAAACACATCTGTCCAGCTGTGCCTTTACTGAATGAGCACTGTGCCACTGTACGTCCAGACTCAAAACACATCTGTCCAGCTGTGCCTTTACTGAATGAGCACTGTGCCACTGTACGTCCAGACTCAAAACACATCTGTCCAGCTGTGCCTTTACTGAATGAGCACTGTGCCACTGTACGTCCAGACTCAAAACACATCTGTCCAGCTGTGCATTTACTGAATGAGCACTGTGCCACTGTACGCCCAGACTCAAAACACATCTGTCCAGCTGTGCATTTACTGAATGAGCACTGTGCCACTGTACATCCAGACTCAAAACACATCTGTCCAGCTGTGCCTTTACTGAATGAGCACTGTGCCACTGTACGTCCAGACTCAAAACACATCTGTCCAGCTGTGCCTTTACTGAATGAGCACTGTGCCACTGTACGCCCAGACTCAAAACACATCTGTCCAGCTGTGCCTTTACTGAATGAGCACTGTGCCACTGTACGTCCCAGACTCAAAACACATCTGTCCAGCTGTGCCTTTACTGAATGAGCACTGTGCCACTGTACGCCCAGACTCAAAACACATCTGTCCAGCTGTGCCTTTACTGAATGAGCACTGTGCCACTGTACGTCCAGACTCAAAACACATCTGTCCAGCTGTGCATTTACTGAATGAGCACTGTGCCACTGTACATCCAGACTCAAAACACATCTGTCCAGCTGTGCCTTTACTGAATGAGCACTGTGCCACTGTACGCCCAGACTCAAAACACATCTGTCCAGCTGTGCCTTTACTGAATGAGCACTGTGCCACTGTACGTCCAGACTCAAAACACATCTGTCCAGCTGTGCCTTTACTGAATGAGCACTGTGCCACTGTACGTCCAGACTCAAAACACATCTGTCCAGCTGTGCCTTTACTGAATGAGCACTGTGCCACTGTACCCAGACTCAAAACACATCTGTCCAGCTGTGCCTTTACTGAATGAGCACTGTGTGCCACTGTACGCCCAGACTCAAAACACATCTGTCCAGCTGTGCCTTTACTGAATGAGCACTGTGCCACTGTACATCCAGACTCAAAACACATCTGTCCAGCTGTGCCTTTACTGAATGAGCACTGTGCCACTGTACGCCAGACTCAAAACACATCTGTCCAGCTGTGCCTTTACTGAATGAGCACTGTGCCACTGTACGTCCAGACTCAAAACACATCTGTCCAGCTGTGCATTTACTGAATGAGCACTGTGCCACTGTACGTCCAGACTCAAAACACATCTGTCCAGCTGTGCCTTTACTGAATGAGCACTGTGCCACTGTACGTCCAGACTCAAAACACATCTGTCCAGCTGTGCCTTTACTGAATGAGCACTGTGCCACTGTACGCCCAGACTCAAAACACATCTGTCCAGCTGTGCCTTTACTGAATGAGCACTGTGCCACTGTACGTCCAGACTCAAAACACATCTGTCCAGCTGTTTTACTGAATGAGCACTGTGCCACTGTACGTCCAGACTCAAAACACATCTGTCCAGCTGTGCCTTTACTGAATGAGCACTGTGCCACTGTACGCCCAGACTCAAAACACATCTGTCCAGCTGTGCATTTACTGAATGAGCACTGTGCCACTGTACGCCCAGACTCAAAACACATCTGTCCAGCTGTGCCTTTACTGAATGAGCACTGTGCCACTGTACGCCCAGACTCAAAACACATCTGTCCAGCTGTGCCTTTACTGAATGAGCACTGTGCCACTGTACGTCCAGACTCAAAACACATCTGTCCAGCTGTGCCTTTACTGAATGAGCACTGTGCCACTGTACGTCCAGACTCAAAACACATCTGTCCAGCTGTGCCTTTACTGAATGAGCACTGTGCCACTGTACGTCCAGACTCAAAACACATCTGTCCAGCTGTGCCTTTACTGAATGAGCACTGTGCCACTGTACGCCCAGACTCAAAACACATCTGTCCAGCTGTGCCTTTACTGAATGAGCACTGTGCCACTGTACGCCCAGACTCAAAACAC
This sequence comes from Gobiocypris rarus, assembly GCA_023029165.1. Classification (NCBI taxonomy): domain Eukaryota; kingdom Metazoa; phylum Chordata; class Actinopteri; order Cypriniformes; family Gobionidae; genus Gobiocypris; species Gobiocypris rarus. The sequence continues at coordinate 5,236,167 of CM040910.1, read as the reverse complement.
ATCTGTCCAGCTGTGCCTTTACTGAATGAGCACTGTGCCACTGTACGCCCCAGACTCAAAACACATCTGTCCAGCTGTGCCTTTACTGAATGAGCACTGTGCCACTGTACGCCCAGACTCAAAACACATCTGTCCAGCTGTGCCTTTACTGAATGAGCACTGTGCCACTGTACGCCCAGACTCAAAACACATCTGTCCAGCTGTGCCTTTACTGAATGAGCACTGTGCCACTGTACGTCCAGACTCAAAACACATCTGTCCAGCTGTGCCTTTACTGAATGAGCACTGTGCCACTGTACGTCCAGACTCAAAACACATCTGTCCAGCTGTGCCTTTACTGAATGAGCACTGTGCCACTGTACGTCCAGACTCAAAACACATCTGTCCAGCTGTGCCTTTACTGAATGAGCACTGTGCCACTGTACGTCCAGACTCAAAACACATCTGTCCAGCTGTGCCTTTACTGAATGAGCACTGTGCCACTGTACGCCCAGACTCAAAACACATCTGTCCAGCTGTGCCTTTACTGAATGAGCACTGTGCCACTGTACGCCCAGACTCAAAACACATCTGTCCAGCTGTGCCTTTACTGAATGAGCACTGTGCCACTGTACGTCCAGACTCAAAACACATCTGTCCAGCTGTGCCTTTACTGAATGAGCACTGTGTGCCACTGTACGCCCAGACTCAAAACACATCTGTCCAGCTGTGCCTTTACTGAATGAGCACTGTGCCACTGTACGCCCAGACTCAAAACACATCTGTCCAGCTGTGCCTTTACTGAATGAGCACTGTGCCACTGTACGTCCAGACTCAAAACACATCTGTCCAGCTGTGCCTTTACTGAATGAGCACTGTGCCACTGTACGCCCAGACTCAAAACACATCTGTCCAGCTGTGCCTTTACTGAATGAGCACTGTGCCACTGTACGTCCAGACTCAAAACACATCTGTCCAGCTGTGCCTTTACTGAATGAGCACTGTGCCACTGTACGCCCAGACTCAAAACACATCTGTCCAGCTGTGCCTTTACTGAATGAGCACTGTGCCACTGTACGCCCAGACTCAAAACACATCTGTCCAGCTGTGCCTTTACTGAATGAGCACTGTGCCACTGTACGCCCAGACTCAAAACACATCTGTCCAGCTGTGCCTTTACTGAATGAGCACTGTGCCACTGTACGCCCAGACTCAAAACACATCTGTCCAGCTGTGCCTTTACTGAATGAGCACTGTGCCACTGTACGTCAGACTCAAAACACATCTGTCCAGCTGTGCCTTTACTGAATGAGCACTGTGCCACTGTACGTCCAGACTCAAAACACATCTGTCCAGCTGTGCCTTTACTGAATGAGCACTGTGCCACTGTACGCCCAGACTCAAAACACATCTGTCCAGCTGTGCCTTTACTGAATGAGCACTGTGCCACTGTACGTCCCAGACTCAAAACACATCTGTCCAGCTGTGCCTTTACTGAATGAGCACTGTGCCACTGTACGTCCAGACTCAAAACACATCTGTCCAGCTGTGCCTTTACTGAATGAGCACTGTGCCACTGTACGCCCAGACTCAAAACACATCTGTCCAGCTGTGCCTTTACTGAATGAGCACTGTGCCACTGTACGCCCAGACTCAAAACACATCTGTCCAGCTGTGCCTTTACTGAATGAGCACTGTGCCACTGTACGCCCAGACTCAAAACACATCTGTCCAGCTGTGCCTTTACTGAATGAGCACTGTGCCACTGTACGCCCAGACTCAAAACACATCTGTCCAGCTGTGCCTTTACTGAATGAGCACTGTGCCACTGTACGTCCAGACTCAAAACACATCTGTCCAGCTGTGCCTTTACTGAATGAGCACTGTGCCACTGTACGTCCAGACTCAAAACACATCTGTCCAGCTGTGCCTTTACTGAATGAGCACTGTGCCACTGTACGTCCAGACTCAAAACACATCTGTCCAGCTGTGCCTTTACTGAATGAGCACTGTGCCACTGTACGTCCAGACTCAAAACACATCTGTCCAGCTGTGCCTTTACTGAATGAGCACTGTGCCACTGTACGTCCAGACTCAAAACACATCTGTCCAGCTGTGCCTTTACTGAATGAGCACTGTGCCACTGTACGTCCAGACTCAAAACACATCTGTCCAGCTGTGCCTTTACTGAATGAGCACTGTGCCACTGTACGCCCAGACTCAAAACACATCTGTCCAGCTGTGCCTTTACTGAATGAGCACTGTGCCACTGTACGCCCAGACTCAAAACACATCTGTCCAGCTGTGCCTTTACTGAATGAGCACTGTGCCACTGTACGTCCAGACTCAAAACACATCTGTCCAGCTGTGCCTTTACTGAATGAGCACTGTGCCACTGTACGCCCAGACTCAAAACACATCTGTCCAGCTGTGCCTTTACTGAATGAGCACTGTGTGCCACTGTACGCCCAGACTCAAAACACATCTGTCCAGCTGTGCCTTTACTGAATGAGCACTGTGCCACTGTACGCCCAGACTCAAAACACATCTGTCCAGCTGTGCCTTTACTGAATGAGCACTGTGCCACTGTACGTCCAGACTCAAAACACATCTGTCCAGCTGTGCCTTTACTGAATGAGCACTGTGCCACTGTACGCCCAGACTCAAAACACATCTGTCCAGCTGTGCCTTTACTGAATGAGCACTGTGCCACTGTACGCCCAGACTCAAAACACATCTGTCCAGCTGTGCCTTTACTGAATGAGCACTGTGCCACTGTACGTCCAGACTCAAAACACATCTGTCCAGCTGTGCCTTTACTGAATGAGCACTGTGCCACTGTACGCCCAGACTCAAAACACATCTGTCCAGCTGTGCCTTTACTGAATGAGCACTGTGCCACTGTACGTCCAGACTCAAAACACATCTGTCCAGCTGTGCCTTTACTGAATGAGCACTGTGCCACTGTACGCCCAGACTCAAAACACATCTGTCCAGCTGTGCCTTTACTGAATGAGCACTGTGCCACTGTACGCCCAGACTCAAAACACATCTGTCCAGCTGTGCCTTTACTGAATGAGCACTGTGCCACTGTACGTCCAGACTCAAAACACATCTGTCCAGCTGTGCATTTACTGAATGAGCACTGTGTGCCACTGTACGTCCAGACTCAAAACACATCTGTCCAGCTGTGCCTTTACTGAATGAGCACTGTGCCACTGTACGTCCAGACTCAAAACACATCTGTCCAGCTGTGCCTTTACTGAATGAGCACTGTGCCACTGTACGTCCAGACTCAAAACACATCTGTCCAGCTGTGCCTTTACTGAATGAGCACTGTGCCACTGTACGTCCAGACTCAAAACACATCTGTCCAGCTGTGCCTTTACTGAATGAGCACTGTGCCACTGTACGTCCCAGACTCAAAACACATCTGTCCAGCTGTGCCTTTACTGAATGAGCACTGTGCCACTGTACGCCCAGACTCAAAACACATCTGTCCAGCTGTGCCTTTACTGAATGAGCACTGTGCCACTGTACGCCCAGACTCAAAACACATCTGTCCAGCTGTGCCTTTACTGAATGAGCACTGTGCCACTGTACGCCCAGACTCAAAACACATCTGTCCAGCTGTGCCTTTACTGAATGAGCACTGTGCCACTGTACGCCCAGACTCAAAACACATCTGTCCAGCTGTGCCTTTACTGAATGAGCACTGTGCCACTGTACGTCCAGACTCAAAACACATCTGTCCAGCTGTGCCTTTACTGAATGAGCACTGTGCCACTGTACGCCCAGACTCAAAACACATCTGTCCAGCTGTGCCTTTACTGAATGAGCACTGTGCCACTGTACGTCCAGACTCAAAACACATCTGTCCAGCTGTGCCTTTACTGAATGAGCACTGTGCCACTGTACGCCCAGACTCAAAACACATCTGTCCAGCTGTGCCTTTACTGAATGAGCACTGTGCCACTGTACGCCAGACTCAAAACACATCTGTCCAGCTGTGCCTTTACTGAATGAGCACTGTGTGCCACTGTACGCCAGACTCAAAACACATCTGTCCAGCTGTGCCTTTACTGAATGAGCACTGTGCCACTGTACGCCCAGACTCAAAACACATCTGTCCAGCTGTGCCTTTACTGAATGAGCACTGTGCCACTGTACGCCCAGACTCAAAACACATCTGTCCAGCTGTGCCTTTACTGAATGAGCACTGTGCCACTGTACGTCCAGACTCAAAACACATCTGTCCAGCTGTGCCTTTACTGAATGAGCACTGTGCCACTGTACGCCCAGACTCAAAACACATCTGTCCAGCTGTGCCTTTACTGAATGAGCACTGTGCCACTGTACGCCCAGACTCAAAACACATCTGTCCAGCTGTGCCTTTACTGAATGAGCACTGTGCCACTGTACGCCCAGACTCAAAACACATCTGTCCAGCTGTGCCTTTACTGAATGAGCACTGTGCCACTGTACGCCCAGACTCAAAACACATCTGTCCAGCTGTGCCTTTACTGAATGAGCACTGTGCCACTGTACGTCCAGACTCAAAACACATCTGTCCAGCTGTGCCTTTTACTGAATGAGCACTGTGCCACTGTACGTCAGACTCAAAACACATCTGTCCAGCTGTGCCTTTACTGAATGAGCACTGTGCCACTGTACGTCCAGACTCAAAACACATCTGTCCAGCTGTGCCTTTACTGAATGAGCACTGTGCCACTGTACGCCCAGACTCAAAACACATCTGTCCAGCTGTGCCTTTACTGAATGAGCACTGTGCCACTGTACGTCCAGACTCAAAACACATCTGTCCAGCTGTGCATTTACTGAATGAGCACTGTGCCACTGTACGTCCAGACTCAAAACACATCTGTCCAGCTGTGCCTTTACTGAATGAGCACTGTGCCACTGTACGCCCAGACTCAAAACACATCTGTCCAGCTGTGCCTTTACTGAATGAGCACTGTGCCACTGTACGCCCAGACTCAAAACACATCTGTCCAGCTGTGCATTTACTGAATGAGCACTGTGCCACTGTACGTCCAGACTCAAAACACATCTGTCCAGCTGTGCCTTTACTGAATGAGCACTGTGCCACTGTACGTCCAGACTCAAAACACATCTGTCCAGCTGTGCCTTTACTGAATGAGCACTGTGCCACTGTACGTCCAGACTCAAAACACATCTGTCCAGCTGTGCCTTTACTGAATGAGCACTGTGCCACTGTACGTCCAGACTCAAAACACATCTGTCCAGCTGTGCCTTTACTGAATGAGCACTGTGCCACTGTACGCCCAGACTCAAAACACATCTGTCCAGCTGTGCCTTTACTGAATGAGCACTGTGCCACTGTACGTCCAGACTCAAAACACATCTGTCCAGCTGTGCCTTTACTGAATGAGCACTGTGCCACTGTACGTCCAGACTCAAAACACATCTGTCCAGCTGTGCCTTTACTGAATGAGCACTGTGCCACTGTGCCACTGTACGTCCAGACTCAAAACACATCTGTCCAGCTGTGCCTTTACTGAATGAGCACTGTGCCACTGTACGTCCAGACTCAAAACACATCTGTCCAGCTGTGCCTTTACTGAATGAGCACTGTGCCACTGTACGCCCAGACTCAAAACACATCTGTCCAGCTGTGCCTTTACTGAATGAGCACTGTGCCACTGTACGCCCAGACTCAAAACACATCTGTCCAGCTGTGCCTTTACTGAATGAGCACTGTGCCACTGTACGCCCAGACTCAAAACACATCTGTCCAGCTGTGCCTTTACTGAATGAGCACTGTGCCACTGTACGCCCAGACTCAAAACACATCTGTCCAGCTGTGCCTTTACTGAATGAGCACTGTGCCACTGTACGTCCCAGACTCAAAACACATCTGTCCAGCTGTGCCTTTACTGAATGAGCACTGTGCCACTGTACGTCCCAGACTCAAAACACATCTGTCCAGCTGTGCCTTTACTGAATGAGCACTGTGCCACTGTACGTCCAGACTCAAAACACATCTGTCCAGCTGTGCCTTTACTGAATGAGCACTGTGCCACTGTACGTCCAGACTCAAAACACATCTGTCCAGCTGTGCCTTTACTGAATGAGCACTGTGCCACTGTACGCCCAGACTCAAAACACATCTGTCCAGCTGTGCCTTTACTGAATGAGCACTGTGCCACTGTACATCCAGACTCAAAACACATCTGTCCAGCTGTGCCTTTACTGAATGAGCACTGTGCCACTGTACGTCCAGACTCAAAACACATCTGTCCAGCTGTGCCTTTACTGAATGAGCACTGTGCCACTGTACGCCCAGACTCAAAACACATCTGTCCAGCTGTGCCTTTACTGAATGAGCACTGTGCCACTGTACGCCCAGACTCAAAACACATCTGTCCAGCTGTGCCTTTACTGAATGAGCACTGTGCCACTGTACGTCCAGACTCAAAACACATCTGTCCAGCTGTGCCTTTACTGAATGAGCACTGTGCCACTGTACGTCCAGACTCAAAACACATCTGTCCAGCTGTGCCTTTACTGAATGAGCACTGTGCCACTGTACGTCCAGACTCAAAACACATCTGTCCAGCTGTGCCTTTACTGAATGAGCACTGTGCCACTGTACGCCCAGACTCAAAACACATCTGTCCAGCTGTGCCTTTACTGAATGAGCACTGTGTGCCACTGTACGTCCAGACTCAAAACACATCTGTCCAGCTGTGCCTTTACTGAATGAGCACTGTGCCACTGTACGCCCAGACTCAAAACACATCTGTCCAGCTGTGCCTTTACTGAATGAGCACTGTGCCACTGTACGCCCAGACTCAAAACACATCTGTCCAGCTGTGCCTTTACTGAATGAGCACTGTGCCACTGTACGTCCAGACTCAAAACACATCTGTCCAGCTGTGCCTTTACTGAATGAGCACTGTGCCACTGTACGTCAGACTCAAAACACATCTGTCCAGCTGTGCCTTTACTGAATGAGCACTGTGCCACTGTACGTCCAGACTCAAAACACATCTGTCCAGCTGTGCCTTTACTGAATGAGCACTGTGCCACTGTACGCCCAGACTCAAAACACATCTGTCCAGCTGTGCCTTTACTGAATGAGCACTGTGCCACTGTACGCCCAGACTCAAAACACATCTGTCCAGCTGTGCCTTTACTGAATGAGCACTGTGCCACTGTACGCCCAGACTCAAAACACATCTGTCCAGCTGTGCCTTTACTGAATGAGCACTGTGCCACTGTACGCCCAGACTCAAAACACATCTGTCCAGCTGTGCCTTTACTGAATGAGCACTGTGCCACTGTACGTCCAGACTCAAAACACATCTGTCCAGCTGTGCTTTACTGAATGAGCACTGTGCCACTGTACTTCCAGACTCAAAACACATCTGTCCAGCTGTGCCTTTACTGAATGAGCACTGTGCCACTGTACGTCCAGACTCAAAACACATCTGTCCAGCTGTGCCTTTACTGAATGAGCACTGTGCCACTGTACGCCCAGACTCAAAACACATCTGTCCAGCTGTGCCTTTACTGAATGAGCACTGTGCCACTGTACGCCCAGACTCAAAACACATCTGTCCAGCTGTGCATTTACTGAATGAGCACTGTGCCACTGTACGCCCAGACTCAAAACACATCTGTCCAGCTGTGCATTTACTGAATGAGCACTGTGCCACTGTACATCCAGACTCAAAACACATCTGTCCAGCTGTGCCTTTACTGAATGAGCACTGTGCCACTGTACGTCCAGACTCAAAACACATCTGTCCAGCTGTGCCTTTACTGAATGAGCACTGTGCCACTGTACGCCCAGACTCAAAACACATCTGTCCAGCTGTGCCTTTACTGAATGAGCACTGTGCCACTGTACGCCAGACTCAAAACACATCTGTCCAGCTGTGCCTTTACTGAATGAGCACTGTGCCACTGTACGTCCAGACTCAAAACACATCTGTCCAGCTGTGCATTTACTGAATGAGCACTGTGCCACTGTACATCCAGACTCAAAACACATCTGTCCAGCTGTGCCTTTACTGAATGAGCACTGTGCCACTGTACGCCCAGACTCAAAACACATCTGTCCAGCTGTGCCTTTACTGAATGAGCACTGTGCCACTGTACGTCCAGACTCAAAACACATCTGTCCAGCTGTGCCTTTACTGAATGAGCACTGTGCCACTGTACGTCCAGACTCAAAACACATCTGTCCAGCTGTGCCTTTACTGAATGAGCACTGTGCCACTGTACGTCCAGACTCAAAACACATCTGTCCAGCTGTGCCTTTACTGAATGAGCACTGTGCCACTGTACGCCCAGACTCAAAACACATCTGTCCAGCTGTGCCTTTACTGAATGAGCACTGTGCCACTGTACGTCCAGACTCAAAACACATCTGTCCAGCTGTGCCTTTACTGAATGAGCACTGTGTGCCACTGTACGTCCCAGACTCAAAACACATCTGTCCAGCTGTGCCTTTACTGAATGAGCACTGTGCCACTGTACGTCCAGACTCAAAACACATCTGTCCAGCTGTGCCTTTACTGAATGAGCACTGTGCCACTGTACGCCCAGACTCAAAACACATCTGTCCAGCTGTGCCTTTACTGAATGAGCACTGTGCCACTGTACGTCCAGACTCAAAACACATCTGTCCAGCTGTGCCTTTACTGAATGAGCACTGTGCCACTGTACATCCAGACTCAAAACACATCTGTCCAGCTGTGCCTTTACTGAATGAGCACTGTGCCACTGTACGTCCAGACTCAAAACACATCTGTCCAGCTGTGCCTTTACTGAATGAGCACTGTGCCACTGTACGTCCAGACTCAAAACACATCTGTCCAGCTGTGCCTTTACTGAATGAGCACTGTGCCACTGTACGTCCAGACTCAAAACACATCTGTCCAGCTGTGCCTTTACTGAATGAGCACTGTGCCACTGTACGTCCAGACTCAAAACACATCTGTCCAGCTGTGCCTTTACTGAATGAGCACTGTGCCACTGTACGTCCAGACTCAAAACACATCTGTCCAGCTGTGCCTTTACTGAATGAGCACTGTGCCACTGTACGTCCAGACTCAAAACACATCTGTCCAGCTGTGCCTTTACTGAATGAGCACTGTGCCACTGTACGTCCAGACTCAAAACACATCTGTCCAGCTGTGCCTTTACTGAATGAGCACTGTGCCACTGTACGCCCAGACTCAAAACACATCTGTCCAGCTGTGCCTTTACTGAATGAGCACTGTGCCACTGTACGTCCAGACTCAAAACACATCTGTCCAGCTGTGCCTTTACTGAATGAGCACTGTGCCACTGTACGTCCAGACTCAAAACACATCTGTCCAGCTGTGCCTTTACTGAATGAGCACTGTGCCACTGTACGCCCAGACTCAAAACACATCTGTCCAGCTGTGCCTTTACTGAATGAGCACTGTGCCACTGTACGCCCAGACTCAAAACACATCTGTCCAGCTGTGCCTTTACTGAATGAGCACTGTGCCACTGTACGTCCAGACTCAAAACACATCTGTCCAGCTGTGCCTTTACTGAATGAGCACTGTGCCACTGTACATCCAGACTCAAAACACATCTGTCCAGCTGTGCCTTTACTGAATGAGCACTGTGCCACTGTACGCCCAGACTCAAAACACATCTGTCCAGCTGTGCCTTTACTGAATGAGCACTGTGCCACTGTACGCCCAGACTCAAAACACATCTGTCCAGCTGTGCCTTTACTGAATGAGCACTGTGCCACTGTACATCCAGACTCAAAACACATCTGTCCAGCTGTGCCTTTACTGAATGAGCACTGTGCCACTGTACGCCCAGACTCAAAACACATCTGTCCAGCTGTGCCTTTACTGAATGAGCACTGTGCCACTGTACGCCCAGACTCAAAACACATCTGTCCAGCTGTGCCTTTACTGAATGAGCACTGTGCCACTGTACGTCCAGACTCAAAACACATCTGTCCAGCTGTGCCTTTACTGAATGAGCACTGTGCCACTGTACGCCCAGACTCAAAACACATCTGTCCAGCTGTGCCTTTACTGAATGAGCACTGTGCCACTGTACATCCAGACTCAAAACACATCTGTCCAGCTGTGCCTTTACTGAATGAGCACTGTGCCACTGTACGCTCCAGACTCAAAACACATCTGTCCAGCTGTGCCTTTACTGAATGAGCACTGTGCCACTGTACGCCAGACTCAAAACACATCTGTCCAGCTGTGCCTTTACTGAATGAGCACTGTGCCACTGTACGTCCAGACTCAAAACACATCTGTCCAGCTGTGCCTTTACTGAATGAGCACTGTGCCACTGTACGCCCAGACTCAAAACACATCTGTCCAGCTGTGCCTTTACTGAATGAGCACTGTGCCACTGTACGTCCAGACTCAAAACACATCTGTCCAGCTGTGCCTTTACTGAATGAGCACTGTGCCACTGTACGCCAGACTCAAAACACATCTGTCCAGCTGTGCCTTTACTGAATGAGCACTGTGCCACTGTACGCCCAGACTCAAAACACATCTGTCCAGCTGTGCCTTTACTGAATGAGCACTGTGCCACTGTACGCCCAGACTCAAAACACATCTGTCCAGCTGTGCCTTTACTGAATGAGCACTGTGCCACTGTACGTCCAGACTCAAAACACATCTGTCCAGCTGTGCCTTTACTGAATGAGCACTGTGCCACTGTACGCCCAGACTCAAAACACATCTGTCCAGCTGTGCCTTTACTGAATGAGCACTGTGCCACTGTACGTCCAGACTCAAAACACATCTGTCCAGCTGTGCCTTTACTGAATGAGCACTGTGCCACTGTACGCCCAGACTCAAAACACATCTGTCCAGCTGTGCCTTTACTGAATGAGCACTGTGCCACTGTACGCCAGACTCAAAACACATCTGTCCAGCTGTGCCTTTACTGAATGAGCACTGTGCCACTGTACGCCCAGACTCAAAACACATCTGTCCAGCTGTGCCTTTACTGAATGAGCACTGTGCCACTGTACGTCCAGACTCAAAACACATCTGTCCAGCTGTGCCTTTACTGAATGAGCACTGTGCCACTGTACGCCCAGACTCAAAACACATCTGTCCAGCTGTGCCTTTACTGAATGAGCACTGTGCCACTGTACGTCCAGACTCAAAACACATCTGTCCAGCTGTGCCTTTACTGAATGAGCACTGTGCCACTGTACGCCCAGACTCAAAACACATCTGTCCAGCTGTGCCTTTACTGAATGAGCACTGTGCCACTGTACGCCAGACTCAAAACACATCTGTCCAGCTGTGCCTTTACTGAATGAGCACTGTGTGCCACTGTACGCCCAGACTCAAAACACATCTGTCCAGCTGTGCCTTTACTGAATGAGCACTGTGCCACTGTACGTCCAGACTCAAAACACATCTGTCCAGCTGTGCCTTTACTGAATGAGCACTGTGCCACTGTACGCCCAGACTCAAAACACATCTGTCCAGCTGTGCCTTTACTGAATGAGCACTGTGCCACTGTACGCCCAGACTCAAAACACATCTGTCCAGCTGTGCCTTTACTGAATGAGCACTGTGCCACTGTACGTCCAGACTCAAAACACATCTGTCCAGCTGTGCCTTTACTGAATGAGCACTGTGCCACTGTACGCCCAGACTCAAAACACATCTGTCCAGCTGTGCCTTTACTGAATGAGCACTGTGCCACTGTACGCCCAGACTCAAAACACATCTGTCCAGCTGTGCCTTTACTGAATGAGCACTGTGCCACTGTACGCCCAGACTCAAAACACATCTGTCCAGCTGTGCCTTTACTGAATGAGCACTGTGCCACTGTACGTCCAGACTCAAAACACATCTGTCCAGCTGTGCCTTTACTGAATGAGCACTGTGCCACTGTACGCCCAGACTCAAAACACATCTGTCCAGCTGTGCCTTTACTGAATGAGCACTGTGCCACTGTACGCCCAGACTCAAAACACATCTGTCCAGCTGTGCCTTTACTGAATGAGCACTGTGCCACTGTACGCCCAGACTCAAAACACATCTGTCCAGCTGTGCCTTTACTGAATGAGCACTGTGCCACTGTACGCCCAGACTCAAAACACATCTGTCCAGCTGTGCCTTTACTGAATGAGCACTGTGCCACTGTACGTCCAGACTCAAAACACATCTGTCCAGCTGTGCCTTTACTGAATGAGCACTGTGCCACTGTACGCCAGACTCAAAACACATCTGTCCAGCTGTGCCTTTACTGAATGAGCACTGTGCCACTGTACGTCCAGACTCAAAACACATCTGTCCAGCTGTGCCTTTACTGAATGAGCACTGTGCCACTGTACGCCCAGACTCAAAACACATCTGTCCAGCTGTGCATTTACTGAATGAGCACTGTGCCACTGTACGCCCAGACTCAAAACACATCTGTCCAGCTGTGCCTTTACTGAATGAGCACTGTGCCACTGTACGCCCAGACTCAAAACACATCTGTCCAGCTGTGCATTTACTGAATGAGCACTGTGCCACTGTACGTCCAGACTCAAAACACATCTGTCCAGCTGTGCCTTTACTGAATGAGCACTGTGCCACTGTACGTCCAGACTCAAAACACATCTGTCCAGCTGTGCCTTTACTGAATGAGCACTGTGCCACTGTACGTCCAGACTCAAAACACATCTGTCCAGCTGTGCCTTTACTGAATGAGCACTGTGTGCCACTGTACGCCCAGACTCAAAACACATCTGTCCAGCTGTGCCTTTACTGAATGAGCACTGTGCCACTGTACGCCCAGACTCAAAACACATCTGTCCAGCTGTGCCTTTACTGAATGAGCACTGTGCCACTGTACGTCCAGACTCAAAACACATCTGTCCAGCTGTGCCTTTACTGAATGAGCACTGTGCCACTGTACGTCCAGACTCAAAACACATCTGTCCAGCTGTGCCTTTACTGAATGAGCACTGTGCCACTGTACGTCCAGACTCAAAACACATCTGTCCAGCTGTGCCTTTACTGAATGAGCACTGTGCCACTGTACGCCCAGACTCAAAACACATCTGTCCAGCTGTGCCTTTACTGAATGAGCACTGTGTGCCACTGTACGTCCAGACTCAAAACACATCTGTCCAGCTGTGCCTTTACTGAATGAGCACTGTGCCACTGTACGCCCAGACTCAAAACACATCTGTCCAGCTGTGCCTTTACTGAATGAGCACTGTGCCACTGTACGTCCAGACTCAAAACACATCTGTCCAGCTGTGCCTTTACTGAATGAGCACTGTGCCACTGTACGCCCAGACTCAAAACACATCTGTCCAGCTGTGCATTTACTGAATGAGCACTGTGCCACTGTACGTCCAGACTCAAAACACATCTGTCCAGCTGTGCCTTTACTGAATGAGCACTGTGCCACTGTACGCCCAGACTCAAAACACATCTGTCCAGCTGTGCCTTTACTGAATGAGCACTGTGCCACTGTACGCCCAGACTCAAAACACATCTGTCCAGCTGTGCCTTTACTGAATGAGCACTGTGCCACTGTACGCCCAGACTCAAAACACATCTGTCCAGCTGTGCCTTTACTGAATGAGCACTGTGCCACTGTACGCCCAGACTCAAAACACATCTGTCCAGCTGTGCCTTTACTGAATGAGCACTGTGCCACTGTACGCCCAGACTCAAAACACATCTGTCCAGCTGTGCCTTTACTGAATGAGCACTGTGCCACTGTACGCCCAGACTCAAAACACATCTGTCCAGCTGTGCCTTTACTGAATGAGCACTGTGCCACTGTACGTCCAGACTCAAAACACATCTGTCCAGCTGTGCCTTTACTGAATGAGCACTGTGCCACTGTACGCCAGACTCAAAACACATCTGTCCAGCTGTGCCTTTACTGAATGAGCACTGTGCCACTGTACGCCCAGACTCAAAACACATCTGTCCAGCTGTGCCTTTACTGAATGAGCACTGTGCCACTGTACGCTCCAGACTCAAAACACATCTGTCCAGCTGTGCCTTTACTGAATGAGCACTGTGCCACTGTACGTCCCAGACTCAAAACACATCTGTCCAGCTGTGCCTTTACTGAATGAGCACTGTGTGCCACTGTACGCCCAGACTCAAAACACATCTGTCCAGCTGTGCTTTACTGAATGAGCACTGTGTGCCACTGTACGTCCAGACTCAAAACACATCTGTCCAGCTGTGCCTTTACTGAATGAGCACTGTGCCACTGTACGTCCCAGACTCAAAACACATCTGTCCAGCTGTGCCTTTACTGAATGAGCACTGTGTGCCACTGTACGCCCAGACTCAAAACACATCTGTCCAGCTGTGCCTTTACTGAATGAGCACTGTGCCACTGTACGCCCAGACTCAAAACACATCTGTCCAGCTGTGCCTTTACTGAATGAGCACTGTGCCACTGTACGCCCAGACTCAAAACACATCTGTCCAGCTGTGCCTTTACTGAATGAGCACTGTGCCACTGTACGCCCAGACTCAAAACACATCTGTCCAGCTGTGCCTTTACTGAATGAGCTCTGTGCCACTGTACATCCAGACTCAAAACACATCTGTCCAGCTGTGCCTTTACTGAATGAGCACTGTGCCACTGTACGCCCAGACTCAAAACACATCTGTCCAGCTGTGCCTTTACTGAATGAGCACTGTGCCACTGTACGCCCAGACTCAAAACACATCTGTCCAGCTGTGCCTTTACTGAATGAGCACTGTGCCACTGTACGTCCAGACTCAAAACACATCTGTCCAGCTGTGCCTTTACTGAATGAGCACTGTGCCACTGTACGTCCAGACTCAAAACACATCTGTCCAGCTGTGCCTTTACTGAATGAGCACTGTGCCACTGTACGTCCCAGACTCAAAACACATCTGTCCAGCTGTGCCTTTACTGAATGAGCACTGTGCCACTGTACGTCCAGACTCAAAACACATCTGTCCAGCTGTGCCTTTACTGAATGAGCACTGTGCCACTGTACGTCCAGACTCAAAACACATCTGTCCAGCTGTGCCTTTACTGAATGAGCACTGTGCCACTGTACGCCCAGACTCAAAACACATCTGTCCAGCTGTGCCTTTACTGAATGAGCACTGTGCCACTGTACGCCCAGACTCAAAACACATCTGTCCAGCTGTGCCTTTACTGAATGAGCACTGTGCCACTGTACGTCCAGACTCAAAACACATCTGTCCAGCTGTGCCTTTACTGAATGAGCACTGTGCCACTGTACGCCCAGACTCAAAACACATCTGTCCAGCTGTGCCTTTACTGAATGAGCACTGTGCCACTGTACGTCCAGACTCAAAACACATCTGTCCAGCTGTGCATTTACTGAATGAGCACTGTGCCACTGTACGCCCAGACTCAAAACACATCTGTCCAGCTGTGCCTTTACTGAATGAGCACTGTGCCACTGTACGCCCAGACTCAAAACACATCTGTCCAGCTGTGCCTTTACTGAATGAGCACTGTGCCACTGTACGCCCAGACTCAAAACACATCTGTCCAGCTGTGCCTTTACTGAATGAGCACTGTGCCACTGTACGTCCAGACTCAAAACACATCTGTCCAGCTGTGCCTTTACTGAATGAGCTCTGTGCCACTGTACGCCCAGACTCAAAACACATCTGTCCAGCTGTGCCTTTACTGAATGAGCACTGTGCCACTGTACGTCCAGACTCAAAACACATCTGTCCAGCTGTGCCTTTACTGAATGAGCACTGTGCCACTGTACGCCCAGACTCAAAACACATCTGTCCAGCTGTGCCTTTACTGAATGAGCACTGTGCCACTGTACGCCCAGACTCAAAACACATCTGTCCAGCTGTGCATTTACTGAATGAGCACTGTGCCACTGTACGCCCAGACTCAAAACACATCTGTCCAGCTGTGCCTTTACTGAATGAGCACTGTGCCACTGTACGCCCAGACTCAAAACACATCTGTCCAGCTGTGCCTTTACTGAATGAGCACTGTGCCACTGTACGTCCAGACTCAAAACACATCTGTCCAGCTGTGCCTTTACTGAATGAGCACTGTGCCACTGTACGCCCAGACTCAAAACACATCTGTCCAGCTGTGCCTTTACTGAATGAGCACTGTGCCACTGTACGCCCAGACTCAAAACACATCTGTCCAGCTGTGCCTTTACTGAATGAGCACTGTGCCACTGTACGTCCAGACTCAAAACACATCTGTCCAGCTGTGCCTTTACTGAATGAGCACTGTGCCACTGTACGTCCAGACTCAAAACACATCTGTCCAGCTGTGCCTTTACTGAATGAGCACTGTGCCACTGTACGCCCAGACTCAAAACACATCTGTCCAGCTGTGCCTTTACTGAATGAGCACTGTGTGCCACTGTACGTCCAGACTCAAAACACATCTGTCCAGCTGTGCCTTTACTGAATGAGCACTGTGCCACTGTACGTCCAGACTCAAAACACATCTGTCCAGCTGTGCCTTTACTGAATGAGCACTGTGTGCCACTGTACGCCCAGACTCAAAACACATCTGTCCAGCTGTGCCTTTACTGAATGAGCACTGTGCCACTGTACGCCCAGACTCAAAACACATCTGTCCAGCTGTGCCTTTACTGAATGAGCACTGTGTGCCACTGTACGTCCAGACTCAAAACACATCTGTCCAGCTGTGCCTTTACTGAATGAGCACTGTGCCACTGTACGCCCAGACTCAAAACACATCTGTCCAGCTGTGCCTTTACTGAATGAGCACTGTGCCACTGTACGCCAGACTCAAAACACATCTGTCCAGCTGTGCCTTTACTGAATGAGCACTGTGCCACTGTACGCCCAGACTCAAAACACATCTGTCCAGCTGTGCCTTTACTGAATGAGCACTGTGCCACTGTACGTCCAGACTCAAAACACATCTGTCCAGCTGTGCCTTTACTGAATGAGCACTGTGCCACTGTACGTCCAGACTCAAAACACATCTGTCCAGCTGTGCCTTTACTGAATGAGCACTGTGCCACTGTACGCCCAGACTCAAAACACATCTGTCCAGCTGTGCCTTTACTGAATGAGCACTGTGCCACTGTACGCCCAGACTCAAAACACATCTGTCCAGCTGTGCCTTTACTGAATGAGCACTGTGCCACTGTACGCCCAGACTCAAAACACATCTGTCCAGCTGTGCCTTTACTGAATGAGCACTGTGCCACTGTACGCCCAGACTCAAAACACATCTGTCCAGCTGTGCCTTTACTGAATGAGCACTGTGCCACTGTACGCCCAGACTCAAAACACATCTGTCCAGCTGTGCCTTTACTGAATGAGCACTGTGCCACTGTACGCCCAGACTCAAAACACATCTGTCCAGCTGTGCCTTTACTGAATGAGCACTGTGCCACTGTACGCCCAGACTCAAAACACATCTGTCCAGCTGTGCCTTTACTGAATGAGCACTGTGCCACTGTACGCCCAGACTCAAAACACATCTGTCCAGCTGTGCCTTTACTGAATGAGCACTGTGCCACTGTACGCCCAGACTCAAAACACATCTGTCCAGCTGTGCCTTTACTGAATGAGCACTGTGCCACTGTACGTCCAGACTCAAAACACATCTGTCCAGCTGTGCCTTTACTGAATGAGCACTGTGTGCCACTGTACGTCCAGACTCAAACACATCTGTCCAGCTGTGCCTTTACTGAATGAGCACTGTGCCACTGTACGTCCAGACTCAAAACACATCTGTCCAGCTGTGCCTTTACTGAATGAGCACTGTGCCACTGTACGTCCAGACTCAAAACAAATCTGTCCAGCTGTGCCTTTACTGAATGAGCACTGTGCCACTGTACGTCCAGACTCAAAACACATCTGTCCAGCTGTGCCTTTACTGAATGAGCTCTGTGCCACTGTACGTCCAGACTCAAAACACATCTGTCCAGCTGTGCCTTTACTGAATGAGCACTGTGCCACTGTACGTCCAGACTCACAACACATCTGTCCAGCTGTGCCTTTACTGAATGAGCACTGTGCCACTGTACATCCAGACTCAAAACATCTGTCCAGCTGTGCCTTTACTGAATGAGCACTGTGCCACTGTACGTCCAGACTCAAAACACATCTGTCCAGCTGTGCCTTTACTGAATGAGCACTGTGCCACTGTACGTCCAGACTCAAAACACATCTGTCCAGCTGTGCCTTTACTGAATGAGCACTGTGCCACTGTACGCCCAGACTCAAAACACATCTGTCCAGCTGTGCCTTTACTGAATGAGCCTGTGCCACTGTACGCCCAGACTCAAAACACATCTGTCCAGCTGTGCCTTTACTGAATGAGCACTGTGCCACTGTACGCCCAGACTCAAAACACATCTGTCCAGCTGTGCCTTTACTGAATGAGCACTGTGCCACTGTACGTCCAGACTCAAAACACATCTGTCCAGCTGTGCCTTTACTGAATGAGCACTGTGCCACTGTACGTCCAGACTCAAAACACATCTGTCCAGCTGTGCCTTTACTGAATGAGCACTGTGCCACTGTACGCCCAGACTCAAAACACATCTGTCCAGCTGTGCCTTTACTGAATGAGCACTGTGCCACTGTACGTCCAGACTCAAAACACATCTGTCCAGCTGTGCCTTTACTGAATGAGCACTGTGCCACTGTACGCCCAGACTCAAAACACATCTGTCCAGCTGTGCCTTTACTGAATGAGCACTGTGCCACTGTACGTCCCAGACTCAAAACACATCTGTCCAGCTGTGCCTTTACTGAATGAGCACTGTGCCACTGTACGTCCAGACTCAAAACACATCTGTCCAGCTGTGCCTTTACTGAATGAGCACTGTGCCACTGTACGTCCAGACTCAAAACACATCTGTCCAGCTGTGCCTTTACTGAATGAGCACTGTGCCACTGTACGTCCAGACTCAAAACACATCTGTCCAGCTGTGCCTTTACTGAATGAGCACTGTGCCACTGTACGCCCAGACTCAAAACACATCTGTCCAGCTGTGCCTTTACTGAATGAGCACTGTGCCACTGTACGTCCAGACTCAAAACACATCTGTCCAGCTGTGCCTTTACTGAATGAGCACTGTGCCACTGTACGCCCAGACTCAAAACACATCTGTCCAGCTGTGCCTTTACTGAATGAGCACTGTGCCACTGTACGCCCAGACTCAAAACACATCTGTCCAGCTGTGCCTTTACTGAATGAGCACTGTGCCACTGTACGTCCAGACTCAAAACACATCTGTCCAGCTGTGCCTTTACTGAATGAGCACTGTGCCACTGTACGTCCAGACTCAAAACACATCTGTCCAGCTGTGCCTTTACTGAATGAGCACTGTGCCACTGTACGTCCAGACTCAAAACACATCTGTCCAGCTGTGCCTTTACTGAATGAGCTCTGTGCCACTGTACGTCCAGACTCAAAACACATCTGTCCAGCTGTGCCTTTACTGAATGAGCACTGTGCCACTGTACGCCCAGACTCAAAACACATCTGTCCAGCTGTGCCTTTACTGAATGAGCACTGTGCCACTGTACGTCCCAGACTCAAAACACATCTGTCCAGCTGTGCCTTTACTGAATGAGCACTGTGCCACTGTACGCCCAGACTCAAAACACATCTGTCCAGCTGTGCCTTTACTGAATGAGCACTGTGCCACTGTACGTCCAGACTCAAAACACATCTGTCCAGCTGTGCCTTTACTGAATGAGCACTGTGCCACTGTACGCCCAGACTCAAAACACATCTGTCCAGCTGTGCATTTACTGAATGAGCACTGTGCCACTGTACGCCCAGACTCAAAACACATCTGTCCAGCTGTGCCTTTACTGAATGAGCACTGTGCCACTGTACTTCCAGACTCAAAACACATCTGTCCAGCTGTGCCTTTACTGAATGAGCACTGTGCCACTGTACGTCCAGACTCAAAACACATCTGTCCAGCTGTGCCTTTACTGAATGAGCACTGTGCCACTGTACTTCCAGACTCAAAACACATCTGTCCAGCTGTGCCTTTACTGAATGAGCACTGTGCCACTGTACGTCCAGACTCAAAACACATCTGTCCAGCTGTGCCTTTACTGAATGAGCACTGTGCCACTGTACGCTCCAGACTCAAAACACATCTGTCCAGCTGTGCCTTTACTGAATGAGCACTGTGCCACTGTACGCCCAGACTCAAAACACATCTGTCCAGCTGTGCCTTTACTGAATGAGCACTGTGCCACTGTACGTCCAGACTCAAAACACATCTGTCCAGCTGTGCCTTTACTGAATGAGCACTGTGCCACTGTACGTCCAGACTCAAAACACATCTGTCCAGCTGTGCCTTTACTGAATGAGCACTGTGTGCCACTGTACGTCCAGACTCAAAACACATCTGTCCAGCTGTGCCTTTACTGAATGAGCACTGTGCCACTGTACGTCCAGACTCAAAACACATCTGTCCAGCTGTGCCTTTACTGAATGAGCACTGTGCCACTGTACGCCCAGACTCAAAACACATCTGTCCAGCTGTGCCTTTACTGAATGAGCACTGTGCCACTGTACGCCCAGACTCAAAACACATCTGTCCAGCTGTGCCTTTACTGAATGAGCACTGTGCCACTGTACGTCCAGACTCAAAACACATCTGTCCAGCTGTGCCTTTACTGAATGAGCACTGTGCCACTGTACGCCCAGACTCAAAACACATCTGTCCAGCTGTGCCTTTACTGAATGAGCACTGTGCCACTGTACGTCCAGACTCAAAACACATCTGTCCAGCTGTGCCTTTACTGAATGAGCACTGTGCCACTGTACGCCCAGACTCAAAACACATCTGTCCAGCTGTGCCTTTACTGAATGAGCACTGTGCCACTGTACGTCCAGACTCAAAACACATCTGTCCAGCTGTGCCTTTACTGAATGAGCACTGTGCCACTGTACGTCCAGACTCAAAACACATCTGTCCAGCTGTGCCTTTACTGAATGAGCACTGTGCCACTGTACGCCCAGACTCAAAACACATCTGTCCAGCTGTGCCTTTACTGAATGAGCACTGTGCCACTGTACGTCCAGACTCAAAACACATCTGTCCAGCTGTGCCTTTACTGAATGAGCACTGTGCCACTGTACGCCAGACTCAAAACACATCTGTCCAGCTGTGCCTTTACTGAATGAGCACTGTGCCACTGTACGTCCAGACTCAAAACACATCTGTCCAGCTGTGCCTTTACTGAATGAGCACTGTGCCACTGTACGTCCAGACTCAAAACACATCTGTCCAGCTGTGCCTTTACTGAATGAGCACTGTGCCACTGTACGCCCAGACTCAAAACACATCTGTCCAGCTGTGCCTTTACTGAATGAGCACTGTGCCACTGTACGTCCAGACTCAAAACACATCTGTCCAGCTGTGCCTTTACTGAATGAGCACTGTGCCACTGTACGCCCAGACTCAAAACACATCTGTCCAGCTGTGCCTTTACTGAATGAGCACTGTGCCACTGTACGTCCAGACTCAAAACACATCTGTCCAGCTGTGCCTTTACTGAATGAGCACTGTGCCACTGTACGTCCAGACTCAAAACACATCTGTCCAGCTGTGCCTTTACTGAATGAGCACTGTGCCACTGTACGTCCAGACTCAAAACACATCTGTCCAGCTGTGCCTTTACTGAATGAGCACTGTGTGCCACTGTACGTCCCAGACTCAAAACACATCTGTCCAGCTGTGCCTTTACTGAATGAGCACTGTGCCACTGTACGCCCAGACTCAAAACACATCTGTCCAGCTGTGCCTTTACTGAATGAGCACTGTGCCACTGTACGTCCAGACTCAAAACACATCTGTCCAGCTGTGCCTTTACTGAATGAGCACTGTGCCACTGTACGCCCAGACTCAAAACACATCTGTCCAGCTGTGCCTTTACTGAATGAGCACTGTGCCACTGTACGTCCAGACTCAAAACACATCTGTCCAGCTGTGCCTTTACTGAATGAGCACTGTGCCACTGTACGCCCAGACTCAAAACACATCTGTCCAGCTGTGCCTTTACTGAATGAGCACTGTGCCACTGTACGTCCAGACTCAAAACACATCTGTCCAGCTGTGCCTTTACTGAATGAGCACTGTGCCACTGTACGCCCAGACTCAAAACACATCTGTCCAGCTGTGCCTTTACTGAATGAGCACTGTGCCACTGTACGCCCAGACTCAAAACACATCTGTCCAGCTGTGCCTTTACTGAATGAGCTCTGTGCCACTGTACATCCAGACTCAAAACACATCTGTCCAGCTGTGCCTTTACTGAATGAGCACTGTGTGCCACTGTACGTCCAGACTCAAAACACATCTGTCCAGCTGTGCCTTTACTGAATGAGCACTGTGCCACTGTACGCTCAGACTCAAAACACATCTGTCCAGCTGTGCCTTTACTGAATGAGCACTGTGCCACTGTACGTCCAGACTCAAAACACATCTGTCCAGCTGTGCCTTTACTGAATGAGCACTGTGCAACTGTACTTCCAGACTCAAAACACATCTGTCCAGCTGTGCCTTTACTGAATGAGCACTGTGCCACTGTACGCCAGACTCAAAACACATCTGTCCAGCTGTGCCTTTACTGAATGAGCACTGTGCCACTGTACGCCAGACTCAAAACACATCTGTCCAGCTGTGCCTTTACTGAATGAGCACTGTGTGCCACTGTACGTCCAGACTCAAAACACATCTGTCCAGCTGTGCATTTACTGAATGAGCACTGTGTGCCACTGTACGCCCAGACTCAAAACACATCTGTCCAGCTGTGCCTTTACTGAATGAGCACTGTGCCACTGTACGCCAGACTCAAAACACATCTGTCCAGCTGTGCCTTTACTGAATGAGCACTGTGTGCCACTGTACGCCCAGACTCAAAACACATCTGTCCAGCTGTGCCTTTACTGAATGAGCACTGTGTGCCACTGTACGCCCAGACTCAAAACACATCTGTCCAGCTGTGCCTTTACTGAATGAGCACTGTGCCACTGTACGTCCAGACTCAAAACACATCTGTCCAGCTGTGCCTTTACTGAATGAGCACTGTGCCACTGTACGTCCCAGACTCAAAACACATCTGTCCAGCTGTGCCTTTACTGAATGAGCACTGTGCCACTGTACGCCCAGACTCAAAACACATCTGTCCAGCTGTGCCTTTACTGAATGAGCACTGTGCCACTGTACGTCAGACTCAAAACACATCTGTCCAGCTGTGCCTTTACTGAATGAGCACTGTGCCACTGTACGCCCAGACTCAAAACACATCTGTCCAGCTGTGCCTTTACTGAATGAGCACTGTGCCACTGTACGTCCAGACTCAAAACACATCTGTCCAGCTGTGCCTTTACTGAATGAGCACTGTGCCACTGTACGTCCAGACTCAAAACACATCTGTCCAGCTGTGCCTTTACTGAATGAGCACTGTGCCACTGTACGCCCAGACTCAAAACACATCTGTCCAGCTGTGCCTTTACTGAATGAGCACTGTGCCACTGTACGTCCAGACTCAAAACACATCTGTCCAGCTGTGCCTTTACTGAATGAGCACTGTGCCACTGTACGTCCAGACTCAAAACACATCTGTCCAGCTGTGCCTTTACTGAATGAGCACTGTGCCACTGTACGTCCAGACTCAAAACACATCTGTCCAGCTGTGCCTTTACTGAATGAGCACTGTGCCACTGTACGCCCAGACTCAAAACACATCTGTCCAGCTGTGCCTTTACTGAATGAGCACTGTGCCACTGTACGCCAGACTCAAAACACATCTGTCCAGCTGTGCCTTTACTGAATGAGCACTGTGCCACTGTACGTCCAGACTCAAAACACATCTGTCCAGCTGTGCCTTTACTGAATGAGCACTGTGCCACTGTACGCCCAGACTCAAAACACATCTGTCCAGCTGTGCCTTTACTGAATGAGCACTGTGCCACTGTACGTCCAGACTCAAAACACATCTGTCCAGCTGTGCCTTTACTGAATGAGCACTGTGCCACTGTACGTCCAGACTCAAAACACATCTGTCCAGCTGTGCCTTTACTGAATGAGCACTGTGCCACTGTACGCCCAGACTCAAAACACATCTGTCCAGCTGTGCCTTTACTGAATGAGCACTGTGCCACTGTACGCCCAGACTCAAAACACATCTGTCCAGCTGTGCCTTTACTGAATGAGCACTGTGCCACTGTACGTCCAGACTCAAAACACATCTGTCCAGCTGTGCCTTTACTGAATGAGCACTGTGCCACTGTACATCCAGACTCAAAACACATCTGTCCAGCTGTGCCTTTACTGAATGAGCACTGTGCCACTGTACGCCCAGACTCAAAACACATCTGTCCAGCTGTGCCTTTACTGAATGAGCACTGTGCCACTGTACGTCCAGACTCAAAACACATCTGTCCAGCTGTGCCTTTACTGAATGAGCACTGTGCCACTGTACGCCCAGACTCAAAACACATCTGTCCAGCTGTGCATTTACTGAATGAGCACTGTGCCACTGTACATCCAGACTCAAAACACATCTGCCCAGCTGTGCCTTTACTGAATGAGCACTGTGCCACTGTACGTCCAGACTCAAAACACATCTGTCCAGCTGTGCCTTTACTGAATGAGCACTGTGCCACTGTACGCCCAGACTCAAAACACATCTGTCCAGCTGTGCCTTTACTGAATGAGCACTGTGCCACTGTACGTCCAGACTCAAAACACATCTGTCCAGCTGTGCCTTTACTGAATGAGCACTGTGCCACTGTACGTCCAGACTCAAAACACATCTGTCCAGCTGTGCATTTACTGAATGAGCTCTGTGCCACTGTACGCCCAGACTCAAAACACATCTGTCCAGCTGTGCCTTTACTGAATGAGCACTGTGCCACTGTACGTCCAGACTCAAAACACATCTGTCCAGCTGTGCATTTACTGAATGAGCACTGTGCCACTGTACGTCCAGACTCAAAACACATCTGTCCAGCTGTGCCTTTACTGAATGAGCACTGTGCCACTGTACGTCCAGACTCAAAACACATCTGTCCAGCTGTGCCTTTACTGAATGAGCACTGTGCCACTGTACATCCCACTGATTGCACCTCATATTATCTATGCATCATCTTTATTATTTTTATGTTATTTTTTATTTTATCTATATATAATCATTTCACTTATCAGCGAAACTCATTCCTACACTTGTCAACAGAAAAAAGGAGAATGTGATTCGACTCCAAATACGCATTCCAAAGCACCTCCGTCGAAAAAGCACGCAAAAAGTGATGCAACGGATGAACTAACGTTAAGTCAGGAACAGCAAAGCATCATTCAAATAATTAGACAACATCCGAGGTAATAAAAGACATGGTAAAAGATCATTCGAACAGCGTCAATCTGTTGAAAGAAGCGCTAGAAGTGGTGCATTCCGAAATTTTCGACATTCGGAAGGAGAACGAAGATTTGAAAAACAAGAACGAAGCAAACCTGAAGCGCATCTCGGAATTGGAGGACCGAATAAATGACCAGGATCAGGTACTGTCGGAGATGGAATCGACCGAACGTGCAGAGGATACTGTCAAGACTCGGGTAATGGAAATCTGCAAAGCGGTGGCTATCGAAGAGGATCGTAACTCATAGCAAACAATGTGGACATTGCTTATCGAGTAGGAAGACCAGTTGCAGACAGCGGCAAGGAAAAGAAACCTAGGTCGGTGATAATACGATTCACTTCCAGAACAGCCAGGGACCTCACATGGAAAGGAGCAAAGGGAAATGACTTTCTTAAGAAGAACAAGATGTACTTCAAGGAAGACCTCACTATAAAAGACAGGGCTACGTGGAATCTCCTTTGGCCTTCGATCGACAAAGCACGGAAAGAGGGCAAAAGGGCCTTCTTTGTTGGAATCAAGGAAATTGTAGATGGTAAAGAAATTAAAACGTAAACCAATGCTATCTTTAATATGGGTTCTGTATCCTAGATTACTGTGAAACGAAAGGTATTTTTGCTTTTTCAAAAAAGACAAAGACTAAATATTCAATTTATTTTTCATAATGTTTATCCTTTCCTAATGTGAAACAACAACTAGGTTATTCATCTTTATGCTACTCAAATTGAAGCAAACAGGATCTCAGGATTGGTTACTGAACTGTGACTAATTTTCGAAAAATGAGATTAAGATTACCCTTTATTACACTCTCAACACTTTAACTCTAATTTTCACACTGTTTACTTAATTTTTCTATTAAGGTTTTGTTTTTGTTCGAATCTATGTCAATATCGATATTTTCAGTAAATGCTAGGGGTATATGAGACATACTAAAAAGAAAAGCTCTGTTTTTGTTTTGTACAAGAATCTGATTTTTGTTTTATTCAAGAAACTCATGCCTGCAAAGATGATGTAGTTTTTTGGAAGAACCAGTGGGGTTGTGACATTTGGTTTTCTTTTGGTGACTCAAATAGGACAGCTGGTGTCAGGGAAAGTTTTAAGTCACAAAACAGATACTCATGGTCATTGGATTGCTTTACTTATTGATATAAACCAAGTTAAAATTATCATTATAAATATATATGCCACCAGTAATAAAAAAACAAATGAGTTAATCTTTCGAGATATTGAAGACCATATTAATAATTTACATTCAAAATTCCCTTCAGCTGAAATAATTTGGGGTGGTGACTTTAAAACAGTGTTTGATGGCAGACAAGATCGATTGCCACCTAAAACTGTCAATATGGCAAGTGAATTAAGCAATGTTTGTTTGCGACCGAACATACTTGACATATGGAGATATAAAAATCACTTATGTATACATGGAGTAATAGGGACAAATCTCAACAATCACATATTGATTTTTGGCTCATTTCAGAAAATATAAAAGAGAGTGTTACATTTGTAACTATTGAACCATAAGTTTTAACAGATCATAAAGGCATATCTATTAAGATTAATGTGGTAATTTCTCAATCAAGTAGAGGTAAGCATGCACATTGGAAGTTAAATAATAGTATATTGAAACATAATGAGTTGTGTGACCAAATTAAGAACTTAATTGTTAAATACTGGCAACAAGCTTCTTTGATTCAATCTTATAGGAAATTATGGGAACAAACTAAATTTGAAATAAGGAAATTTGCGATATCGTATGGAAAATCTATTTAAAAAAAAGAAAAAAGAAAATGAAAACAGAATAATTAATGAAATAATATCCCTCACTTGTAGAAATAACCAAAATATGCCCAACACTGAAATATTAAAGCTTGATACACTGCAGGATGAGCTGGATAATATTTATGAAGAGAAAGCAAGGGGCGCTTTTGTTAGGTCTAGACAAAAATGGAGAAAAAAAACACTAAATATTTTTTTGGTTTAGAAAAAAGAAATAGAGAAATAAATTCTGTAAACAAATTAATAATAAATGGAAATATTAATGATAATTTCAAGGATATTTCTTGTTTTGTTAGTCAATTTTATAGTAAATTGTATAGTTCAAATATATACTAACTAAATGATGCAGATTTTCTTCTTAATAATTTATCAAGTAGTATTAATAAGATTTCGTCAGATAATAAAAAATCATGTGATAAAGATTAAATATTGAGGAAATCACAAATTGTATAAATAGTGTTAAAGAAAATAAGTCTCCTGGAAATGATGGCTTGACAGGGGAGTTTTATAAAACTTTTTGTAAAGACCTTTCACCGTTTTTACTTGCAGTATTTAATGAAGCAGTTGATTTGGGAGGAATGCCCACATCACTAAAACACTTATACCCAAGCCTAACAAAGATAAATTGCATTTAGAAAATTGGAGACCAATTAGTTTGTTAAATAATGATACTAAAATCTTTTCGTTAATATTTGCAAAAAGACTTAAGAAAAATGTAAATACAATAATTGATGAAGAACAGTCAGGTTTTCTGAAAGGCCGTTATATTGGAAATAATATTAGGTTAATTTTGGATTTAATTGATTATAGACACTTTGTCTCAGATGATTCTTTTATATTATTTATTGATTTCTATAAAGCGTTTGACACCATTGAACATTCTTTTATGTTCAAAGTTATTGATTTCTTTGGTTTTGGTCATTTGTTTCAAAAAGCAATTCGTACACTTTATAAAGGTTCGAATAGTTCAGTCAAATTATCTCACGGTACCTGTCAGAGATTTGATATGGGCCGTGGGATGAGACAAGGATGTCCTATATCACCTTTTCTCCATTGGTTACTCGGGTCATGGCAAAAAAGCTCTTTTTCAAGGAATTTCAGTGTTTGGAAAAGAGATTGAACTTTAGCAGATGATACCACAATTTTTGTCAAAAATAGTAACGAATTGGATGAAATTATTAAATGTATTGGAACATTTTCTGAAATTTCTGGATTAAAAATGAATGAAAATAAGTCCACTTTATTCTCTCTTAAAGAATGTATGTTGAAAGAAATTTGTGGTATACCAATTAAAGATAATATCACATCCCTTGGGATAATGGTATGCACAGATTTGAATCAAAGAAGCAGGTTAAATTTTGAGCCTATTATAGAGAAAATTAAAAACAGATTCAATGTGTGGCTCATGAGAGATCTGTCCCTGAATGGACGTATCCTACTTTCAAACGCAGAAGGGATTTCCAGGTCTGTTTATATGTCAGCAGATGTTCCAAATAATGATGTTAGGGAATTAGATATGGTTCTTTATGATTTCATTTGGAGGAAAAAAATACACTATTTAAGGAAAGATATTCTAAATAATAATAGAGACTTTGGTGGCCTTGAAGTTTGAAATTTACAGATCTTAATAATGTGTTTAAGATAAAATGGTTAGTAGAATTTATTAAAAATAAAGATAGTATATGGAATGTTTTCCCAAATTACATATTTAATTATTTTGGTGGCATTAGTTTCCTTTTGAAATGTAACTTTTCTGTAGAAAAAATTCCAGTTAAACTGGCAAACTTTCATAAGCAGACACAGGCATCATTTTTCACCGCATCGATACTTTATATGGAATAATAAAGATATCTTGTACCAAAAAAAGTCAATCTTTAATAAAACTTGATATGACAATGGAATTCTTAATGTTAGTCAGTTACTTAATGAACAAGGTTTACTTTTAACATATTCTGAATTTCTCAATAAATGTATGATTCCTGTGAAGCCAAAAGAATATGCTATTATCTTTATTTAGCAGAGTTGTTCCACTATTACGAAACCCTGGATTTTGTCCTATAAACGTTGATTGTCAAAACTGTTTTTCTAGTGATACAATATTTTTTGGGGATATTAATATAATAATAGATAAATGCACTAACAAATATATTAGAAATATTTTAAAAACAAATTATTTGCCTTGTTCAACAGTGTTTTGGTCTACTAAATATGAAAATATTAACTGGAAAATAGTATGGTTAATAAAAAAATAGTTTTTATTAATAATAAAATTAGAGAGGTGTCTTATAAAATGTTGCACAGAATTTACCCTGTCAAGGAGTTACTTAAACGTTTCCATGTGGATATTGAAAACTTGTGTGAATTCTGTGATCTTTTTTTGATTGTATATATTCAAAAATGTTTTGGTTCGATGTCTCTAATTTCATATCTAGATTGTTTGGAACATGTATACAAATTTATTTATATGATGTCATATTTTTCTTTGTACAAGACAATATTGATTCCAAAAGTACGATATGCTTCCTTATACAACTCTTCATTTTACTTGGAAAATATCACATCCATGTGAAAAAATGGGCTAAAGCTAAGCCAAGCTTTTAACATTTTATAAAATAAATTAAACAGTATGGCACCACATTAGATAAAATTAAAAACAAAAAAGCAAGAAAGACATATGAAGCTTTATGTTACTTTAAATTGTTGTAACCTTACCCCTGGCATGAATTACTTTATTTAAAATAAAAATAAATAAATAAAATAAAAATATATATATATGGTTCTTTTTCTTTTTGTTTTGTTTTTGTTTTATCCTTGTTGTGAGCTGTAATTGCATGTATAATTTGTTGTATATATGTTTTTGCATTTGCAGGAAAGCTTTTATTATGTGAGTGTGTGTACTTCCGGTTGTGTTTGTCGTCATTGCCGTGACTGACTCCTGTTGCAGATGCGCGAGCTGCAGGAGTGGACAGCTGACCATCGAGTGGACACTAACTAGGTGAGTTCATCATGTGCTGCCTGTGACACTGTCACGTGCTGTCGGACAGTGTGTCCTGTATTCTGGACATGATGCGAGAAGAGCGCGCGCTCTCCTAATAACTGCAGATGACGATGATATATGTGTGCGCGCTGGCGCGTGACGTCAGAGCCCGTACGCGTTGGATCATCGAGTTTCCATTGACACACACACACACACTCACTCACTGGGAGTCGTGATGTTGAGCTGGGATCGCTGCGACAGAAGAGCAGATCTAAGAAAAGCGCAATGGAGGAATGAAGCTGATGTGAAGTCTTCTGATTGGGAGATTTACAAGAGTTATAAGTAACAGCAACAGCATTTCAAAAATAGGTTTTACATTTGTATTATTCATAATATTGTTATATTATTCTATGCTTATCTGCATTTACATGGCTTAATGCACATCTAATTTTAAATATCATGTTTTTGTCCCGTCCATTGCTTGTGTGTGTGTGTGTGTGTGTGTGTGTGAGTGTGAGTGTGTGTGTGTGAGTGTGAGTGTGAGTGTGAGTGTGAGTGTGAGTGAGTGTCAGTGTGTGTGTGTGTGTGTGTGTGTGTGTATGCGCACACTTCCTTTGTAGCAGCTCTTCTGTTCTCCATGCTTACTGTAGCACACACAGAAACACAAGGCCTGAGTCAGCTCCTCTCCTTTGATCTGCTTTCAGGTATATTGCCCACACCTGTAAGCCCCAGGTGAGTTTGAAGGGGCATCACATGCTTGAACACGTCCCATGCTTTGCCCATGACTGTATGACCATTCCAGGATATCAGTTACCTGAGGTAAAACATGTTTCTCCATCAACTCAATCAGTGTTTTAAATAAGATACGTGTAAATATAGCATAAATAAGTTAGATCATTAATCTGCTATGTCATGTTTATGGCAGGTTATGTTGTCTTGGTAATGTCAAGTTGTCATAACAAAGACATCTCAAATAATGTCATCTTTACATTTACTTATTTGTCATGTCAGTCTTATGAAGGTGTCATGTCAGTCTTATGAAGGTGTCATGTCAGTCTTATGAAGGTGTCATGTCAGTCTTATGAAGGTGTCATGTCAGTCTTATGAAGGTGTCATGTCAGTCTTGTGAAGGTGTCATGTCAGTCTTATGAAGGTGTCATGTCAGTCTTACAAAGGTGTCATGTCAGTCTTATGAAGGTGTCATGTCAGTCTTACAAAGGTGTCATGTCAGTCTTATGAAGGTGTCATGTCAGTCTTATGAAGGTGTCATGTCAGTCTTATGAAGGTGTCATGTCAGTCTTATGAAGGTGTCATGTCAGTCTTATGAAGGTGTCGCGTCAGTCTTATGAAGGTGTCATGTCTTATGAAGGTGTCATGTCAGTCTTATGAAGGTGTCATGTCAGTCTAAGGTGTCATGTCAGTCTTATGAAGGTGTCTTGTCAGTCTTATGAAGGTGTCATGTCAGTCTTATGAAGGTGTCATGTCAGTCTTATGAAGGTGTCATGTCAGTCTTATGAAGGTGTCATGTCAGTCTTATGAAGGTGTCATGTCAGTCTTATGAAGGTGTCATGTCAGTCTTATGAAGGTGTCATGTGTCTTATGAAGGTGTCATGTCAGTCTTATGAAGGTGTCATGTCAGTCTTATGAAGGTGTCATGTGTCTTATGAAGGTGTCATGTCAGTCTTATGAAGGTGTCATGTCAGTCTTATGAAGGTGTCATGTGTCTTATGAAGGTGTCTTGTCAGTCTTATGAAGGTGTCATGTCAGTCTTATGAAGGTGTCATGTCAGTCTTATGAAGGTGTCATGTCAGTCTTATGAAGGTGTCATGTCAGTCTTATGAAGGTGTCATGTCAGTCTTATGAAGGTGTCATGTCAGTCTTATGAAGGTGTCATGTCAGTCTTATGAAGGTGTCATGTGTCTTATGCGAAGGTGTCATGTCAGTCTTATGAAGGTGTCATGTCAGTCTTATGAAGGTGTCATGTCAGTCTTATGAAGGTGTCATGTCAGTCTTATGGCGAAGGTGTCATGTCAGTCTTATGAAGGTGTCATGTCAGTCTTATGAAGGTGTCATGTCAGTCTTATGAAGGTGTCATGTCAGTCTTATGAAGGTGTCATGTGTCTTATGAAGGTGTCATGTCAGTCTTATGAAGGTGTCATGTCAGTCTTATGAAGGTGTCGTGTCTTATGAAGGTGTCATGTCTTATGAAGGTGTCATGTCAGTCTTATGAAGGTGTCATGTCAGTCTTATGAAGGTGTCATGTCAGTCTTATGAAGGTGTCATGTCAGTCTTATGAAGGTGTCATGTCAGTCTTATGAAGGTGTCATGTCAGTCTTATGAAGGTGTCATGTCAGTCTTATGAAGGTGTCATGTCAGTCTTATGAAGGTGTCGCGTCAGTCTTATGAAGGTGTCATGTGTCTTATGAAAGTGTCATGTCAGTCTTATGAAGGTGTCATGTCAGTCTTATGAAGGTGTCATGTCAGTCTTATGAAGGTGTCATGTCAGTCTTATGAAGGTGTCATGTCAGTCTTATGAAGGTGTCATGTCAGTCTTATGAAGGTGTCATGTCAGTCTTATGAAGGTTTCATGTCAGTCTTATGAAGGTGTCATGTCAGTCTTGGCGAAGGTGTCATGTCAGTCTTATGAAGGTGTCATGTGTCTTATGAAGGTGTCATGTCAGTCTTGGAAGGTGTCATGTGTCTTATGAAGGTGTCATGTCAGTCTTATGAAGGTGTCATGTCAGTCTTATGAAGGTGTCGTGTCTTATGAAGGTGTCATGTCAGTCTTATGAAGGTGTCATGTCAGTCTTATGAAGGTGTCATGCGTCAGTCTTATGAAGGTGTCATGTCAGTCTTATGAAGGTGTCATGTGTCTTATGAAGGTGTCATGTGTCTTCTTATGAAGGTGTCGTGTCTTATGAAGGTGTCATGTCAGTCTTATGAAGGTGTCATGTCAGTCTTGCGAAGGTGTCGTGTTTTATGAAGGTGTCATGTCAGTCTTATGAAGGTGTCATGTCAGTCTTATGAAGGTGCCGCGTGTCTTATAAAGGTGTCATGTGTCTTATGAAGGTGTCATGTCAGTCTTATGAAGATGTCATGTCAGTCTTATGGCGAAGGTGTCGCGTCAGTCTTGGCGAAGGTGCCGCGTCAGTCTTATGAAGGTGTCGCGTCAGTCTTATGAAGGTGTCATGTGTCTTATGAAGGTGTCATGTGTATTATGCGAAGGTGTCATGTCAGTCTTATGAAGGTGTCGCGTCAGTCTTATGCGAAGGTGTCATGTCAATCTTATGAAGGTGTCATGTCAGTCTTATGCGTGCCGCGTGGTATTATGAAGGTGTCATGTCAGTCTTATGAAGGTGCGTCTTATGGCGAAGGTGCGTCAGTCTTATGAAGGTGTCATGCGTCAGTCTTATGAAGGTGTCATGTCAGTCTTATGAAGGTGCCGCGTCAATCTTATGAAGGTTTCATGTCAGTCTTGGCGAAGGTGTCATGTCAGTCTTATGAAGGTGTCATGTCAGTCTTATGAAGGTGTCATGTCAGTCTTATGAAGGTGTCATGTCAGTCTTATGAAGGTGTCATGTCAGTCTGAAGGTGTCATGTCAGTCTTATGAAGGTGTCATGTCAATCTTATGAAGGTTTCATGTCAGTCTTATGAAGGTGTCATGTCAGTCTTATGAAGGTGTCATGTCAGTCTTATGAAGGTGTCATGTGTCTTATGAAGGTGTCATGTCAGTCTTATGAAGGTGTCATGTCAGTCTTATGAAGGTGTCATGTGTTTTATGAAGGTGTCATGTCAGTCTTATGAAGGTGTCATGTCAGTCTTATGAAGGTGTCATGTCAGTCTTATGAAGGTGTCATGTCAGTCTTATGAAGGTGTCATGTCAGTCTTATGGCGAAGGTGTCATGTCAGTCTTATGAAGGTGTCATGTCAGTCTTATGAAGGTGTCATGTCAGTCTTATGAAGGTGTCATGCGTCAGTCTTATGAAGGTGTCATGTCAGTCTTATGAAGGTGTCATGTCAGTCTTATGAAGGTGTCATGTCAGTCTTATGAAGGTGTCATGTCAGTCTTATGAAGGTGTCATGTCTTATGAAGGTGTCATGTCAGTCTTATGAAGGTGTCATGTCAGTCTTATGAAGGTGTCATGTGTCTTATGAAGGTGTCATGTCAGTCTTATGAAGATGTCGCGTCAGTCTTATGAAGGTGTCATGTCAGTCTTATGAAGGTGTCATGTGTCTTATGAAGGTGTCATGTCAGTCTTATGAAGGTGTCATGTCAATCTTATGAAGGTTTCATGTCAGTCTTATGAAGGTGTCATGTCAGTCATATGAAGGTGTCATGTCAGTCTTATGAAGGTGTCATGTCAGTCTTATGAAGATGTCATGTCAGTCTAATGAAGGTGTCATGTCAGTCTTATGAAGATGTCATGTCAGTCTTATGAAGGTGTCATGTCAGTCTTATGAAGGTGTCATGTCAGTCTTATGAAGGTGTCGTGTCTTATGAAGGTGTCATGTCAGTCTTATCAATCAATCAGTCTTATGTGTGTCATGTCAGTCTTATGAAGGTGTCATGTCAGTCTTATGAAGGTGTTCAGTCTTATGAAGGTGTCATCAGTGTCTTGAAGGTGTCGCGTCGTGCGTCAGTCTTGCAGTGTGTCAGTCTTATGAAGTTCATGTCATGTGTCATGTCAGTCTTATGAAGGTGTCATGTCAGTCTTATGAAGGTGTCGTCAGTCTTATGAAGGTGTCGGGTCTTGGCGAAGGTGTCGTCAGTCTTATGAAGGTGTCGCGTCAGTCTTGCGAGTGTCTGCGTCAGTCTTGGCGAAGGTGTCATGTCAGTCTTACGAAGGTGTCATGTCAGTCTTACGAAGGTGTCATGTCAGTCTTATGAAGGTGTCATGTCAGTCTTATGAAGGTGCGTCAGTCTTATGGTGTCGTCAGTCTTATGAAGGTGTCATGTCAGTCTTATGAAGGTGTCATGTCAGTCTTATGAAGGTGTCATGTCAGTCTTATGAAGGTGTCATGTCAGTCTTATGAAGGTGTCGTCAGTCTTATGAAGGTGTCATGTCAGTCTTATGAAGGTGTCATGTCAGTCTTATGAAGGTGTCATGTCAGTCTTATGAAGGTGTCATGTCAGTCTTGGCGAAGGTGTCATGTCAGTCTTATGAAGGTGTCGCGTCAGTCTTATGAAGGTGTCATGTCAGTCTTATGAAGGTGTCATGTCAGTCTTATGAAGGTGTCATGTCAGTCTTATGAAGGTGTCATGTCAGTCTTATGAAGGTGTCATGTCAGTCTTATGAAGGTGTCATGTCAGTCTTATGAAGGTGTCATGTCAGTCTTATGAAGGTGTCATGTCAGTCTTATGAAGGTGTCATGTCAGTCTTATGAAGGTGTCATGTCAGTCTTATGAAGGTGTCATGTCAGTCTTATGAAGGTGTCATGTCAGTCTTATGAAGGTGTCATGTCAGTCTTGTCTTATGAAGGTGTCATGTCAGTCTTATGAAGGTGTCATGTCAGTCTTATGAAGGTGTCATGTCAGTCTTATGAAGGTGTCATGTCAGTCTTATGAAGGTGTCATGTCAGTCTTATGAAGGTGTCATGTCAGTCTTATGAAGGTGTCATGTCAGTCTTATGAAGGTGTCATGTCAGTCTTATGAAGGTGTCATGTCGTCTTATGAAGGTGTCATGTCAGTCTTATGAAGGTGTCATGTCAGTCGTCAGTCTTATGAAGGTGTCATGTCAGTCTTATGAAGGTGTCATGTCAGTCTTATGAAGGTGTCATGTCAGTCTTATGAAGGTGTCATGTCAGTCTTATGAAGGTGTCATGTCAGTCTTATGAAGGTGTCATGTCAGTCTTATGAAGGTGTCATGTCAGTCTTATGAAGGTGTCATGTCAGTCTTATGAAGGTGTCATGTCAGTCTTATGAAGGTGTCATGTCAGTCTTATGAAGGTGTCATGTGTCTTATGAAGGTGTCATGTCAGTCTTATGAAGGTGTCATGTCAGTCTTATGAAGGTGTCATGTCAGTCTTGGCGAAGGTGTCATGTCAGTCTTATGAAGGTGTCATGTCAGTCTTATGAAGGTGTCATGTCAGTCTTATGAAGGTGTCATGTGTCTTATGAAGGTGTCATGTCAGTCTTATGAAGGTGTCATGTCAGTCTTATGAAGGTGTCATGTCAGTCTTATGAAGGTGTCATGTCAGTCTTATGAAGGTGTCATGTCAGTCTTATGAAGATGTCATGTCAGTCTTATGAAGGTGTCATGTCAGTCTTATGAAGGTGTCATGTCAGTCTTATGAAGGTGTCATGTCAGTCTTATGAAGGTGTCATGTCAGTCTTATGAAGGTGTCATGTCAGTCTTATGAAGGTGTCATGTCAGTCTTATGAAGGTGTCATGTCAGTCTTATGAAGGTGTCATGTCAGTCTTATGAAGGTGTCATGTCAGTCTTATGAAGGTGTCATGTCAGTCTTATGAAGGTGTCATGTCAGTCTTATGAAGGTGTCATGTCAGTCTTATGAAGGTGTCATGTCAGTCTTATGAAGGTGTCATGTCAGTCTTATGAAGGTGTCATGTCAGTCTTATGAAGGTGTCATGTCAGTCTTATGAAGGTGTCATGTCAGTCTTATGAAGGTGTCATGTCAGTCTTATGAAGGTGTCATGTCAGTCTTATGAAGGTGTCATGTCAGTCTTATGAAGGTGTCATGTCAGTCTTATGAAGGTGTCATGTCAGTCTTATGAAAGTGTCATGTCAGTCTTATGAAGGTGTCATGTCAGTCTTATGAAGGTGTCATGTCAGTCTTATGAAGGTGTCATGTCTTATGAAGGTGTCATGTCAGTCTTATGAAGGTGTCATGTCAGTCTTATGAAGGTGTCATGTCAGTCTTATGAAGGTGTCATGTCAGTCTTATGAAGGTGTCATGTCAGTCTTATGAAGGTGTCATGTCAGTCTTATGAAGGTGTCATGTCAGTCTTATGAAGGTGTCATGTGTCTTATGAAGGTGTCATGTCAGTCTTATGAAGGTGTCATGTCAGTCTTATGAAGATGTCATGTCAGTCTTATGAAGGTGTCATGTCAGTCTTATGAAGGTGTCATGTCAGTCTTATGAAGGTGTCATGTCAGTCTTATGAAGGTGTCATGTCAGTCTTATGAAGGTGTCATGTCAGTCTTATGAAGGTGTCATGTCAGTCTTATGAAGGTGTCATGTCAGTCTTATGAAGGTGTCATGTCAGTCTTATGAAGGTGTCATGTCAGTCTTATGAAGGTGTCATGTCAGTCTTATGAAGGTGTCATGTCAGTCTTATGAAGGTGTCATGTCAGTCTTATGAAGGTGTCATGTCAGTCTTATGAAGGTGTCATGTCAGTCTTATGAAGGTGTCATGTCAGTCTTATGAAGGTGTCATGTCAGTCTTAGGTGTCATGTCAGTCTTATGAAGGTGTCATGTCAGTCTTGCGAAGGTGTCATGTCAGTCTTATGAAGGTGTCATGTCAGTCTTATGAAGGTGTCATGTCAGTCTTATGAAGGTGTCATGTCAGTCTTATGAAGGTGTCATGTCAGTCTTATGAAGGTGTCATGTCAGTCTTATGAAGGTGTCATGTCAGTCTTATGAAGGTGTCATGTCAGTCTTATGAAGGTGTCATGTCAGTCTTATGAAGGTGTCATGTCAGTCTTATGAAGGTGTCATGTCAGTCTTATGAAGGTGTCATGTCAGTCTTATGAAGGTGTCATGTCAGTCTTATGAAGGTGTCATGTCAGTCTTATGAAGGTGTCATGTCAGTCTTATGAAGGTGTCATGTCAGTCTTATGAAGGTGTCATGTCAGTCTTATGAAGGTGTCATGTCAGTCTTATGAAGGTGTCATGTCAGTCTTATGAAGGTGTCATGTCAGTCTTATGAAGGTGTCATGTCAGTCTTATGAAGGTGTCATGTCAGTCTTATGAAGGTGTCATGTCAGTCTTATGAAGGTGTCATGTCAGTCTTATGAAGGTGTCATGTCAGTCTTATGAAGGTGTCATGTCAGTCTTATGAAGGTGTCATGTCAGTCTTATGAAGGTGTCATGTCAGTCTTATGAAGGTGTCATGTCAGTCTTATGAAGGTGTCATGTCAGTCTTATGAAGGTGTCATGTCAGTCTTATGAAGGTGTCATGTCAGTCTTATGAAGGTGTCATGTCAGTCTTATGAAGGTGTCATGTGTCTTATGAAGGTGTCATGTCAGTCTTATGAAGGTGTCATGTCAGTCTTATGAAGGTGTCATGTCAGTCTTATGAAGGTGTCATGTCAGTCTTATGAAGGTGTCATGTCAGTCTTATGAAGGTGTCATGTCAGTCTTATGAAGGTGTCATGTCAGTCTTATGAAGGTGTCATGTCAGTCTTATGAAGGTGTCATGTCAGTCTTATGAAGGTGTCATGTCAGTCTTATGAAGGTGTCATGTCAGTCTTATGAAGGTGTCATGTCAGTCTTATGAAGGTGTCATGTCAGTCTTATGAAGGTGTCAGTCTTATGAAGGTGTCATGTCAGTCTTATGAAGGTGTCATGTCAGTCTTATGAAGGTGTCATGTCGTGTCTTATGAAGGTGTCATGTCAGTCTTATGAAGGTGTCATGTCAGTCTTATGAAGGTGTCATGTCAGTCTTATGAAGGTGTCATGTGTCTTATGAAGGTGTCATGTCAGTCTTATGAAGGTGTCATGTCAGTCTTATGAAGGTGTCATGTCAGTCTTATGAAGGTGTCATGTCAGTCTTATGAAGGTGTCATGTCAGTCTTATGAAGGTGTCATGTCAGTCTTATGAAGGTGTCATGTCAGTCTTATGAAGGTGTCATGTCAGTCTTATGAAGGTGTCATGTCAGTCTTATGAAGGTGTCATGTCAGTCTTATGAAGGTGTCATGTCAGTCTTATGAAGGTGTCATGTCAGTCTTATGAAGGTGTCATGTCAGTCTTATGAAGGTGTCATGTCAGTCTTATGAAGGTGTCATGTCAGTCTTATGAAGGTGTCATGTCAGTCTTATGAAGGTGTCATGTCAGTCTTATGAAGGTGTCATGTCAGTCTTATGAAGGTGTCATGTCAGTCTTATGAAGGTGTCATGTCAGTCTTATGAAGGTGTCATGTCAGTCTTATGAAGGTGTCATGTCAGTCTTATGAAGGTGTCATGTCAGTCTTATGAAGGTGTCATGTCAGTCTTATGAAGGTGTCATGTCAGTCTTATGAAGGTGTCATGTCAGTCTTATGAAGGTGTCATGTCAGTTATGAAGGTGTCATGTCAGTCTTATGAAGGTGTCATGTCAGTCTTATGAAGGTGTCATGTCAGTCTTATGAAGGTGTCATGTCAGTCTTATGAAGGTGTCATGTCAGTCTTATGAAGGTGTCATGTCAGTCTTATGAAGGTGTCATGTCAGTGAAGGTGTCATGTCAGTCTTATGAAGGTGTCATGTCAGTCTTATGAAGGTGTCATGTCAGTCTTATGAAAGGTGTCATGTCAGTCTTATGAAGGTGTCATGTCAGTCTTATGAAGGTGTCATGTCAGTCTTATGAAGGTGTCATGTCAGTCTTATGAAGGTGTCATGTCAGTCTTATGAAGGTGTCATGTCAGTCTTATGAAGGTGTCATGTCAGTCTTATGAAGGTGTCATGCTTATGAAGGTGTCATGTCAGTCTTATGAAGGTGTCATGTCAGTCTTATGAAGGTGTCATGTCAGTCTTATGAAGGTGTCATGTCAGTCTTATGAAGGTGTCATGTCAGTCTTATGAAGGTGTCATGTCAGTCTTATGAAGGTGTCATGTCAGTCTTATGAAGGTGTCATGTCAGTCTTATGAAGGTGTCATGTCAGTCTTATGAAGGTGTCATGTCAGTCTTATGAAGGTGTCATGTCAGTCTTATGAA
This sequence comes from Gobiocypris rarus, assembly GCA_023029165.1. Lineage (NCBI taxonomy): Eukaryota > Metazoa > Chordata > Actinopteri > Cypriniformes > Gobionidae > Gobiocypris > Gobiocypris rarus. The sequence goes on along the minus strand of CM040910.1, from coordinate 5,196,131 downwards.
GGTGTCATGTCAGTCTTATGAAGGTGTCATGTCAGTCTTATGAAGGTGTCATGTCAGTCTTATGAAGGTGTCATGTCAGTCTTATGAAGGTGTCATGTCAGTCTTATGAAGGTGTCATGTCAGTCTTATGAAGGTGTCATGTCAGTCTTATGAAGGTGTCATGTCAGTCTTATGAAGGTGTCATGTCAGTCTTATGAAGGTGTCATGTCAGTCTTATGAAGGTGTCATGTCAGTCTTATGAAGGTGTCATGTCAGTCTTATGAAGGTGTCATGTCAGTCTTATGAAGGTGTCATGTCAGTCTTATGAAGGTGTCATGTCAGTCTTATGAAGGTGTCATGTCAGTCTTATGAAGGTGTCATGTCAGTCTTATGAAGGTGTCATGTCAGTCTTATGAAGGTGTCATGTCAGTCTTATGAAGGTGTCATGTCAGTCTTATGAAGGTGTCATGTCAGTCTTATGAAGGTGTCATGTCAGTCTTATGAAGGTGTCATGTCAGTCTTATGAAGGTGTCATGTCAGTCTTATGAAGGTGTCATGTCAGTCTTATGAAGGTGTCATGTCAGTCTTATGAAGGTGTCATGTCAGTCTTATGAAGGTGTCATGTCAGTCTATATGAAGGTGTCCTGTCAGTCTTATGAAGGTGTCATGTCAGTCTTATGAAAGTGTCATGTGCAGCCACATTCATTGCAGCAGCCTGTGACATCATCCATGACATCAAAGTCGTGAGAATACGCCACATTCACAGCAGCAGCCTGTGACATCATCCATGACATCACAGCCGTGAGAATACGCCTCATTCACAGCAGCAGCCCGTGATATCATCCATGACATCACAGTCGTGAGAATACGCCACATTCACTGCAGCAGCCCGTGACATCATCCATGACATCACAGTCGTGAGAATACGCCACATTCACCGCAGCAGCCTGTGACATCATCCATGACATCACAGTCGTGAGAATACGCCACATTCACGCGGCAGCAGCCCGTGATATCATCCATGACATCACAGTCGTGAGAATACGCCACATTCACTGCAGCAGCCTGACATCATCCATGACATCACAGTCGTGAGAATACGCCACATTCACCGCAGCAGCCTGTGACATCATCCATGACATCATCCATGACATCACAGTCGTGAGAATACGCCACATTCACTGCAGCAGCCTGTGACATCATCCATGACATCACAGTCGTGAGAATACGCCACATTCACCGCAGCAGCCCGCGTGACATCATCATCCATGACATCACAGTCGTGAGAATACGCCACATTCACTGCAGCAGCCCGTGACATCATCCATGACATCACAGTCGTGAGAATACAATCACTGCAGCAGCCCGCGACATCATCCATGACATCACAGTCGTGAGAATACGCCACATTCACCGCAGCAGCCCGTGACATCATCCATGACATCACAGTCGTGAGAATACGCCATTCACCGCAGCAGCCCGTGACATCATCCATGACATCACAGTCGTGAGAATACGCCACATTCACTGCAGCAGCCCGTGACATCATCCATGACATCACAGTCGTGAGAATACGCCACATTCACCGCAGCAGCCTGTGACATCATCCATGACATCACAGTCGTGAGAATACGCCACATTCACCGCAGCAGCCTGTGACATCATCCATGACATCACAGTCGTGAGAATACGCCACATTCACTGCAGCAGCCTGTGACATCATCCATGACATCAGAGACTGTCAGAGTAATTTCATGTGAAGTTATTTTTATTAAACTAGTCATATAAAACTGTTATCAGTGCATGAACTGGTTCTATTCCTTTATTTTGTCAGTTCAAATTGATATAACAATATAAGACTTCGCTCTGGCCGCTCTGCCATCGGCGCTGTAGGAAGATTCGTGGACGCGCTGCCGCACTTCTACATTCCCATTGGTTGCCGCCGGGCCGCGTCGTAGCTCATTACCATAAAGTTGACCTGGTTTCAACTCTCCTCGATGCCCAAATCGTCCAAGACGCGCCGTGCCGCTCTTACCGGAGCTCTCCGCCGGGCTCCCATTGAGAGCGAATGACTTCCGGCCACTTTGGCGCTCTCGCCGGCGGCGGTGTGAACGCACAGTAAGAGATTTCCTATCCTGTAATGGGGAAAAAACAAACTCTAAACCAGCAAGACTGTAAAAGACACACACACACACACACACACACACACACACACACACACACACACACACACACACACACACACACACACACACACACACACTCAGGGGCAGGGTGAGATCAAAGGATCAGAGGGAGACTGTTTTCCAGTTAGTTGAGCCAGAATATTCAACATTTAAACCAAATCTAAACTGTGACAGTCTTTGATCATGTCTAAATATATCCACATGCAGTACTTAAAAAAAACACAGTTTGCATAACCAGAAAACAGAGCTGGCCTCCATTACACTCACTCCCTAAACCTGATGTCCATCCGGGTCCCGGCTCCACTGTAACGGGCCCTGCTCCGAGCAGGATTCCTCCCAGCACCAGCGGCATGGGAAGCTAAAGACCGCTCGGAATTGCTCCTGAATTTTAATCTGTGCAACCTCAGTTTATTTAGGAGCGTTTGTGCAAGTGCAAATAATTGTTGTGGTGCAACTGTTTTGTAGCTTGTGATGTTTGTGTGCATGTGATTTTGTTTAGTAATGTTGTAATAATGTTTAAATGGTGTAATATCTGTGAATGATGCTTATCCATTTCCGTGCGAGTGCATCAGATTAATCTCTGGTGAGACTCCGCCCACACGCTGTTCTGATTGGTTGTGGTTTTTGATTGATTTGTCACATCTCGCTGAAATGTTATCATGTAGTTATGACACGATGTAAGACTTGAAATTATGAAATCTAATTTTAAATCCAAACCAGCTGCTCATGCTACATGTGTGTAGCGTCTGATTATAATGCAGTGGTTGCCTCTCATTTCAATGGCTACAGATGTTATAGAGCAAATAAGCAACAAATAAATGAGCTTAAACAAAGAAAAGAATTGCAGCCGGTGTCGGAGTTGGCTAATTTGCTTGGACATGAAGAATCCTGATTGGTGCATCATTCCAGTTTCCATTTCTCTAAAACACGTGCTGCTGTAAAAGAAATCTGGTAACCATTTACAATAAGGTTCATTTGTTAACTTTAGTTAGCATGAACTAATAATGAACTGCTCTTATTAAGCAATTGTTAATCTTTGTTAATGTTAATTTTAGAATTTACTAATACTTTTATTATAATCTTGTACTATGTGCGAACAAGAACAATCCATGAACAGCTGTACTTATATTAACATTAACAAAGATGATCAAATACAATAACTAACGCACGGGTTAGTTCATGTTAGTTAATAATAAATGAACCAGAAGTCTTTTAATATATATTGTAGTTGTGCTGCTGATTTACCTGCTCCTCACCTACTCACCTGCTTCTCACTGCTCCTCACCTTCTCCTCACTGCTCCTCACCTGCTCCTCACCTACTCCTCACCTGTCCTCACTTGCTCCTCACCTGCTCCTCACCTACTCCTCGCCTGCTCCTCACCTGCTCCTCACCTGTACTCACCTGTCCTCACTTGCTCCTCACTGCTCCTCACCTGTCCTAACTTGGTCCTCACCTGCTCCTCACCTACTCCTCACTTGCTCCTCACTGCTCCTCACCTACTCCTCACCTGTCCTCTCTTGCTCCTCACTGCTCCTCACCTGTCCTCACTTGCTCCTCACCTGCTCCTTATCTGATCCTCACCTACTCCTCACCTGTCCTTACTTGCTCCTCACTGCTACTCAGCTACTCCTCACCTGCTCCTCACCTGTCCTCACTTGCTCCTCACTGCTCCTCACTCACTTGCTCCCCACATGCTCCTTATCTGATCCTCACCTACTCCTAACCTGTCCTTACTTGCTCCTCACTGCTACTCAGCTACTCCTCACCTGTCCTCACCTGCTCCTCACCTGTAGTCACTTGCTCCTCACTGCTCCTCACCTGCTCCTCACCTACTCCTCACCTACTCCTCACTGCTCCTCACCTGCTCCTCACCTACTCCTTACCTACTCCTCACTGCTCCTCACCTGCTCCTCACCTACTCCTCACCTGTCCTCACTTGCTCCTCACCTGCTCCTCACCTACTCCTCACCTGCTCCTCACCTGTACTCACCTGTCCTCACTTGCTCCTCACTGCTCCTCACCTGTCCTAACTTGGTCCTCACCTGCTCCTCACCTACTCCTCACTTGCTCCTCACCTGCTCCTCACCTACTCCTCACCTGTCCTCTCTTGCTCCTCACTGCTCCTCACCTGTCCTCACTTGCTCCTCACCTGCTCCTTATCTGATCCTCACCTACTCCTCACCTGTCCTTACTTGCTCCTCACTGCTACTCAGCTACTCCTCACCTGCTCCTCACCTGTCCTCACTTGCTCCTCACTGCTCCTCACTCACTTGCTCCCCACATGCTCCTTATCTGATCCTCACCTACTCCTAACCTGTCCTTACTTGCTCCTCACTGCTACTCAGCTACTCCTCACCTGTCCTCACCTGCTCCTCACCTGTAGTCACTTGCTCCTCACTGCTCCTCACCTGCTCCTCACCTACTCCTCACCTACTCCTCACTGCTCCTCACCTACTCCTCACCTGTCCTCACTTGCTCCTCACCTGTTCCTCACCTACTCCTCACCTGTCCTCACTTGCTCCTCACCTGTCCTCACTGGCTACTCACTGCTCCTCACCTGCTCCTCACCTGCTCCTCACCTACTCCTCACTTGCTCCTCACTGCTCCTCACCTGCTCCTCACCTACTCCTCACTTGCTCCTCACTGCTCCTCACTGCTCCTCACCTGCTCCTCACCTACTCCTCACCTGTCCTCACTGCTCCTCACTGCTCCTCACCTGGTCCTGACCTGCTCCTCACCTACTCATCACCTGTCCTCACTGTTCCTCACCTGCTTCTCACCTACTCCTCACCTGTCCTCACTTGCTCCTCACCTGCTCCTCACCTACTCCTCACTTGCTCCTCACTGCTACTTACTACTCCTCACCTGTCTTCACTGCTCCTCACCTGCTCCTCACCTGTCCTCACTTGTCCTCTCCTGCTCTTCACCTGTTCCTCATCTGCTCCTCACCTGCTCCTCACCGCTCCTCACCTGTCCTTACATGTTCTCACGTGCTCCTCACCTGCTCCTCACCTGTTCCTCACATGTTCCTTACCTGCTCCTCAGCGGTCCTCACCTACTCCTCGCTTGTTCTCACCTGCTCCTAACCTGTCCTCACCTGCTCCTCACTTGTCCTCACCTGCTACTCTCCTGCTCCTCACCTGTTCCTCACTCGTCCTCACCTGCTCCTCACTTGCTCCTCACTGCTCCTCACCTACTCCTCACCTGTCCTCACCTGTCTTCACTGTTACTCACCTGCTCCTGACCTGCTCCTCACCTACTCCTCACCTGCTCCTCACCTACTCCTCACCTGTCCTCACTGCTCCTCACTGCTCCTCACCTGCTCCTCACCTACTCCTCACCTGTCCTCACTTGCTCCTCACTGCTACTTACTACTCCTCACCTGTCCTCACTGCTCCTCACCTACTCCTCACCTGTCCTCACCTGCTCCTCACTGCTCCTCACCTGCTCCTCACCTGTCCTCACTTGTCCTCTCCTGCTTCTCACCTATTCCTCAGCGGTCCTCACCTGTCCTCACTTGTCCTCACTTGCTCCTCACCTGTCCTCACTTGCTACTCACTGCTCCTCACCTGCTCCTCACCTACTCCTCACTTGCTCCTCACTGCTCCTCACCTACTCCTCACCTGTCCTCACTGCTCCTCACTGCTCCTCACCTGTCCTCACTGCTCCTCACTGCTCCTCACCTACTCCTCACCTGTCCTCACTGCTCCTCACTGCTCCTCACCTGTCCTCACCTGTCCTCACTGCTCCTCACCTGCTCCTGACCTGCTCCTCACCTACTCCTCACCTGTCCTCACTGCTCCTCACCTGCTTCTCACCTACTCCTCACCTGTCCTCACTGCTCCTCACCTACTCCTCACCTGTCCTCACCTGTCCTCACCTGCTCCTCACCTGCTCCTCACCTGCTCCTCACCTGTCCTCACTTGTCCTCTCCTGCTCTTCACCTGTTCCTCACCTGCTCCTCACCGCTCCTCACCTGTTCCTTACCTGCTCCTCAGCGGTCCTCACCTACACCTCGCTTCATTTCTCACCTGCTCCTAACCTGTCCTCACCTGCTCCTCACTTGTCCTCACCTGTCCTCACCTGCTACTCCTACTCCTCACCTGTTCCTCACCTGCTCCTCACTGCTCCTCACCTGCTCCTCACCTATTCCTCACCTGTCCTCACCTGTCCTCACTGTTCCTCACCTGCTCCTCACCTGCTCCTCACCTACTCCTCACCTGCTCCTCACCTACTCCTCACCTGTCCTCACTGCTCCTCACTGCTTGTCCTCACTGGCTCCTCGCTGCTACTTACTCCTCACCTGTCCTCACTGCTCACTCCTCACCTGTCCTCACCTGCTCCTCACCTGCTCCTCACCTGTCCTCCTCACCTGCTCCTCATCTGTCTCACTTGTCCTCTCCTGCTTCTCACCTATTCCTCACCTGCTCCTCAGCGGTCCTCACCTGTCCTCACTTTTCCTCACTTGCTCCTCACCTGCTCCTCAACTACTCTTCACCTCTCCTCACTTGCTCCTCACCAACTCCTCACCTGTCATACTTGCTCCTCGCTGCTCCTCACCTACTCCTCACCTGTCCTCACTTTCTCCTCACCTGTTCCTCACCTACTCCTCACCTGTCCTCACTTGCTCCTCACCTGTCCTCACTTGCTACTCACTGCTCCTCACCTACTCCTCACCTACTCCTCACTTGCTCCTCACTGCTCCTCACTGCTCCTCACCTGCTCCTCACCTACTCCTCACTTGCTCCTCACTGCTCCTCACCTGCTCCTCACCTGCTCCTCACCTACTCCTCACCTGTCCTCACCTGTCCTCACTGTTCCTCACCTGCTCCTCACCTGCTCCTCACCTACTCCTCACCTGCTCCTCACCTACTCCTCACCTGTCCTCACTGCTCTCCTGCTCCTCACTGCTCCTCACCTACTCCTCACCTGTCCTCACCTACTCCTCACTTGCTCCTCACTGCTCCTCACCTGCTCCTCACCTGCTCCTCACCTACTCCTCACCTGTCCTCACTGCTCCTCACTGCTCCTCACCTGGTCCTGACCTGCTCCTCACCTACTCCTCACCTGTCCTCACTGCTCCTCACCTGCTCTTCACCTGCTCCTCACCTACTCCTCACTTGCTCCTCACTGCTCCTCACCTGCTCCTCACCTGTCCTCACTTGTCCTCCTGCTCTTCACCTGTTCCTCACCTACTCCTCACCTGTTCCTCACCTGTTCTTACCTGCTCCTCAGTGGTCCTCACCTACTCCTCACCTACTCCTCACCTCTCCTCACTGGCTCCTCACCTGCTCCTCACCTGTCCTCACTTGCTCCTCACTGCTCCTCACCTGCTCCTCACCTACTCCTCACCTGTCCTCACTTGCTCCTCACTGCTCCTCACCTACTCCTTACCTGTCCTCACTTGCTCCTCCTGCTCCTCACCTGTTTCTCACCTGTCCTCACTTGCTCCTCACCTGCTCCTTATCTGATCCTCACCTACTCCTCACCTGTCCTTACTTGCTCCTCACTGCTACTCAGCTACTCCTCACTTGCTCCTCACCTGCTCCTCACCTGTCCTCACTTGCTCTCACTGCTCCTCACCTGCTCCTCACCTACTCATTAGCTGTCTTCACTTGCTCCTCACCTGCTCCTCACATGCTCCTCACCTACTCCTCACTTGCTCTCACCTACTCCTCACTTGCTCCTCACCTACTCCTTACCTGTCCTCACTGCTCCTCAACTGCTCCTCAACTGTCCTCCTGCTCCTCACTTGCTCCTCACCTACTTCTCACCTGTCCTCACCTGCTCCTCACTTGTCCTCCTGCTCCTCACCTACTCCTCACCTGCTCCTCACTGCTCCTCACTGCTCCTCACCTGTCCTCACTGCTCCTCACCTACTCCTCACCTGTCCTCACTGCTCCTCACTGCTCCTCACCTGTCCCCACTGCTCCTCACTGCTACTTACTAGTCCTCACCTGTCCTCACTGCTCCTCACCTGCTCCTCACCTGTCCTCACTTGTCTTCTCCTGCTCCTCACCTGTTCCTCACCTGCTCCTCACCTGCTCCTCACCGCTCCTCACCTGTCCTCACCTGCTCCTCACCTGTCCTTACATGTTCTCACTTGCTCCTCACCTGCTCCTCACCTACTCCTCACCTCTCCTCACTGGCTCCTCACCTGCTCCTCACCTGTCCTCACTTGCTCCTCACTGCTCCTCACCTGCTCCTCACCTACTCCTCACCTGTCCTCACTTGCTCCTCACTGCTCCTCACCTACTCCTTACCTGTCCTCACTTGCTCCTCACTGCTCCTCACCTGCTCCTCACCTGTTCTCACCTGTCCTCACTTGCTCCTCACCTGCTCCTTATCTGATCCTCACCTACTCCTCACCTGTCCTTACTTGCTCCTCACTGCTACTCAGCTACTCCTCACTTGCTCCTCACCTGCTCCTCACCTGTCCTCACTTGCTCCTCACTGCTCCTCACCTGCTCCTCACCTACTCATTAGCTGTCTTCACTTGCTCCTCACCTGCTCCTCACATGCTCCTCACCTACTCCTCACTTGCTCCTCACCTACTCCTCACTTGCTCCTCACCTACTCCTTACCTGTCCTCACTGCTCCTCAACTGCTCCTCACCTGTCCTCACTGCTCCTCACTTGCTCCTCACCTACTTCTCACCTGTCCTCACCTGCTCCTCACTTGTCCTCACTTGCTCCTCACTGCTCCTCACCTGCTTCTCACTGCTCCTCACCTGCTCCTCACTGGCTCCTCACCTACTCCTCACCTGTACTCACTTGCTCCTCACCTGCTCCTCACCTACTCCTCACCTACTCCTCACTGCTCCTCACCTGTCCTCACTTGCTCCTCACTGATCCTTACTGCTCCTCACTTGCTCCTCACCTGCTCCTCACCTGCTCCTCACCTGTACTTACTTGTTCCTCACTGCTCCTCACCTGCTCCTCACTTACTCCTCACCTACTCCTCACTGCTCCTCACCTGCTCCTCACCTACTCCTCACCTGTCCTCACTTGCTCCTCACCTGCTCCTCACCTGTCCTTACTTGCTCCTCACCTGTCCTCACTTGGTCCTCACCTGCTCCTCACCTACTCCTCACCTGTCCTCACTTGCTCCTCACTGCTCCTCACCTACTCCTCACCTGTCCTCACTTGCTCCTCACTGCTCCTCACCTGCTCCTCACTTGTCCTCACTTGCTCCTCACCTGCTCCTTATCTGATCCTCACCTACTCCTCACCTGTCCTTACTTGCTTCTCACTTCTACTCAGCTACTCCTCACCTGCTCCTCACCTGTCCTCACTTGTCCTCACTTGCTCCTCACCTGCTCCTCACCTACTCCTCACCTGTCCTCACTGGCTCCTCACCTGTCCTCACTTGCTCCTCACTGCTCCTCACCTGCTCCTCACCTGTCCTCACTTGTCCTCTCCTGCTCTTCACCTGTTCCTCACCTGCTCCTCACCGCCTCACCTGTCCTTACATGTTCTCACCTGCTCCTCACCTGCTCCTCACCTGTTCCTCACCTGTTCCTCACCTGTTCCTTACCTGCTCCTCAGCGGTCCTTACCTATTCCTTACCTGCTCCTCAGCGGTCCTTACCTACTCCTCGCTTGTTCTCACCTGCTCCTAACCTGTCCTCACCTGCTCCTCACTTGTCCTCACCTGCTACTCTCCTGCTCCTCACCTGTTCCCCACCTGTCCTCACCTGCTCCTCACTTGCTCCTCACTGCTCCTCACTGCTCCTCACTGCTCCTCACCTGCTCCTCACCTATTTCTTACCTGTCCTCACTGTTCCTGACCTGCTCCTCACCTACTCCTCACCTTCTCCTCACCTGCTCCTCACCTGTCCTCACTGCTCCACACTGCTCCTCACCTGCTCCTCACCTACTCCTCACCTGTCCTCACTTGCTCCTCACTGCTCACTACTCCTCACCTGTCCTCACTGCTCCTTACCTGCTCCTTACCTGCTCCTCTCACCTGCTCCTCACCTGTCCTCTTGTCCTCTCCTGCTTCTCACCTATTCCTCAGCGGTCCTCACCTGTCCTCACTTGTCCTCACCTGCTCCTCACTTGCTCCTCACTGCTCCTCACCTGCTCCTCACCTATTCCTTACCTGTCTCACTGTTCCTCACCTGCTCCTGACCTGCTCCTCAACTTCTCCTCACCTGCTCCTCACCTGTCCTCACTGCTCCACTGCTCCTACCTACTCCTCACCTGTCCTCACTTGCTCCTCACTGCTACTTACTACTCCTCACCTGTCCTCACTGCTCCTTACCTGCTCCTCACTGCTCCTCACCTGCTCCTCACCTGTCCTCACTTGTCCTCTCCTGCTTCTCACCTATTCCTCAGCGGTCCTCACCTGTCCTCACTTGTCCTCACTTGCTCCTCACCTGTCCTCACTTGCTACTCACTGCTCCTCACCTGCTCCTCACCTACTCTCACTTGCTCCTCACTGCTCCTCACTGCTCCTCACCTACTCCTCACCTGTCCTCACTGCTCCTCACTGCTCCTCACCTGTCCTCACTGCTCCTCCTGCTCCTCACCTACTCCTCACCTGTCCTCACTGCTCCTCCTGCTCCTCACCTGTCCTCACCTGTCCTCACTGCTCCTCACCTGCTCCTGACCTGCTCCTCACCTACTCCTCACCTGTCCTCACTGCTCCTCACCTGCTTCTCACCTACTCCTCACCTGTCCTCACTCTTCCTCACCTCTCCTCACCTGTCCTCACCTGTCCTCACTGCTCCTCACCTGCTCCTCACCTGCTCCTCACCTGTCCTCACTTGTCCTCTCCTGCTCTTCACCTGTTCCTCACCTGCTCCTCACCTGCTCCTCACCTGTTCCTTACCTGCTCCTCAGCGGTCCTCACCTACTCCTCGCTTGTTCTCACCTGCTCCTAACCTGTCCTCACCTGCTCCTCACTTGTCCTCACCTGTCCTCACCTGCTCTCCTGCTCCTCACCTGTTCCTCACCTGCTCCTCACTGCTCCTCACCTGCTCATCACCTATTCCTCACCTGTCCTCACCTGTCCTCACTGTTCCTCACCTGCTCCTCACCTGCTCCTCACCTACTCCTCACCTGCTCCTCACCTACTCCTCACCTGTCCTCACTGCTCCTCACTGCTCCTCACCTGCTCCTCACCTACTCCTCACCTGTCCTCACTTGCTCCTCACTGCTACTTACTACTCCTCACCTGTCCTCACTGCTCCTCACCTGTCCTCACTGCTCCTCACCTACTCCTCACCTGTCCTCACCTGCTCCTCACCTGCTCCTCACCTGTCCTCACTTGTCCTCTCCTGCTTCTCACCTATTCCTCAGCGGTCCTCACCTGTCCTCACTTGTCCTCACTTGCTCCTCACCTGTCCTCACTTGCTACTCACTGCTCCTCACCTGCTCCTCACCTACTCCTCACTTGCTCCTCCTGCTCCTCACTGCTCCTCACCTACTCCTCACCTGTCCTCACTGCTCCTCACTGCTCCTCACCTGTCCTCACTGCTCCTCCTGCTCCTCACCTACTCCTCACCTGTCCTCACTGCTCCTCACTGCTCCTCACCTGTCCTCACCTGTCCTCACTGCTCCTCACCTGCTCCTGACCTGCTCCTCACCTACTCCTCACCTGTCCTCACTGCTCCTCACCTGCTTCTCACCTACTCCTCACCTGTCCTCACTGCTCCTCACCTACTCCTCACCTGTCCTCACCTGTCCTCACTGCTCCTCACCTGTCCTCACTTGTCCTCTCCTGCTCTTCACCTGTTCCTCACCGCTCCTCACCTGTTCCTTACCTGCTCCTCAGCGGTCCTCACCTACACCTCGCTTGTTCTCACCTGCTCCTAACCTGTCCTCACCTGCTCCTCACTTGTCCTCACCTGTCCTCACCTGCTACTCTCCTACTCCTCACCTGTTCCTCACCTGCTCCTCACTGCTCCTCACCTGCTCCTCACCTATTCCTCACCTGTCCTCACCTGTCCTCACTGTTCCTCACCTGCTCCTGACCTGCTCCTCACCTACTCTCCTCACCTGCTCCTCACCTACTCCTCACCTGTCCTCACTGCTCCTCACTGCTCCTCACCTGCTCCTCACCTACTCCTCACCTGTCCTCACTTGCTCCTCACTGCTACTTACTACTCCTCACCTGTCCTCACTGCTCCTCACCTGTCCTCACCTGCTCACCTGCTCCTCACCTGTCCTCACCTGCTCCTCACCTGCTCCTCACCTGTCCTCACTTGTCCTCTCCTGCTTCTCACCTATTCCTCACCTGCTCCTCAGCGGTCCTCACCTGTCCTCACTTTTCCTCACTTGCTCCTCACCTGCTCCTCAACTACTCTTCACCTCTCCTCACTGGCTCCTCACCTGCTCCTCACCTGTCCTCACTTGCTCCTCACCAACTCCTCACCTGTCATACTTGCTCCTCGCTGCTCCTCACCTACTCCTCACCTGTCCTCACTTTCTCCTCACCTGTTCCTCACCTACTCCTCACCTGTCCTCACTTGCTCCTCACCTGTCCTCACTTGCTACTCACTGCTCCTCACCTGCTCCTCACCTACTCCTCACTTGCTCCTCACTGCTCCTCACCTGCTCCTCACCTACTCCTCACTGCTCCTCACCTGCTCCTCACCTGCTCCTCACCTACTCCTCACCTGTCCTCACTGCTCCTCACTGCTCCTCACCTGGTCCTGACCTGCTCCTCACCTACTCATCACCTGTCCTCACTGCTCCTCACCTGCTCTTCACCTGCTCCTCACCTACTCCTCACTTGCTCCTCACTGCTCCTCACCTGCTCCTCACCTGTCCTCACTTGTCCTCTCCTGCTCTTCACCTGTTCCTCACCTACTCCTCACCTGTTCCTTACCTGCTCCTCAGTGGTCCTCACCTACTCCTCACCTCTCCTCACTGGCTCCTCACCTGCTCCTCACCTGTCCTCACTTGCTCCTCACTGCTCCTCACCTACTCCTCACCTGTCCTCACTTGCTCCTCACTGCTCCTCACCTACTCCTTACCTGTCCTCACTTGCTCCTCACTGCTCCTCACCTGTTCTCACCTGTCCTCACTTGCTCCTCACCTGCTCCTTATCTGATCCTCACCTACTCCTCACCTGTCCTTACTTGCTCCTCACTGCTACTCAGCTACTCCTCACTTGCTCCTCACCTGCTCCTCACCTGTCCTCACTTGCTCCTCACTGCTCCTCACCTGCTCCTCACCTACTCATTAGCTGTCTTCACTTGCTCCTCACCTGCTCCTCACATGCTCCTCACCTACTCCTCACTTGCTCCTCACCTACTCCTCACTTGCTCCTCACCTACTCCTTACCTGTCCTCACTGCTCCTCAACTGCTCCTCACCTGTCCTCACTGCTCCTCACTTGCTCCTCACCTACTTCTCACCTGTCCTCACCTGCTCCTCACTTGCTCCTCACTGCTCCTCCTGCTCCTCACCTGCTCCTCACCTATTCCTTACCTGTCCTCACTGTTCCTCACCTGCTCCTGACCTGCTCCTCAACTACTCCTCACCTGCTCCTCACCTGTCCTCACTGCTCCACACTGCTCCTCACCTGCTCCTCACCTACTCCTCACCTGTCCTCACTTGCTCCTCACTGCTCACGTACTACTCCTCACCTGTCCTCACTGCTCCTTACCTGCTCCTTACCTGCTCCTCACCTGCTCCTCACCTGTCCTCACTTGTCCTCTCCTGCTTCTCACCTATTCCTCAGCGGTCCTCACCTGTCCTCACTTGTCCTCACCTGCTCCTCACTTGCTCCTCACTGCTCCTCACCTGCTCCTCACCTATTCCTTACCTGTCCTCACTGTTCCTCACCTGCTCCTGACCTGCTCCTCACCTACTCCTCACCTGCTCCTCACCTGTCCTCACTGCTCCACACTGCTCCTCACCTACCTCACCTGTCCTCACTTGCTCCTCACTGCTACTTACTACTCCTCACCTGTCCTCACTGCTCCTCACCTGCTCCTCACTGCTCCTCACCTGCTCCTCACCTGTCCTCACTTGTCCTCTCCTGCTTACTCACCTATTCCTCAGCGGTCCTCACCTGTCCTCACTTGTCCTCACTTGCTCCTCACCTGTCCTCACTTGCTACTCACTGCTCCTCACCTGCTCCTCACCTACTCCTCACTTGCTCCTCACTGCTCCTCACTGCTCCTCACCTACTCCTCACCTGTCCTCACTGCTCCTCACTGCTCCTCACCTGTCCTCACTGCTCCTCACTGCTCCTCACCTACTCCTCACCTGTCCTCACTGCTCTCACCTGTCCTCACCTGTCCTCCTGCTCCTCACCTGCTCTGACCTGCTCCTCACCTACTCCTCACCTGTCCTCACTGCTCCTCACCTGCTTCTCACCTACTCCTCACTTGTCCTCACTGCTCCTCACCTACTCCTCACCTGTCCTCACCTGTCACTGCTCCTCACCTGCTCCTCACCTGCTCCTCACCTGTCCTCACTTGTCCTCTCCTGCTCTTCACCTGTTCCTCACCTGCTCCTCACGCTCCTCACCTGTTCCTTACCTGCTCCTCAAGGGTCCTCACCTACACCTCGCTTGTTCTCACCTGCTCCTAACCTGTCCTCACCTGCTCCTCACTTGTCCTCACCTGTCCTCACCTGCTACTCTCCTACTCCTCACCTGTTCCTCACCTGCTCCTCACTGCTCCTCACCTGCTCCTCACCTATTCCTCACCTGTCCTCACCTGTCCTCACTGTTCCTCACCTGCTCCTCACCTACTCCTCACCTGCTCCTCACCTACCTCACCTGTCCTCCTGCTCCTCACTGCTCCTCACCTGCTCCTCACCTACTCTCACCTGTCCTCACTGGCTCGCTGCTACTTACTACTCCTCACCTGTCCTCACTGCTCCTCACCTGTCCTCACCTGCTCCTCACCTGCTCCTCACCTGTCCTCACCTGCTCCTCACCTGCTCCTCACCTGTCCTCACTTGTCCTCTCCTGCTTCTCACCTATTCCTCACCTGCTCCTCAGCGGTCCTCACCTGTCCTCACTTTTCCTCACTTGCTCCTCACCTGCTCCTCAACTACCATCCTCTCCTCACTGGCTCCTCACCTGCTCCTCACCTGTCCTCACTTGCTCCTCACCAACTCCTCACCTGTCCTCACTTGCTCCTCGCTGCTCCTCACCTACTCCTCACCTGTCCTCACTTTCTCCTCACCTGTTCCTCACCTACTCCTCACCTGTCCTCACTTGCTCCTCACCTGTCCTCACTTGCTACTCACTGCTCCTCACCTGCTCCTCACCTACTCCTCACTTGCTCCTCACTGCTCCTCACCTGCTCCTCACCTACTCCTCACTTGCTCCTCACTGCTCCTCACCTGCTCCTCACCTACTCCTCACCTGTCCTCACTGCTCCTCACTGCTCCTCACCTGGTCCTGACCTGCTCCTCACCTACTCATCACCTGTCCTCACTGCTCCTCACCTGCTCTTCACCTGCTCCTCACCTACTCCTCACTTGCTCCTCACTGCTCCTCACCTGTCCTCACTTGTCCTCTCCTGCTCTTCACCTGTTCCTCACCTACTCCTCACCTGTTCCTCACCTGTTCCTTACCTGCTCCTCAGTGGTCCTCACCTACTCCTCACCTACTCCTCACCTCTCCTCACTGCTCCTCACCTGCTCCTCACCTAGTCCTCACCTGCTCCTCACCGCTCCTCACCTGCTCCTCACCTGTCCATACATGTTCTCACTTGCTCCTCACTGCTCCTCACCTACTCCTTACCTGTCCTCACTTGCTCCTCCCTGCTCCTCACCTGTTCTCACCTGTCCTCACTTGCTCCTCACCTGCTCCTTATCTGATCCTCACCTACTCCTCACCTGTCCTTACTTGCTCCTCACTGCTACTCCTTCTCCTCACTTGCTCCTCACCTGCTCCTCCACCTGTCCTCACTTGCTCCTCACTGCTCCTGCTCCTCACCTGCTCCTCACCTACTCATTAGCTGTCTTCACTTGCTCCTCACCTGCTCCTCATGCTCCTCACCTACTCCTCACTTGCTCCTCACCTCTCCTCACTTGCTCCTCACCTACTCCTTACCTGTCCTCACTGCTCCTCAACTGCTCCTCAACTGTCTCCTGCTCCACTCGCTCCTCACCTACTCACCTGTCCTCACCTGCACCCTCCTCACTTGTCCTCACTCTGCTCCTCACTGCTCCTCACCTGCTCCTCACTGGCTCCTCACCTACTCCTCACCTGTACTCACTTGCTCCTCACCTGCTCCTCACCTACTCCTCACCTACTCTCACTGCTCCTCACCTGTCCTCACTTGCTCTCACTGATCCTTACTGCTCCTCACTTGCTCACCTGCTCCTCACTGCTCCTCACCTGTACTTACTTGTTCCTCCTGCTCCTCACCTGCTCCTCACTTACTCCTCACCTACTCCTCACTGCTCCTCACCTGCTCCTCACCTGTCCTCACTTGTCCTCTCCTGCTCTTCACTTGTTCCTCACCTGCTCCTCAACGCTCCTCACCTGTCCTTACATGTTCTCACCTGCTCCTCACCTGCTCCTCACCTGTTCCTCACCTGTTCCTCACCTGTTCCTTACCTGCTCCTCAGCGGTCCTTACCTATTCCTTACCTGCTCCTCAGCGGTCCTTACCTACTCTCGCTTGTTCTCACCTGCTCCTAACCTGTCCTCACCTGCTCCTCACTTGTCCTCACCTGCTACTCTCCTGCTCCTCACCTGTCCTCACTGCTCCTCACCTACTCATCACCTGTCCTCACTGCTCCTCACCTGCTCTTCACCTGCTCCTCACCTACTCCTCACTTGCTCCTCACTGCTCCTCACCTGCTCCTCACCTGTCCTCACTTGTCCTCTCCTGCTCTTCACCTGTTCCTCACCTACTCCTCACCTGTTCCTCACCTGTTCCTTACCTGCTCCTCAGTGGTCCTCACCTACTCCTCGCTTGTTCTCACCTGCTCCTCACTTGTCCTCTCTGCTCCTCACCTGTTCCTCACCTGTCTTCACCTGCTCCTCACTTGCTCCTCACTGCTCCTCACCTGCTCCTCACCTACTCCTCACCTGTCCTCACTGTTCCTCACCTGCTCCTGACCTGCTCCTCACCTGCTCCTCACCTGCTTCTCACCTACTCCTCACCTGCTCTTCACCTACTCCTCACTTGCTCCTCACTGCTACTTACTACTCCTCACCTGTCCTCACTGCTCCTCACTTGCTCCTCACTGCTCCTCACTGCTCCTCACCTACTCACCTGTCCTCACTTGCTCCTCACCTGTCCTCACTTGCTACTCACTGCTCCTCACCTACTCACTTGCTCCTCACCTGCTCCTCACCTACTCCTCACTTGCTCCTCACCTGCTCCTCACCTGCTCCTCACCTACTCCTCACTTGCTCCTCACTGCTCTCACCTACTCACCTACTCCTCCTGCTCCTCACTGCTCCTCACCTGGTCCTGACCTGCTCCTCACCTACTCATCACCTGTCCTCACTGCTCCTCACCTGCTTCTCACCTACTCCTCACCTGTCCTCACTTGCTCCTCACCTGCTCTTCACCTGCTCCTCACCTACTCCTCACTTGCTCCTCACCTGCTCTTCGCCTGCTCCTCACCTGTCCTCACTGCTCCTCACTTACTCCTCACCTGTCCTCACTGCTCCTCACCTGCTCCTCACCTGTCCTCACTTGTCCTCTCCTGCTCCTCACCTGTTCCTCACCTGCTCCTCACCGCTCCTCACCTGTCCTCACCTGCTCCTCACCTGTCCTCACCTGCTCCTCACCTGTCGTTACATGTTCTCACCTGCTCCTCACCTGTTCCTCACCTGTCCTCACTTGCTCCTCACCTGTTCCTCACCTACTCCTCACCTGTCCTCACCTGTCCTCACTTGCTCCTCACCTGTCCTCACTTGCTACTCACTGCTCCTCACCTGCTCCTCACCTACTCCTCACTTGCTCCTCACTGCTCCTCACCTGCTCCTCACCTACTCCTCACTTGCTCCTCACCTGTCCTCACTTGCTCCTCACTGCTCCTCACCTACTCCTCACCTGTCCTCACTTGCTCCTCACCTGTTCCTCACCTACTCCTCACCTGTCCTCACTTGCTCCTCACTGCTCCTCACCTACTCCTCACCTGTCCTCACTGCTCCTCACCTGGTCCTGACCTGCTCCTCACCTACTCATCACCTGTCCTCACTGCTCCTCACCTGCTTCTCACCTACTCCTCACCTGTCCTCACTTGCTCCTCACCTGCTCTTCACCTGCTCCTCACCTACTCCTCACTTGCTCCTCACTGCTACTTACTACTCCTCACCTGTCCTCACTGCTCCTCACTTACTCCTCACCTGTCCTCACTGCTCCTCACCTGTCCTCACTTGTCCTCTCCTGCTCCTCACCTGGTCCTCACCTGCTCCTCACCTGCTCCTCACCTGCTCCTCACCTACTCCTCACCTGTCCTCACTGCTCCTCACCTACTCCTCACCTGTCCTCACCTGCTCCTCACCTGTCCTCACCTGTCCTCACTTGTCCTCTCCTGCTCCTCACCTATTCCTCACCTGCTCCTCAGCGGTCCTCACCTGTCCTCACTTGTCCTCACTTGCTCCTCACCTGCTCCTCACCTACTCCTCACCTCTCTTCACTGGCTCCTCACCTGCTCCTCACCTGTCCTCACTTGCTCCTCACCTACTCCTCACCTGTCCTCACTTGCTCCTCACTGCTCCTCACCTACTCCTCACCTGTCCTCACTTGCTCCTCACCTGTTCCTCACCTACTCCTCACCTGTCCTCACTTGCTCCTCACCTGTCCTCACTTGCTACTCACTGCTCCTCACCTGCTCCTCACTTGCTCCTCACTTGCTCCTCACCTGCTCCTCACCTACTCCTCACTTGCTCCTCACTGCTCCTCACCTACTCCTCACTGCTCCTCACTGCTCCTCACCTGGTCCTGACCTGCTCCTGACCTGCTCCTCACCTACTCCTCACCTGTCCTCACTTGCTCCTCACCTGCTTCTCACCTACTCCTCACCTGTCCTCACTTGCTCCTCACCTGCTCTTCACCTGCTCCTCACCTACTCCTCACTTGCTCCTCACTGCTACTTACTACTCCTCACCTGTCCTCACTGCTCCTCACTTACTCCTCACCTGTCCTCACTGCTCCTCACCTGCTCCTCACCTGTCCTCACTTGTCCTCTCCTGCTCCTCACCTGTTCCTCACCTGCTCCTCACCTGTCCTCACCTGCTCCTCACCTGTCCTCACCTGCTCCTCACCTGTCCTTACATGTTCTCACCTGCTCCTCACCTGTTCCTCACCTGTCCTCACTGCTCCTCACCTGCTCCTGACCTGCTCCTCACCTATTCCTCACCTGCTCCTCACCTACTCCTCACCTGCTCCTCACTGCTCCTCACCTGCTCCTCACCTACACCTCACCTGTCCTCACTGCTCCTCACCTACTCCTCACCTGTCCTCACTTGCTCCTCACTGCTACTTACTACTCCTCACCTGTCCTCACTGCTCCTCACCTATCCTCACCTGCTCCTCACTGCTCCTCACCTGCTCCTCACCTGTCCTCACTTGTCCTCTCCTGCTCCTCACCTATTCCTCACTGCTCCTCACCTGCTCCTCACCTGTCCTCACTTGTCCTCTCCTGCTCCTCACCTGTCCTCACTTGTCCTCTCCTGCTCCTCACCTATTCCTCACCTGCTCCTCACCTGTCCTCACTTGTCCTCTCCTGCTCCTCACCTGCTCCTCAGCGGTCCTCACTTTCCTCACTTGCTCCTCACCTGCTCCTCGCCTGTCATCACTTGCTCCTCACTGCTCCTCACCTACTCTTCACCTGTCCTCACCTACTCCTCACCTGTCCTCACTTGCTCCTCACTGCTACTTACTACTCCTCACCTGTCCTCACTGCTCCTCACCTACTCCTCACCTGTCCTCACCTGCTCCTCACCTGTCCTCACTTGTCCTCTCCTGCTCCTCACCTATTCCTCACCTGCTCCTCAGCGGTCCTCACCTGCTCCTCACCTGTCCTCACTTGTCCTCACTTTTCGTCACTTGCTCCTCACCTGCTCCTCACCTACTCCTCACCTCTCCTCACTGGCTCCTCACCTGCTCCTCACCTGTCCTCACTTGCTCCTCACCTGCTCCTCACCTACTCCTCACCTGTCCTCACTTGCTCCTCACCTGCTCCTCACCTACTCTTCACCTGTCCTCACTTGCTCCTCACCTGTTCCTCACCTACTCCTCACCTGTCCTCACTGCTCCTCACCTCCTCACCTGCTCCTCACCTGCTCCTCACTTGCTCCTCACTGTCCTCACCTGCTCCTCACCTGCTCCTCACCTGTCCTCCTGCTCCTCACCTGCTCCTCACCTGTCCTCACCTGTCCTCACCTGCTCCTCACCTGCTCCTCACCTACTCCTTGTCCTCACTGCTCCTCACCTGCTTCTCACCTACTCCTCACCTGTCCTCACCTGTCCTCACCTGCTCTCACCTGCTCCTCACCTGCTCCTCACCTGTCCTCACTGTCCTCACCTGCTCTTCACCTGCTCCTCACCTACTCCTCACTTGCTCTCCTGCTCCTCACCTGCTCCTCCTCACCTGTCCTCACCTGCTCCTCACCTGTCCTTACATGTTCTCACCTGCTCCTCACCTGCTCCTCACCTGTTCCTCACCTGCTCCTCAGCGGTCCTCACCTACTCCTCGCTTGTTCTCACCTGCTCCTAACCTGTCCTCACCTGCTCCTCACTTGTCCTCACCTGTCCTCACCTGCTACTCTCCTGCTCCTCACCTGTTCCTCACCTGTCCTCACTGCTCCTCACCTGCTCCTCACCTGTTCTCACTTGTCCTCTCCTGCTCTTCACCTGTTCCTCACCTGCTCCTCACCTGCTCCTCACCGCTCCTCACCTGTCCTTACATGTTCTCACCTGCTCCTCACCTGCTCCTCACCTGTTCCTCACCTGCTCCTCACCTGTTCCTCACCTGTTCCTCACCTGTTCCTCACCTGCTCCTCAGCGGTCCTCACCTACTCCTCGCATTCTCACCTGCTCCTCACTTGTCCTCACCTGTCCTCACCTGTCCTCACCTGTCCTCACCTGCTACTCTCCTGCTCCTCACGTGCTCCTCACCTGTACTCACCTACTCCTCACTTGTTCTCACCTGTTCCTCACCTGCTCCTCACCTGTCCTAACCTGCCCTGTCCTCACCTGCTCCTCACCTCAACAGCAGGTTATTTAACCCGGCTCAATCTGTTTCAGGTTCTCCAGGAGGCGTGTTAAGAATGAAGGTGTATTGGATCTGACAGGAGCCACATCGCAGAGTCAGTAAACTCTTTAATAACACTTTGGCTGTAAGGGCCAGTTTTATATTTATAATGTTTTCTAAACACTTGTGTGCAGTAATGAGGGGATTGGTACCTTTTCCTGTGTAGTGTGGCTCTGTGCCTGTGTTTGTCCGGCTCTGTTATCTGTGCTGGGTCTGCCCGTTCACACACTCAGATGAATAATTAATGTCCCTGTGCTTGATGGGTACGGCTGCTGACGGTGAAAGCTTTCCGCTAGGAGGACGGAGGGCCTGGCGTTGATGATGTAAGCAGGAGCATGATGGGAAGCGTTGTGGTCAGCCTGCCAGAGTGATCGAGCGGTTCATTCTGTGAGACGGAGAGGTTTCAGATCCAGTCCAGCGGTGTATCATCCCTCTCCTCCACTGAGACTGCAGGCACACCTCTCCCTCTAAGGGACCATATTTGCCCCTTAAAACTGTTTTATAAAATAAAAAAAAAAAAGAATTATATTAAAAATAGTTATAAAATAATGCTTTAAAAAAAGTTCAATAGAGAAATATGTAAATTAAGTGATACTTTTAAATATTAAATAAACAAATAAATTCAAGAGCGTTGCTATTGTGAGGAACTGAAAACCGCTGACCAACACACACACCTGCTCTAAAGTCAATAGTGCAGTATTTATGTGTTATTTAAAGGGTGTGTTAGTAATATGAGCCTATAGGCGGTGCACAACACACACACACTCTGATTATTACACACACAGGGACGCACAGCAGCACACACACACACACACACACACACATAAACACATGTATTTACAGCATTTTACCTGCTGAAACACATTCTCAGTCTTAATGATATTTTAAAGTAAAACTCAGTGTTTTGTGTGGGGTTAGGGTCCGCAGCTGTCCTTCCAAATGTCCTGAGACTGGTGTTTGGATTTCATGGGATTCACCCAGCAATGTCTCCACACCACATGTTGATCCATTTTGATCAAAGTAATTCCATGTGATCCATCCGTGTTCACCGCTCCACAGCACCTCCCAGTGCATGTAGTTAGTGCGGCTTTAGTTTCAGTGAGGATTTCACTGCAGTTACAGCCAGCAAAGCAACATATAATGTAGCAAAATTTGAATTCATTTAATAATTACAGATAAAGTATTTGAATATTGGACTATTTGTCCACACTAATAATGCAAGGCTGCTTTTGTTCATTAAGATTTGCCAGGTGAACGAGTGCCTTAATTGATCGTTCGCAAAGACCCGCCCCCTTTAGTTACTGTTGCTATGCACACCACACACACTTTCTCAAGCAGGGAAAATCCCCCACGGAGCAAAGAGGACTCCGACAGACAGGACAGAGCAGGTTACTGTTGATATGAAACAACGTCTCAATTTAAAAATGTCATTGTTTAGAGAAATTCAAAGAACAAATGGCATTGTGTGGCTCTTTTATGATTGGTGATTGCTGTAGCGCTTCGTGAACCGATCATCTCTTCCGTCTAGCTCATTGATAAGCATTAAATTAACATCAATAAACATCAAAAGAAATGTTGTTTAAACCGTGGAAAGACGTCAGTACACGCCGTTTTTCAAGTTAAAGTCCACAGATGTTACTCTACGAACTCTCCTGACTGCTTTGTTCAGCAGATTCAGCGATGTGATTGGTCAGATCACCTGTCAATCAAACTTGCGGCGAATGGTGAATTTGACTCGTATAAACTGTGCTGAGACTGTCCAGCGATACGGAAGACAAAACATAATTGTACATTAATTGAATGAAATAGAGAAGAAAATAAATGACAGATGTCTTGTATTAGATCCCTCCCCTATTCTCTGATATACTTGAATCCCTGTGGCTCCAGGTGATATATGTGCTGCTCCTGCGGGAACAGAGACGGGATTGGCATGGGGGATTAGATCATACAGTAGGGGACTGAACACTTTGCATGCTCCATAGCATCGATGCATGTGGTGTGTGTCAGATAAAGCACTCGGGACCTGGCGGCCTGCGGGTCGGAGAGGGGTCGGGGTACCAGTATAACCACACAGGGATAGAGCCTCTGCAGTTGTGTGTTTATTCATGTTTAAAGAGAACGTTTGCTAGGGCTTTTCTTCATGTTTGGTTTTGAGCTCAAGTTCTTTGATTTTGATTGATTGGGTTAGGGTTAGGATTTTACTCTGGCATCCTTCATACCAGTCCTTCAGGCAACCCACTGATGAGCTGATCTTGAAGAC
Organism: Gobiocypris rarus; assembly: GCA_023029165.1. Classification (NCBI taxonomy): domain Eukaryota; kingdom Metazoa; phylum Chordata; class Actinopteri; order Cypriniformes; family Gobionidae; genus Gobiocypris; species Gobiocypris rarus. The sequence continues at coordinate 5,172,508 of CM040910.1, read as the reverse complement.
ATCCGTAATAAGACACTGGCTTTCTGTCCGTCTCTCTTGTCTCAGGCAGTGGTGATGGCTACAGATAGAGCGATAGTGGAAGACTGGCTCTCAGAATTCAAGGTGAGTCAAGAAGTCCATTATTAAGGGCTAATGACACACACATACCTGGTCCATACATGTTTGAGTCTGATCCCGAACACCTCAAACACAAAAGACACTCCAGCGAAAAATGCACAAAGTGTTCCCCACTTGAGTTGGATCTTCATTAAAAATAAAGTTCAATCGCATTCCTAATATTGGAAACCGAAGGAAGCGTATGCAGTGAAAGCTCAAGGGAAAGTTGATTTCTAAATTCATGACTTCTTTAATAGCTACTGAACAAATCTGTAGATTAGGGTTGGTTTGTGTTAAACTCTGTCTCGTAGGCACTGTCAGAAGCGCAGCTGTCTGGCTATGCTGGAGTCCTCCATCAGAAGAGCACACTGGTACCAGCGCTCTACAGCGTCATCCAGGACCCGGACAGTGAGGTGAGGATCATGGAAACACCCTTCTCCCTCCTCTCCGGAGAGCCCTGAGCATTTCCTCCTGTGTTCCCAGCTACTGGAGCCGGTGTGCCATCAGCTGTTCGAGCTGTACCGCAGCTCCGAGGATGGCCTGCGGCGCTTCACACTGCAGTTCCTGCCGGAGCTGCTCTGGGTTTACCTGCGGAGGGGCAGACACAGCCGCAGCTGCATAGAGGCTCTTCTACTGGGCATTTACAACCTGGTGCGTAAGTTGAGAGACAAACACACAACACCATCTTGGCTCACCCTGGTCAAACTCACCTGTGTAACTTTCTAGCAATCCTGAAGACATTGATTAGCTGTTTTGTAGGGCTGGACCGAATACCATTTTTTGAGCTTGGAATATTCGTTAGTAATTGACATTGAATATTCGGAGGGAGGGGCTGAGCATATTCTTCTCTCTAGTAAAGGCAGGAATCTGGAGTCTCAGCGCGCCTCACGCGGGCAGGGCTTATGCTCCGAGAACGGACTGCACTAGTGATACCCAACACACAGGTCTGTTACGGCCCGGTGACAAGCTCCTATATTTCACAGTAGATTCATTTAGATTGATAACAACAGGTAATATTTGGCTTGCTGCGATAGTCTGTGTTACAGGTGTCCATCACTTGCCCACTGTGGAACCGTCGTTTTGATATTTTATAGGAGTAAAATGTTTTGTTCAGTTTGAACTCAAATGTATGTGATGAACAGATGAACTACAATTAAAAACTGAGCGTGCAGCGCGAGCCGAACGAGGATCACAGCACAAACTGCAGCAGGAGTCGGATCTCATTCCTCACGAGCGTGAGAAGCTGAATGACCAGATGATCGCGGAACATTTGGTTTAAAAGAGATAAATAAAAGCGCCTTTTTAAGGGAGCCTGTCATTGTACTTTTGTTGTTGTGTTAAGAATAGTAGGCTAATGAACCCACCATTCAAGCAGCCCGCCCCCGAACTGGCAAACCGAAAGTAAACGCGCACGGCCGCACAAGCATGTGATGTGAGGGGAAGTGTTCTCACCGTCACATCCCTAACAGGGAAAGGCTTATATATTTTGATTCTATTATTCTATTTCCCACAGTGTCCAACAAACGCAGCTTAACCCAAATGCAAGCTCGGGCATGCACTTCTTCCATATGAGCTCGTCAGCTGCGCTCTATAGAGAGAATAACTCAGGGAGTGCTGAGAAGAAGCAAATATATGTATTAAGTATAACAAGGTTGGGTTCCTATTCAACTGTCCATCCTATTAAAAACGGCTTAAAAGAGTATTGTATTTCGACAGATTTTATAGTGTAAACATATGCAAGCGTGAATGAGAAACATTCCGATGGAGATGCCAGGTGTGTGCAAAAAAAAGAAACAAACGAATATTCGAATCCCAAAATTGAAATTCGAATACCAACCCATCGAACGAATTTTCTAGTCCAGGCCTACTGTTTTGTGGCTCAGTCATGCGGCTGACGAGTGATCTGTGTAAAGTCTGTGGGCCTGTTTATACTTGGCTACTTCATGCTTTTGCTCTGATAGGATAACTGTTACAGGTGTGGTGTAAATGCGTTCAAGACGGATTGTGTTCCAGTCGCACAAGCGACTTCCGGAGGTGTTTGAGACTCCTTCCAGATGCAGCTGGACAAGCGTAAAGGCCACTTATGTAAATTATACTTCTCCCAAAAGGGTGAAAAAATGTACAGCTGCATGCTGCAATTAACGGGGTTCGAGCAGTAGGCGTGTAACCGAGCCGTTTGGGTTCAGGGCTTCATCCCGAGTTCCCACACCAACATATTCATAAATGCTGTTATGCCGCTCTTTAATGTGGCGTGACTGATAACTGTATAGATGAGTGAATGTGATCGTCATAGTCAAAGAATGAACATCTGAAGGTGTGTTGAGGATACACACTTACTGAAGCGCATCATGTGTGTGTGTAATCACTCAATGGCGGAGAGATCAGTAACACAGCTTGAGCACAATGAGCATGACATGACCTCAGACATCACATGACCTCAGACATCACATGACCTCAGACATCACATGACCTCAGTCATCACATGACCTCAGGCATCACATGACCTCAGGCAGCACATGACCTCAGACATCACATGACCTCAGACATCACATGACCTCAGGCATCACATGACCTCAGACATCACATGACCTCAGGCATCACATGACCTCAGGCATCACATGACCTCAGGCATCACATGACCTCAGACATCACATGACCTCAGGCATCACATGACCTCAGACATCACATGACCTCAGACATCACATGACCTCGGCATCACATGACCTCGGACATCACATGACCTCAGTCATCACATGACCTCAGACATCACATGACCTCAGACATCACATGACCTCAGGCATCACATGACCTCGGACATCACATGACCTCGGACATCACATGACCTCAGGCATCACATGACCTCAGGCATCACATGACCTCAGGCATCACATGACCTCAGGCATCACATGACCTCAGGCATCACATGACCTCAGGCATCACATGACCTCAGGCATCACATGACCTCAGGCATCACATGACCTCGGACATCACATGACCTCGGGCATCACATGACCTCAGGCATCACATGACCTCAGGCATCACATGACCTCAGACATCACATGACCTCAGACATCACATGACCTCAGGCATCACATGACCTCAGGCATCACATGACCTCAGGCATCACATGACCTCAGGCATCACATGACCTCAGGCATCACATGACCTCAGTCATCACATGACCTCAGGCATCACATGACCTCAGGCATCACATGACCTCAGACATCACATGACCTCAGTCATCACATGACCTCAGGCATCACATGACCTCAGGCATCACATGACCTCAGACATCACATGACCTCAGGCATCACATGACCTCAGACATCACATGACCTCAGGCATCACATGACCTCAGACATCACATGACCTCAGGAGTCACTCCAGTGTCCACAGTGCACTACAGGCATCACATGACCTCAGGCATCACATGACCTCAGGCATCACATGACCTCAGACATCACATGACCTCAGACATCACATGACCTCAGGCATCACATGACCTCGGGCATCACATGACCTCAGGCATCACATGACCTCAGTCATCACATGACCTCAGGCATCACATGACCTCAGACATCACATGACCTCAGACATCACATGACCTCAGGCATCACATGACCTAGGCATCACACATGACCTCAGTCATCACATGACCTCGGCATCACATGACCTCGGGCATCACATGACCTCAGGCATCACATGACCTCGGACATCACATGACCTCGGACATCACATGACCTCAGGCATCACATGACCTCGGGCATCACATGACCTCAGGCATCACATGACCTCGGGCATCACATGACCTCAGGCATCACATGACCTCAGTCATCACATGACCTCAGGCATCACATGACCTCAGGCATCACATGACCTCAGGCATCACATGGCCTCAGGCATCACATGGCCTCAGGCATCACATGACCTCAGGCATCACATGACCTCAGGCATCACATGACCTCAGACATCACATGACCTCAGGCATCACATGACCTCAGTCATCACATGACCTCAGGCATCACATGACCTCAGACATCACATGACCTCAGGCATCACATGACCTCAGGCATCACATGACCTCAGTCATCACATGACCTCAGGCATCACATGACCTCAGGCATCACATGGCCTCAGGCATCACATGACCTCAGGCATCACATGACCTCAGTCATCACATGACCTCAGGTATCACATGACCTCAGGCATCACATGACCTCAGACATCACATGACCTCAGGCATCACATGACCTCAGGCATCACATGACCAGGCATCACATGACCTCAGACATCACATGACCTCAGGCATCACATGACCTCAGGCATCACATGACCTCAGGCATCACATGACCTCAGACATCACACATGACCTCAGGAGTCACTCAGTGTCCACAGTGCAATACAGACATCACATGACCTCAGGCATCACATGACCTCAGACATCACATGACCTCAGACATCACATGACCTCAGGCATCACATGACCTCGGGCATCACATGACCTCAGGCATCACATGACCTCAGTCATCACATGACCTCAGGCATCACATGACCTCAGGCATCACATGACCTCAGGCATCACATGACCTCAGTCATCACATGACCTCAGGCATCACATGACCTCAGGCATCACATGACCTCAGTCATCACATGACCTCAGGCATCACATGACCTCAGGCATCACATGACCTCAGACATCACATGACCTCAGGCATCACATGACCTCAGGCATCACATGACCTCAGGCATCACATGACCTCAGACATCACATGACTCAGGCATCACATGACCTCAGGCATCACATGACCTCAGGCATCACATGACCTCAGTCATCACATGACCTCAGGCATCACATGACCTCAGGCATCACATGACCTCAGGCATCACATGACCTCAGGCATCACATGACCTCAGGCATCACATGACCTCAGGCATCACATGACCTCAGTCACATGACCTCAGGCATCACATGACCTCAGACATCACATGACCGCAGACATCACATGACCTCAGGCATCACATGATACCTAAACATGAATATCAGCTGAGTTTAGGTTCATAGTGCGGCTCTGTCCTTTATTATTATAGTAATGTGCGAGTAAGGGCTCCCTATAGTTTACAGCATTATCTTTAATAAACTTTAGTTCAATGGTTTTGATTGTATTGCTCCACCTGGACAATAGCAGAAAACTTTTACGGCAGAGCAATAGATTATAATGAATTCCAGCTTTACCAGCTCAGAATAATACATGCCTCGGGATATGTGCTATATTTAATCTAGCACTGAGATGTTTGCGTACAGCGAGACGAGACCTGCTCTATGCACATAGTGAAAAGCATTATAGTATTAAAATTGTCTTAAGATCTCAAATCAGATCCTTCAGTCTATGGATTATAGCGCATCGCAAATGCATTAAATGCAATGTACTATACTCTCAGTGTCACACATTGTTTATATTGTATATTTTACAGGAAATTGTGGATAAAGATGGAAACAGCAAGCTGTTATCATTCATGATCCCGTCCCTGTCCAAACCATCCTTATATCATGAGGTAAACAACACACACAATGCACATACAGCTGTTTATTCGACATCTGCTAAAGCAACACAATAACACCCACAACATTAGTCTTTAGGAATCATAAATCAAGTCCTGGAGGACCACAGCTGTCTCCAATACCTGTAAGGTGCTGAACGCTGCTGGATCAGGTGTGTTTAGTTAGGGTTGGAGCTGCTGGATCAGGTGTGTTTAGTTAGGGCTGGAGCTGCTGGATCAGGTGTGTTTAGTTGGGGCTGGAGCTGCTGGATCAGGTGTGTTTAGTTAGGGTTGGAGCTGCTGGATCAGGTGTGTTTAGTTAGGGCTGGAGCTGCTGGATCAGGTGTGTTTAGTTGGGGTTGGAGCTGCTGGATCAGGTGTGTTTAGTTAGGGTTGGAGCTGCTGGATCAGGTGTGTTTAGTTAGGGTTGGAGCTGCTGGATCAGGTGTGTTTAGTTAGGGTTGGAGCTGCTGGATCAGGTGTGTTTAGTTAGGCTGGAGCTGCTGGATCAGGTGTGTTTAGTTAGGGTTGGAGCTGCTGGATCAGGTGTGTTTAGTTAGGAGCTGGAGCTGCTGGATCAGGTGTGTTTAGTTAGGTTGGAGCTGCTGGATCAGGTGTGTTTAGTTAGGGCTGGAGCTGCTGGATCAGGTGTGTTTAGTTAGGGTTGGAGCTGCTGGATCAGGTGTGTTTAGTTAGGGGTTGGAGCTGCTGGATCAGGTGTGTTTAGTTAGGGCTGGAGCTGCTGGATCAGGTGTGTTTAGTTAGGGGTTGGAGCTGCTGGATCAGGTGTGTTTAGTTAGGGTTGGAGCTGCTGGATCAGGTGTGTTTAATGAGGGTTGGAGCTGCTGGATCAGGTGTGTTTAGTTAGGGCTGGAGCTGCTGGATCAGGTGTGTTTAGTTAGGGTTGGAGCTGCTGGATCAGGTGTGTTTAGTTAGGGTTGGAGCTGCTGGATCAGGTGTGTTTAGTTAGGGTTGGAGCTGCTGGATCAGGTGTGTTTAGTTGGGGCTGGAGCTGCTGGATCAGGTGTGTTTAGTTAGGGTTGGAGCTGCTGGATCAGGTGTGTTTAGTTAGGGTTGGAGCTGCTGGATCAGGTGTGTTTAGTTGGGGCTGGAGCTGCTGGATCAGGTGTGTTTAATGAGGGTTGGAGCTGCTGGATCAGGTGTGTTTAGTTAGGGTTGGAGCTGCTGGATCAGGTGTGTTTAGTTAGGGTTGGAGCTGCTGGATCGCTGGAGCTGCTGGATCAGGTGTGTTTAGTTATGAGGTTGGAGCTGCTGGATCAGGTGTGTTTAGTTAGGGTTGGAGCTGCTGGATCAGGTGTGTTTAGTTAGGGTTGGAGCTGCTGGATCAGGTGTGTTTAGTTAGGGCTGGAGCTGCTGGATCAGGTGTGTTTAGTTAGGGTTGGAGCTGCTGGATCAGGTGTGTTTAGTTAGGTTGGAGCTGCTGGATCAGGTGTGTTTAATGAGGTTGGAGCTGCTGGATCAGGTGTGTTTAGTTAGGTTGGAGCTGCTGGATCAGGTGTGTTTAGTTAGGGTTGGAGCTGCTGGATCAGGTGTGTTTAGTTAGGGTTGGAGCTGCTGGATCAGGTGTGTTTAATGAGGGTTGGAGCTGCTGGATCAGGTGTGTTTAGTTAGCTTGGAGCTGCTGGATCAGGTGTGTTTAGTTAGGGCTGGAGCTGCTGGATCAGGTGTGTTTAGTTAGGGTTGGAGCTGCTGGATCAGGTGTGTTTAGTTAGGGTTGGAGCTGCTGGATCAGGTGTGTTTAGTTAGGTTGGAGCTGCTGGATCAGGTGTGTTTAGTTAGGGCTGGAGCTGCTGGATCAGGTGTGTTTAATGAGGGTTGGAGCTGCTGGATCAGGTGTGTTTAGTTAGGGTTGGAGCTGCTGGATCAGGTGTGTTTAGTTAGGCTGGAGCTGCTGGATCAGGTGTGTTTAGTTAGGCTGGAGCTGCTGGATCAGGTGTGTTTAGTTAGGGCTGGAGCTGCTAGATCAGGTGTGTTTAGTAGGGCTGGAGCTGCTGGATCAGGTGTGTTTAGTTAGGTTGGAGCTGCTGGATCAGGTGTGTTTAGTTAGGGTTGGAGCTGCTGGATCAGGTGTGTTTAATGAGGGTTGGAGCTGCTGGATCAGGTGTGTTTAATGAGGGTTGGAGCTGCTGGATCAGGTGTGTTTAGTTAGGGCTGGAGCTGCTGGATCAGGTGTGTTTAGTTAGGGCTGGAGCTGCTGGATCAGGTGTGTTTAGTTAGGTTGGAGCTGCTGGATCAGGTGTGTTTAGTTAGGGTTGGAGCTGCTGGATCAGGTGTGTTTAGTTAGGGTTGGAGCTGCTGGATCAGGTGTGTTTAGTTAGGGCTGGAGCTGCTGGATCAGGTGTGTTTAGTTAGGGTTGGAGCTGCTGGATCAGGTGTGTTTAGTTAGGCTGGAGCTGCTGGATCAGGTGTGTTTAGTTAGGGCTGGAGCTGCTGGATCAGGTGTGTTTAGTTAGGGCTGGAGCTGCTGGATCAGGTGTGTTTAATGAGGGTTGGAGCTGCTGGATCAGGTGTGTTTAGTTAGGGTTGGAGCTGCTGGATCAGGTGTGTTTAGTTAGGGCTGGAGCTGCTGGATCAGGTGTGTTTTTAGGGTTGGAGCTGCTGGATCAGGTGTGTTTAGTTAGGGTTGGAGCTGCTGGATCAGGTGTGTTTAGTTAGGGTTGGAGCTGCTGGATCAGGTGTGTTTAGTTAGGGCTGGAGCTGCTGGATCAGGTGTGTTTAGTTAGGGTTGGAGCTGCTGGATCAGGTGTGTTTAGTTAGGTTGGAGCTGCTGGATCAGGTGTGTTTAATGAGGTTGGAGCTGCTGGATCAGGTGTGTTTAGTTAGGTTGGAGCTGCTGGATCAGGTGTGTTTAGTTAGGGTTGGAGCTGCTGGATCAGGTGTGTTTAGTTAGGGTTGGAGCTGCTGGATCAGGTGTGTTTAATGAGGTTGGAGCTGCTGGATCAGGTGTGTTTAGTTAGGGTTGGAGCTGCTGGATCAGGTGTGTTTAGTTAGGGCTGGAGCTGCTGGATCAGGTGTGTTTAGTTAGGTTGGAGCTGCTGGATCAGGTGTGTTTAGTTAGGTTGGAGCTGCTGGATCAGGTGTGTTTAGTTGGGGCTGGAGCTGCTGGATCAGGTGTGTTTAGTTGGGGCTGGAGCTGCTGGATCAGGTGTGTTTAGTTAGGGTTGAGCTGCTGGATCAGGTGTGTTTAGTTAGGGTTGGAGCTGCTGGATCAGGTGTGTTTAGTTAGGGCTGGAGCTGCTGGATCAGGTGTGTTTAATGAGGGTGCTGGATCAGGTGTGTTTAGTTAGGTTGGAGCTGCTGGATCAGGTGTGTTTAGTTAGGGTTGGAGCTGCTGGATCAGGTGTGTTTAGTTAGGTTGGAGCTGCTGGATCAGTGTGTGTTTAGTTAGGTTGGAGCTGCTGGATCAGGTGTGTTTAGTTAGGTTGGAGCTGCTGGATCAGGTGTGTTTAGTTAGGGCTGGAGCTGCTGGATCAGGTGTGTTTAATGAGGGTTGGAGCTGCTGGATCAGGTGTGTTTAGTTAGGGTTGGAGCTGCTGGATCAGGTGTGTTTAATGAGGGCTGGAGCTGCTGGATCAGGTGTGTTTAGTTAGGGCTGGAGCTGCTGGATCAGGTGTGTTTAATGAGGTTGGAGCTGCTGGATCAGGTGTGTTTAGTTAGGTTGGAGCTGCTGGATCAGGTGTGTTTAGTTAGGGTTGGAGCTGCTGGATCAGGTGTGTTTAGTTAGGGCTGGAGCTGCTGGATCAGGTGTGTTTAATGAGGGCTGGAGCTGCTGGATCAGGTGTGTTTAGTTAGGGCTGGAGCTGCTGGATCAGGTGTGTTTAATGAGGGTTGGAGCTGCTGGATCAGGTGTGTTTAGTTAGGGTTGGAGCTGCTGGATCAGGTGTGTTTAATGAGGGTTGGAGCTGCTGGATCAGGTGTGTTTAGTTAGGTTGGAGCTGCTGGATCAGGTGTGTTTAGTTAGGCTTGGAGCTGCTGGATCAGGTGTGTTTAGTTAGGGTTGGAGCTGCTGGATCAGGTGTGTTTAGTTAGGGTTGGAGCTGCTGGATCAGGTGTGTTTAGTTAGGGCTGGAGCTGCTGGATCAGGTGTGTTTAGTTAGGCTTGGAGCTGCTGGATCAGGTGTGTTTAGTTAGGTTGGAGCTGCTGGATCAGGTGTGTTTAGTTAGGTTGGAGCTGCTGGATCAGGTGTGTTTAGTTAGGGTTGGAGCTGCTGGATCAGGTGTGTTTAGTTAGGGTTGGAGCTGCTGGATCAGGTGTGTTTTAGTTAGGGCTGGAGCTGCTGGATCAGGTGTGTTTAGTTAGGCTGGAGCTGCTGGATCAGGTGTGTTTAATGAGGGTTGGAGCTGCTGGATCAGGTGTGTTTAGTTAGGGCTGGAGCTGCTGGATCAGGTGTGTTTAGTTGGGGCTGGAGCTGCTGATCAGGTGTGTTTAGTTAGGGTTTGAGCTGCTGGATCAGGTGTGTTTAGTTAGGTTGGAGCTGCTGGATCAGGTGTGTTTAGTTAGGGCTGGAGCTGCTGGATCAGGTGTGTTTAATGAGGGTTGGAGCTGCTGGATCAGGTGTGTTTAGTTATGGTTGGAGCTGCTGGATCAGGTGTGTTTAGTTAGGTTGGAGCTGCTGGATCAGGTGTGTTTAGTTATGGTTGGAGCTGCTGGATCAGGTGTGTTTAGTTAGGTTGGAGCTGCTGGATCAGGTGTGTTTAGTTAGGTTGGAGCTGATGGATCAGGTGTGTTTAGTTAGGCTGGAGCTGCTGGATCAGGTGTGTTTAATGAGGGTTGGAGCTGCTGGATCAGGTGTGTTTAGTTAGGGCTGAGCTGCTGGATCAGGTGTGTTTAGTTAGGCTGAGCTGATGGATCAGGTGTGTTTAATGAGGGTTGGAGCTGCTGGATCAGGTGTGTTTAGTTGGAGCTGCTGGATCAGGTGTGTTTAGTTAGGTTGGAGCTGATGGATCAGGTGTGTTTAGTTAGGGCTGGAGCTGCTGGATCAGGTGTGTTTAATGAGGGTTGGAGCTGCTGGATCAGGTGTGTTTAGTTAGGGCTGGAGCTGTGGATCAGGTGTGTTTAATGTTAGGGTTGGAGCTGGATCAGGTGTGTTTAGTTAGGTTGGAGCTGCTGGATCAGGTGTGTTTAATGTTAGGGTTGGAGCTGCTGGATCAGGTGTGTTTAGTTAGGGTTGGAGCTGCTGGATCAGGTGTGTTTAGTTAGGTTGGAGCTGCTGGATCAGGTGTGTTTTAGTTAGGGTTGGAGCTGCTGGATCAGGTGTGTTTAGTTAGGGTTGGAGCTGCTGGATCAGGTGTGTTAGGGCTGGAGCTGCTGGATCAGGTGTGTTTAGTTAGGCTGGAGCTGCTGGATCAGGTGTGTTTAGTTAGGTTGGAGCTGCTGGATCAGGTGTGTTTAGTTAGGCTGGAGCTGCTGGATCAGGTGTGTTTAGTTAGGTTGGAGCTGCTGGATCAGGTGTGTTTAGTTAGGTTGGAGCTGCTGGATCAGGTGTGTTTAGTTAGGCTGGAGCTGCTGGATCAGGTGTGTTTAGTTAGGGCTGGAGCTGCTGGATCAGGTGTGTTTAATGAGGGGTTGGAGCTGCTGGATCAGGTGTGTTTAGTTAGGTTGGAGCTGCTGGATCAGGTGTGTTTAGTTAGGTTGGAGCTGCTGGATCAGGTGTGTTTAGTTAGGTTGGAGCTGCTGGATCAGGTGTGTTTAATGAGGTTGGAGCTGCTGGATCAGGTGTGTTTAGTTAGGTTGGAGCTGCTGGATCAGGTGTGTTTAATGAGGGTTGGAGCTGCTGGATCAGGTGTGTTTAGTTAGGGTTGGAGCTGCTGGATCAGGTGTGTTTAATGAGGGTTGGAGCTGCTGGATCAGGTGTGTTTTAGTTAGAGTTGGAGCTGATGGATCAGGTGTGTTTAGTTAGGTTGGAGCTGCTGGATCAGGTGTGTTTAGTTAGGTTGGAGCTGCTGGATCAGGTGTGTTTAGTTAGGTTGGAGCTGCTGGATCAGTGTGTGTTTAGTTAGGGCTTGGAGCTGCTGGATCAGGTGTGTTTAGTTAGGTTGGAGCTGCTGGATCAGGTGTGTTTAATGAGGTTGGAGCTGCTGGATCAGGTGTGTTTAGTTAGGTTGGAGCTGCTGGATCAGGTGTGTTTAGTTAGGCTGGAGCTGCTGGATCAGGTGTGTTTAGTTAGGGTTGGAGCTGCTGGATCAGGTGTGTTTAATGAGGGTTGGAGCTGCTGGATCAGGTGTGTTTAGTTAGGTTGGAGCTGCTGGATCAGGTGTGTTTAATGAGGGTTGGAGCTGCTGGATCAGGTGTGTTTAGTTAGGTTGGAGCTGCTGGATCAGGTGTGTTTAGTTAGGGTTGGAGCTGCTGGATCAGGTGTGTTTAGTTAGGCTGGAGCTGCTGGATCAGGTGTGTTTAATGAGGTTGGAGCTGCTGGATCAGGTGTGTTTAGTTAGGCTGGAGCTGCTGGATCAGGTGTGTTAGTTAGGTTGGAGCTGCTGGATCAGGTGTGTTTAGTTAGGGCTGGAGCTGCTGGATCAGGTGTGTTTAATGAGGGTTGGAGCTGCTGGATCAGGTGTGTTTAGTTAGGGCTGGAGCTGCTGGATCAGGTGTGTTTAGTTAGGTTGGAGCTGCTGGATCAGGTGTGTTTAGTTAGGTTGGAGCTGCTGGATCAGGTGTGTTTAGTTAGGTTGGAGCTGCTGGATCAGGTGTGTTTAGTTAGGGCTGGAGCTGCTGGATCAGGTGTGTTTAGTTAGGGTTGGAGCTGCTGGATCAGGTGTGTTTATTTAGGTTGGAGCTGCTGGATCAGGTGTGTTTAATGAGGGTTGGAGCTGCTGGATCAGGTGTGTTTAGTTAGGCTGGAGCTGCTGGATCAGGTGTGTTTAGTTAGGGTTGGAGCTGCTGGATCAGGTGTGTTTAGTTAGGTTGGAGCTGCTGGATCAGGTGTGTTTAATGAGGGTTGGAGCTGCTGGATCAGGTGTGTTTAGTTAGGCTTGGAGCTGCTGGATCAGGTGTGTTTAGTTAGGTTGGAGCTGCTGGATCAGGTGTGTTTAGTTAGGTTGGAGCTGCTGGATCAGGTGTGTTTAGTTAGGTTGAGCTGCTGGATCAGGTGTGTTTAGTTAGGGTTGGAGCTGCTGGATCAGGTGTGTTTAATGAGGGCTGGAGCTGCTGGATCAGGTGTGTTTAATGAGGGTTGGAGCTGCTGGATCAGGTGTGTTTAGTTAGGTTGGAGCTGCTGGATCAGGTGTGTTTAATGAGGCTGGAGCTGCTGGATCAGGTGTGTTTAATGAGGGCTTGGAGCTGCTGGATCAGGTGTGTTTAGTTAGGGTTGGAGCTGCTGGATCAGGTGTGTTTAGAGGTTGGAGCTGCTGGATCAGGTGTGTTTAATGAGGGCTGGAGCTGCTGGATCAGGTGTGTTTAGTTGGGGTTGGAGCTGCTGGATCAGGTGTGTTTAATGAGGGCTTGGAGCTGCTGGATCAGGTGTGTTTAGTTAGGGTTGGAGCTGCTGGATCAGGTGTGTTTAGTTAGGGTTGGAGCTGCTGGATCAGGTGTGTTTAGTTAGGTTGGAGCTGCTGGATCAGGTGTGTTTAATGAGGCTGGAGCTGCTGGATCAGGTGTGTTTAGTTAGGGCTGGAGCTGCTGGATCAGGTGTGTTTAGTTAGGTTGGAGCTGCTGGATCAGGTGTGTTTAATGAGGGCTGGAGCTGCTGGATCAGGTGTGTTTAGTTAGGTTGGAGCTGCTGGATCAGGTGTGTTTAGTTAGGCTGGAGCTGCTGGATCAGGTGTGTTTAATGAGGTTGGAGCTGCTGGATCAGGTGTGTTTAGTTAGGCTGGAGCTGCTGGATCAGGTGTGTTTAGTTAGGGTTGGAGCTGCTGGATCAGGTGTGTTTAGTTAGGGTTGGAGCTGCTGGATCAGGTGTGTTTAGTTAGGGTTGGAGCTGCTGGATCAGGTGTGTTTAGTTAGGGTTGGAGCTGCTGGATCAGGTGTGTTTAGTTAGGCTTGGAGCTGCTGGATCAGGTGTGTTTAGTTAGGGTTGGAGCTGCTGGATCAGGTGTGTTTAGTTAGGTTGGAGCTGCTGGATCAGGTGTGTTTAGTTAGGCTTGGAGCTGCTGGATCAGGTGTGTTTAGTTAGGTTGGAGCTGCTGGATCAGGTGTGTTTAATGTTAGGGTTGGAGCTGCTGGATCAGGTGTGTTTAGTTAGGTTGGAGCTGCTGGATCAGGTGTGTTTAATGAGGGTTGGAGCTGCTGGATCAGGTGTGTTTAGTTAGGGTTGGAGCTGCTGGATCAGGTGTGTTTAATGAGGGTTGGAGCTGATGGATCAGGTGTGTTTAATGAGGGTTGGAGCTGCTGGATCAGGTGTGTTTAGTTAGGTTGGAGCTGCTGGATCAGGTGTGTTTAATGAGGTTGGAGCTGCTGGATCAGGTGTGTTTAGTTAGGTTGGAGCTGCTGGATCAGGTGTGTTTAGTTAGGTTGGAGCTGCTGGATCAGGTGTGTTTAGTTAGTTAGGTTGGAGCTGCTGGATCAGGTGTGTTTAGTTAGGTTGGAGCTGCTGGATCAGGTGTGTTTAATGAGGGCTGGAGCTGCTGGATCAGGTGTGTTTAGTTAGGGGTTGGAGCTGCTGGATCAGGTGTGTTTAGTTAGGTTGGAGCTGCTGATCAGGTGTGTTTAGTTAGGGTTGGAGCTGCTGGATCAGGTGTGTTTAATGAGGGTTGGAGCTGCTGGATCAGGTGTGTTTAGTTAGGGCTGGAGCTGCTGGATCAGGTGTGTTTAGTTAGGGCTGGAGCTGCTGGATCAGGTGTGTTTAATGAGGTTGGAGCTGCTGGATCAGGTGTGTTTAGTTAGGCTGGAGCTGCTGGATCAGGTGTGTTTAATGAGGGTTGGAGCTGCTGGATCAGGTGTGTTTAGTTAGGGCTGGAGCTGCTGGATCAGGTGTGTTTAGTTAGGTTGGAGCTGCTGGATCAGGTGTGTTTAGTTAGGGTTGGAGCTGCTGGATCAGGTGTGTTTAGTTAGGCTGGAGCTGCTGGATCAGGTGTGTTTAGTTAGGTTGGAGCTGCTGGATCAGGTGTGTTTAGTTAGGCTGGAGCTGCTGGATCAGGTGTGTTTAGTTAGGGCTGGAGCTGCTGGATCAGGTGTGTTTAATGAGGTTGGAGCTGCTGGATCAGGTGTGTTTAGTTAGGGTTGGAGCTGCTGGATCAGGTGTGTTTAGTTAGGTTGGAGCTGCTGGATCAGGTGTGTTTAGTTAGGGTTGGAGCTGCTGGATCAGGTGTGTTTAGTTAGGTTGGAGCTGCTGGATCAGGTGTGTTTAGTTAGGGTTGGAGCTGATGGATCAGGTGTGTTTAGTTAGGTTGGAGCTGCTGGATCAGGTGTGTTTAGTTAGGTTGGAGCTGCTGGATCAGGTGTGTTTAGTTAGGTTGGAGCTGCTGGATCAGGTGTGTTTAGTTAGGGCTGGAGCTGCTGGATCAGGTGTGTTTAGTTAGGTTGGAGCTGCTGGATCAGGTGTGTTTAGTTAGGTTGGAGCTGATGGATCAGGTGTGTTTAGTTAGGTTGGAGCTGCTGGATCAGGTGTGTTTAGTTAGTTGGAGCTGCTGGATCAGGTGTGTTTAGTTAGGGTTGGAGCAGCTGGATCAGGTGTGTTTAGTTAGGGTTGGAGCTGCTGGATCAGGTGTGTTTAGTTAGGGTTGGAGCTGCTGGATCAGTGTGTGTTTAATGAGGGTTGGAGCTGCTGGATCAGGTGTGTTTAGTTAGGGTTGGAGCTGCTGGATCAAGGTGTGTTTAGTTAGGGTTGGAGCTGCTGGATCAGGTGTGTTTAGTTGGGGCTGGAGCTGCTGGATCAGGTGTGTTTAGTTAGGCTTGGAGCTGCTGGATCAGGTGTGTTTAGTTAGGGTTGGAGCTGCTGGATCAGGTGTGTTTAGTTAGGTTGGAGCTGCTGGATCAGGTGTGTTTAGTTAGGTTGGAGCTGCTGGATCAGGTGTGTTTAGTTAGGGCTGGAGCTGCTGGATCAGGTGTGTTTAATGAGGGCTGGAGCTGCTGGATCAGGTGTGTTTAGTTAGGGTTGGAGCTGCTGGATCAGGTGTGTTTAGTTAGGGTTGGAGCTGCTGGATCAGGTGTATTTAATGAGGGTTGGAGCTGCTGGATCAGGTGTGTTTAGTTAGGTTGGAGCTGCTGGATCAGGTGTGTTTAGTTAGGTTGGAGCTGCTGGATCAGGTGTGTTTAGTTAGGGTTGGAGCTGCTGGATCAGGTGTGTTTAGTTAGGGTTGGAGCTGCTGGATCAGGTGTGTTTAGTTAGGGTTGGAGCTGCTGGATCAGGTGTGTTTAATGAGGGTTGGAGCTGCTGGATCAGGTGTGTTTAATGAGGGTTGGAGCTGCTGGATCAGGTGTGTTTAGTTAGGGCTGGAGCTGCTGGATCAGGTGTGTTTAGTTAGGGTTGGAGCTGCTGGATCAGGTGTGTTTAGTTAGGGTTGGAGCTGCTGGATCAGGTGTGTTTAGTTAGGGTTGGAGCTGCTGGATCAGGTGTGTTTAGTTAGGGTTGGAGCTGCTGGATCAGGTGTGTTTAGTTAGGGTTGGAGCTGCTGGATCAGGTGTGTTTAGACACCCCTCGGTCTTCACATTGTGAGGATGTCCACTCTTTCGTGTGTGTGAGTTGTTTGTGTGCAGAGCATGGGGTTCAGATCCTGGCACCGGTTTGCTTTCGGTTCTGTGTCAGGCTTCGGATGTGTTTGTCTTCTGTTGTGAGCACTAGGGATGAGCAAGCGCTCTGGTCTCATTGTGTGAGCGTGTGGTTTCGAGGTTGCTCGGGCCGTGCTCTTGTCTGTCCATGAGTCTTATCGTGTTTGGTGTGAGCACAGGGCTTGACATGTTTATGTGTCTGTCTCTTGCCTCAACGCCCTTCTTTGTTATCTGGTTATTGGTGTATTTGCCCCACCTGCCCTTCCTCCTTACCTGCTTTGTTTGCTCTCCCATTCATTCTCTCTGTGTTCTCTGTCCTGTGCCAGTTTGTTGTCATACACTGCTTAGGAAGCCATGTCGTGTCCTGCTTCCAACTGACCAGTCCTGTTTTCCCCCACGGGGTAGTTATTTATTTATTTATTTATTTATTAGAAATAAGAAGCCCATTAACTGTGCCCCATTGAGTCCTGCCTCTGCTGTAATCCCTCAGGCCCGTCACACACCAGAAGTCTACTCACATGATACTACAGTTTTACACATGTTGTTGTTTTTTCCCACTAATGCTATTTGTAGACCTTGACTTATCAAAACCAATTGCATTGTTCTCCACAGAGGTGTAATTATGTGTTTATTAACTATTTAATTATGTAAGACTCTTGTCCACAGTGCACCAAAAACAGAACTGAGATTATAGAATGATTCCCCTAAAAGAGTGCCTTAACGAAACTCAGCTTTGCCATATCATCCATTAATGGAAGTGTTTACCAGTGTTACCTGAAGAACCCCAACAGTACACACTTTATATATTCCCATTGCCCTGATCAGGTCTCGGAGTTAATGAGCGGATGACATGAATCAGGAGTCATGAGCGGTGTTGGGGAGCTCCAGGACAAGGGTTTAATGTTGTTAGATGTGCTAACAGTTCGGATACGTGGTGTACGGTGTACATCTTAGGACATCCTCAGACCTCGGTCATATGATGAAAAGGTATCAAGCGGCGCCAGGTCTCGTATAATCAGATGCAATGACCTCAGACATAAACAAACTCCATATATCCATGTATTCACTGCAAATTCTTCACTTAGGGGTAAATCAACGTTTGAAATACCTCAGCAGACTGTTAGCGAACATCCCGGCCGCGCCCACGCGCTTTCCTCTCAATAACAACATAAACACACACCAGAACATCAGCCGAGATCTAAAGCCTCTCCGTCGGAGGCGAAGTGCCGCCTCGTCCCATGTCTGAGGGATTGGGCTTTTCCTCATGTGACTGAGGTCTGAGGATGTCCTAAAATATACACCATAGTGGTGTCCATAATCTGTGTTTGGTGTCAATGTGTGTGTGTGTTTAGCCGTCTTCTTTGGGTCCCATGGGTTTGACTGAGGGAGCTCTGTGTCAGCATGACCTGATCCGAGTGATCTACAGTGGCCTGCACCCGCAGAGAGAGACGTTCACTGCCCAGAACAGGTCATTGTGCTATAAAAGAGTTTCTGTACAGTCTCCGCACCGGCTGCTAATGCACCAACATGTACCGGTGATTCTGTGATGTGTGTCCGCAGGTTTGAGGTGTTGTGTTTCCTGATGTTGTGTTATAATGCAGTGGTGGTCTACATGCCCGCCTCATCATACCAGGCCGTCTGCAGAATGAGCTCACGGTGAGATCTCCGCTCTTTCAGCAGATAGGGACCGGTTATATTAGACGCTCGTAACTGAACACACTCCTGTTACAAACACAGCCCATGTTTGAGTTCCTTACAGTCGGAGTGCGATTGGAAACCCTAGAGCTGTACCTGATGGAGAAGGCTGTCAATAGATTATCATTTTAATCACCATTAATCGCCCTTTTAGTGAAATTAAGCGTACAGCATTTATCATGTTGAACAGCAGAGTAAACATCAGACCGAAGGGATTCTCACTGTATTTCCTGCTAGCTGTTTTCAAGGTAAATGTAGGACTCTTGGAGACTCCACAAGGAAACCAAACGATATAAGAAATCCAGACAGTCTTAAATTCAGTATCATGGCATAAATCAGGACACGATGATTTCTGGGATGTGGAAAACAGAATCCATAAAAATGTAATTTACTGTATAATGTCACAGATTTGGTCAACTTTTGGATGAATAAATCAAAAGTAGGACGGGTCAGTCACTTAAAGGACAGTTCACACAAAAATGGAAAACACAGAATTTGAGAAAAAATAAAACGCATTTCATAAGGCTCTAAAAATGCTTTTTTTTGTCAAACTTTTAATAAATTGCTGTTAAATTGTATATGTTCCATGAATGCAATTAATTAGACATGCTTTTTGACTACTCAAATTTAATTTAACCATTAAAACGGAAAACAAAACATTGTAAAGGGCATTTCATAGGGCTCTAAATTCCAACAGTAAAAAAATAAATTTTCCTCAGGATTTTAGTTTTCCAGCACAAACATCTAAACATCCTTAAATCAAGACACATTTACTGGATGTGAAGTGAGTTTATGCAGAACGCGTATCTGTCAGTGGGTATGAGAATTAATGACATTTGAATTAGGTTGATTTTTCTGATTTGTGCTTGTTTTAGTCATAAAATCCCATGATTTCATATCTTCAGTGGTTCTGCTGCTCCAGTAAATGTGTCTTGATTTAGCAATCTTTCAGATGATCAGGAAACATCAGTTTATCTGCGGTGTGATCAGGATGTTCAGTCAAAGGGTCACCATATTCCAGTGTTTGGGAGCAGAGCCATTTAAACTAAGCTGTTTTCATTTATTTACATTTTATTTCTATTTAAGTAATGGATCTGTTGGAAACTGTATTTTCAAACTTTGAAGTGTTGCTAACACAACTCATTGTGTGCTTCCTAGACATGTACGTTTAGAGAGCAAAATTGACGTGTTATGTCCCCTTCAGTTTCCTTTAATGTTCTTTAACTGGTCCTCTTGAATGAAACCCTGTTCAGTAATTCCCCATGCGTAGGGAGATGAATGCAGAGCACACACGGCTGCTGTTTAACACGCGTGTCATGTGTCAGGCTGTGCGTGTGCGGCTTCCCTCGGCAGCAGCTGAAGGCATGGGCGGCTCCCTGCATGCGTGTGCTGCTGGACCCAGAGTTCATGGTGCAGATGCTCACTGCTGTCTATCACGCCATGTAAGTGTGTGTGTGTGAACACAGGTAAACACAGCTCCTTCATTACAACATCACTTGAGTGTGGTTAGATCACTAATGGTTTTCATAAGTAATGTTTGTACTTAAATACATGACAAAAAACACTGGTCTGCAGTGAGAATGTAATGAAATGCAGGGAAACATCCGAAGGAGAACTGTATTTCACTGCATTAATGTTATGAGATGTTTTTCTGTAATAATCTTCAGACACCTGCAGTGATGACAGCATCTCAGCAGCTAAAAGAGCCAACCATTATAAACTCTGCAGATCTGTACAGGGAGTCTAGATTAAACTCTACTACATTTAGTCAGAGTTGGCCACAGTGAATGCATTTCTGTCTTGGGTTGAAAGAGTGCCTGCTGAGTTTTGCTGTGGTGTGTTTGTGACAGATATAACGGGGAGTGGGATGCTGGGAGAGAGGCTTTGGATGACATCCTGTACAGAGCTCAGCTGGAGCTGTATTCTGAGCCGCTGCTGGTACGAGTCTAACACATCTGTCTGTGGATTATTCTCTCTGCTGCTACTGAAGCTCTTCTGCCCGCTGTGCCGTTTAGCTGGGCAATGCGATGAAGCGCTCTCTGCCCGCCAGCGCGCCGGCCGGGTCTCAGGGGAAGAAGCTCCTGCAGGTGGAGGTGACGCCCACCATCAGACGCGTTTCCCACTGCGCTATCACAGCTGCGTCCATCCGCAGACTGCGCTGGAAGAGAGAGGGTACGGTCACACACACTGCACACACACCTGACCGGATCTCTCAAACACCATATACAGTCAGAGATTATTATCGCTGTGTGATAGACAGCTCCTGCGATAATCTGTCGGTCCATAGCTTACAATAAAGTCTGTTAGCAGAGCCTGCACCAAAATTGCTGACTGATTTACCAAAGAATCCCCAGTGAAATGTGCCAACACAAATAAATAATGCTCGACTGAGACATTCCCACTGCTGAAGATAAATGAGCACATCACTAGCACTAGGATCCTTTGTGAGGTGATGTTATCTTTAGTCTGTTCCTCTGTCCTCATCATCTCACTAACACACCAGTGGGCGGGGCCAAAGACACGATGATGTAGAAGTGGGCGTTGATCTGATTCTGTAGAGGCGATCTCTCGTCAGGTTTTCTGAGCTTAGTTTCAATAAAAGCTATTTTTGGACTAACTAGAAAGTTTTCAGTTCTGAGCTGTGTGTTTCTATAGTATCATGACCTCTTACATGTCAAAAGGTGAAGGAAATTTTGATTTCTCAATTCATGACCCTGTTATAATAAACTTCATCGATGTATCCGTTATAGTAAGATCTTTGGGAAGGGTATGGACAGTTTCTGGAGCTGCAGTTTGTCTTTGTCCAGGGACAGAACAGCATCGGATGGTCTCTCGTGATAGCAGTACTGCTCGTGATTGATGGACAGACATGAGTTGTTTAGAGTATCTTCTTGATTTACATACACATGTTCAGGGTTGTGTAGAGCAAAATCAGGACATTGGGAATGGGGCAATTTCAGAAAGGGTGCAAAACCAAAACTTTATTCTGGTTAATTAGCTTTGAGGCAATGTTTTTATTGTAGAGTAACCATGTATATTTATGAATATCAAGGACACTTTTAATTTCCATTTTATAACCCCTTTAAGTGTCTTTTCATGTCTTTTATACCTTATTTCTTACCCAAAGCTGTGCTTTGAAGCTCCACATGAAATGTTTTGTCCTTCTATATATGTGGCCATATCAATACTGAAACAGGACAGTGTTGATGGGGTGAGGTTATATCATTTAACAAACAATGATGGAACTCTTTGTCTATTTAGTTATTGTATATTTTTAATAAAAACATTTGCCCGTTCCCACAGAATTATTTAACCATGTGATTTTCTTCACAGCATTTTAGTTCGACTAAGAAATAGACTTAGCCATTCCAGAACCCTCTATTTCCTTCTTCTGGACCTGCTTGTTTAGGGCATTAAGAAGTTAAAAGTTCCCCTTACACATTGTCCTCAAGCTCTGTTTGGTATAATGTGTAATTCATACACTGCACCATGAAGCAGTGGAGATCGGATGAGGACTTCAAAAGAGCACTTAATTGATCAAGACTGAGGTTAACACTTGCAAAACAAAATCTCAAAAAGACAAGGATTGATGCCTGTCATGGGATGCCTGTCTCTGAATCTTCCTCCTTCATGACTGCGATTGCTTTCTTCTTCCTGACGAGGCATCTTATCACTTGGCTGTTGTGGGACACATCAGCGGCCGCTCCTTCGCCCTGTTCCAGGGAGAGTAATGTTAATACCCTCTTCACGTGTGCACAGAGGCACAACGTCAGATACACACCAACATTTCCCTATTAAACTTAGTGATCTAGAAGGAAATAGTGAATGCTTGCCTTGGCACTGTGTTTCTCAACTCCCAGAATGTCTAGTCAACACACTAAGCAGCTTATGAGTTGAATCGGGTGTTTTAATTAGGTGTCTAATTCTGGTGGGAGGATCCCCACAACTAAACGTTTAACGGGTTCATAATTAACTAAATTACAATTTGTTTGGCCAAATGCAGCTGGTTAAATCAGTGCTCTCTGACCTTCACTGAGCCCAACACCACAAGGATACATGATCCCCCTTTTCAGATCAGCACCATGGACACTTTATTTCCCCTTTTTGTGTTTTTATTTAGTTTATTTAAAAGAAACACCTCTCCAAGGCCTGAATGCCTGTCTTCACTCCCCCTGACAAGAATACATTTCACATATAATATGTCATATTCATATGTCATATCTGTTGTGTCGGTCATTTGTTTTTAAAGCCATTGATTGGTGATTAATAGCTGATTAATTATGGCTATACTAAAAATTTATTTTAAAAACTAAATAGTGTGTAGACAAACTTTGATATTGGCTTGAGAACACATAGTTGAAAAGTTTAAAATTGTACAAAAACCTTTTGGTTCAAAGTTTTTACCATCAGGCAGACAGAGTCAGAATAAGTCAGATAGACCTATAAAAACACAGAGCATGTTCTTGACATACCTCCACCTGGTTCTCCCACACAATCCCTACTCATTTGTCAATATTTATACTCACTCTCACCTTCCCATCATTGTCTTTTCTCATCCTGAGTTTCTAAGACCTCACTCCCGTGTGCGGTGCCTCCTCGTCTTCAGTGTGTTTTCTGGGATTTTAGAATTCATCCATTTCTCACTTTGGGCATTGAGATTCTGTGTTTGTCGTTGGAATGGGGCTGGTGAAATGTTTACAGGACTCAATACAGAGTTTTGAACTGACTAGCGAGCTGCGGCTGGAAACCATCATTTCCAGTACCATCAGTTTGTGCAGCTTAGGAGCCCATGCGAGTGGATTCCTTGCATATTTATGCATCTGAGAGATTGCGTTGGATATAGTCACAGCTCTGCCTGTACTGCGGCTTGTCCAATCACTTCCTAGTGGAGTGTTTGTTTCATCAGTCATGGAAAACCACGGAAATCCTGAAGTGGAGTCTTTGCTGTCACCGCTTCAACCTATTGCCAAATTGCCATGTAGCCATGTGTACTCCCGTTTGCAGCCAGAACAGAAACCCATAGAGGAGTATGTGAAGAAGGCTGTACATCAGGGGTACATTTGCCAATCCAAGAAATTCTGAATGATCCTCAGATAAAAGCTGGCAAACCCTAGGAACCACCGCAGTTCCTTGACTGTGTGGGGCTGAGGCCAGGACCTGACCACAGAATGGGAAGAACGTCCTTCGACCCTGCATTGATTAATGTGCACTGAACATAACATAACCATTAACATAACCGTCCTCTAGTACCTGCAGCCTTAGAGAAGTAGAGGGGGGACACCTGGTTCCCCAAGCTCAATCCTCGTAGTCCCTACATCAAGATTCAAGAGTTTTATTTGTCACATACACAATTATATACAGAATATATAACTGGCAGTGAAATGTAAACAGGTCCGCTCCATAGACAGTGCAAATAACAGTTACAAGAAACACAAGGAGGAAATTAAAAATAGAAATAGAATAAAAAAGTACTCAACATAGAATTATAAGTAATCAAGTAAAAGATAAAATAAATAACTAACTGGTTAACATAATATATATATATATATATATATATATATATATATATATATATATATATATATATATATATATATATATATATATATATATATATATATATATATAAGTAAAATGTGCAAACAATGGGTATAATGTAATGTGCAAACAGAAGTATAATGTGCAAACAGGTTTAATTACTGGTTGTTACACAGTAACAATAAGAACATAAAGTGCAGTGCAATGACAGTATGTGGATGTTAATGTTAAAACCGGATGTTTATGTGTGTGCGGGGTGAAGTGCAGTCACGTGACTGAGTTCAGGAGTCTGATGGCCTGGGGAAAGAAACTCCTCCTGAGTCTTTCAGTTTTTGCCATCAGGCTTCGGAAGCGCTTACCAGATGGCAGCAGGGTGAAATGAGAGTTCGCAGGGTGGGTAATGTCTTTGATGATTTTAGCTCTACCTCTGCAGCGTTTGGTGTAAATGTCCTGCAGAGACGGGAGAGCTGACCCTGAGATGCGCTCGGATAAGCGCACCACTCTTTGCAGGGCTTTGCAGTCATGACTGGTGCTGTTCCCGCACACGCTGTGATGCACTGAGTCAGGACACTTTCTATCGCCCCTCGATAGAAAGTTTTCAGGATAGCTGGTGAAACCCTGAATTTCCTCAGCTGGCGCAGGTGGTACAGTCTTTGCCTGGCTTTTTTCACCTGTGTCTGGATATGTGCAGTCCAGGTCAGGTCCTCGGAGATGTTCACACCCAGGTATTTGAAGCTGTTCACTCTCTCTACCGGTGTCCCGCTGATCATGAGAGGGGAGTATGACCGTTGCTGTCTCTTCCTGAAGTCCACAATCAGTTCTTTGGTCTTGCTAACATTCAGAGAGAGACAGTTGTCCTGGCACCATGATGTCAGTTGCTCCACCTCGCCCAAGTATGCCGTCTCATTGTTGTTGGAAATGAGACCCAGGACAACAGTATCATCAGCAAACTTGATGATAGAGGTGGAGCTGTGTGTGGACAAACAGTCATGGGTGTAGAGAGAGTAGAGCAGGGGACTCAGCACACAGCCCTGTGGAGCTCCCACACTCAGGGTGATGGAGGTGGAGGTGAACTGGCCTACTCTCACCGCCTGGGGTCTGCCAGTGAGGAAATCTTCAATCCAGAGGCAGAGAGAAGAATTCAGGCCGAGATCCAGGAGTTTGTGTGTTAGCTTAATGGGAACTATGGTGTTAAAGGCTGAGCTATAGTCAATAAATAGCAGCCTGACATAGTTCCCACTTTTGCTGTCGATGTGAGTAAGGCAGGAATGAAGGACGTGAGAGATGGCATCTTCAGTCGATCTATTGGGACGATAGGCAAACTGAAGAGGGTCCAAAGTGTCAGGAATGGAGGAGCAAATGTTGTTTTTAATGAGTCTCTCAAAGACCTTCATGACTATAGATGTGAGAGCCACTGGACGATAGTCATTTAGGCAAGAGGGTTTACTGTTCTTAGGTACAGGGATGATGGTGGATTTTGAAGGAGGTGGGGACAACAGATGTGCAAGGGACTCATTAAATATGGATGTAAAGAGCCCAGCGAGCTGATCAGCACAGGACCGTAGAACACGGCCTGAAATACCATCTGGCCCAGCAGCTTTCCTGACATCCACACGCTTTGAGTGCTCCTCCGAACCTCGTCCCTCCGAGACAGAGATCACGTGACTGTTGCTGCTCTGAGGGACTCTCTTTTTTTTTTTTTTTTTTTTTTAATTTAACATACAGACATACAAACCACAATAGTGCAGTAATTGACAATCAAGTAATTACATAATTCTAGAAGTGAAATAAAAGTGTGTAAATGTATAGGCGTGTGTGAGTGTAGGTGTGAGTGTGGGTGTGTGTGTGTATTCATAAGCAAAATTACCCATTTACTATTTATTGTATAATCACTACCATCACTTCATCTTCGTTCTCACCATCGCATCATCATTGTATTAATCAGTGTCTTTTTTTTTTTTTTTTTTTTCCTATGTAATATTTATTATTGTCACCACTTTCAATGGATCAATTAATTTCACATAGTATGATAATAATATAAGATAACCCTCCCCCCACATCTTTTCAGTCCCTATACTTCTTTTTTTTTTTTTTTTTTTTTTTTATGTTGTGTGTAGTGTCTAAGGTGCATTAAAAGAAGGGAGACATTGTGCGAGTGTCTCAACTTGGGACAGAGATGCTGTCCTAGAGAAACCACTTCTCGCCTGTCTTGCCTGCCTGAGTGTTTATGAGGTTTTTCAATGTAGACACATTTCTCTTCTACATTGTGATGCATTAAAAACACATGAAAAGATTAGGGGGAAAATTAGAAATAATCAAATTGATTTAACTATAGTAGTAGTGGTGACAATGAAAACCAGGTTAGAAGTTCTGAAACAGCAATAATAATAGTTGATGATGATGATGATGATGATGATGATGATGATGATGATGATGATGACGATGATGATGAGAGCAAATACAACAATGAAAACAACAACAATAATAAAAATAATAATAAATAATAGCAACCATAACAATAACAGTAATGAAACAATAATGACAATAATAAGAACTATGCAGTAATATCCATGGGTTGATTAAGAGGTGGGAGGAGTCGGAGTTTAAGGAGAGAGAAGGGATTCAAAGTTGTAAGAGGTCAGAAAGTGTTGGATGGCAGAGGTCGCTTTCAGATGAGTGATTATAGGGTAGAGATGTGTATTCCATTGTAATGAAGTCGGTGAGAAGATTTTTCCAGTGGTTAATGTGTATGTTGTTACGAGTTTTCCAGTTCATGAGGATAGTTTTCTTGGCGATGGTTAGGGCTATGAGGAGAGTTTTAAAGTTTATAGTTTTATCTGTAATTATTGTGAGGTCCCCTAGCAAGCAAAGAGAGGGCGATAGTGGGATGTGGCAGCCCACTATAGTGGATAGTGACTGTGTGACCTCTTCCCAAAAGTGTTTGATTGGAGTGCAGTGCCAGGTTGCATGAATGTATGTATCTGTAGATTTCTGACTGCAATGTGTGCAAACTTCTGATGTGAAACCCATTTTAGCTAATCTATTGCCCGTGTAGTGTGTTCTGTGAAGTGTTTTGTATTGTATTAATTGAAGATTAGCATTTTGGACATGAAATAGATGTTTTTACAGATTTGGGTCCAGAAGTTGGCATCAGGAGCTATTGAGAGATCGTTTTCCCATTT
The DNA here is from genome assembly GCA_023029165.1 of Gobiocypris rarus. Lineage (NCBI taxonomy): Eukaryota > Metazoa > Chordata > Actinopteri > Cypriniformes > Gobionidae > Gobiocypris > Gobiocypris rarus. Next base: position 5,145,793 of record CM040910.1, on the reverse strand, counting down.
TATTGTTGGTAAGTATATGGTCTGAAGTTGATTTGAAATGATTTTGTATATTTTAGAGAGAAGTTTCTTTGGGGAGGAAATGTTAACTAAGTCTGATATTGCTGGTGGAGAGATCTAAATTTGTGGCTCTAATGTTTATTTTTGCCAGAACAGAAGATTTGAGTTGTAAGTATTTTAAAATTCATTGCTCCTAATGCCAAACTCCTGGGCCAAATGCGAAATGTTGTTAATGTGTTGGATTTGAAGATATGGTTAATATGAGTGATACCCTTTTCAGCCCATGTGCGAAAGTTCAGTATATTTTATTGCTTATGAAGTCGCGGTTGTTCCACAATGGGGTGCGGCAGATGGAGCTAGTATAGAATTTGTGATTTGGTGAAATTTCCACCAGGCTGTCAGAGTGGAAGCTATAGTTACAGCCTTAAAACATGTGTGTTGTTTGATTGATTTGGTGAGGAATGGTATGTCAGCTATATTTAATTCTTTGCATAGTGATTGTTCTATATCTAGCCATATAATATCGGATTGGGTGGGGTGGGTCCATTTGTATATGTATTGCAGTTGGTTAGCTATCGAGTAATAATAAAATTTGGTGCTTCTAGTCCTCCTTGAGCCTTGTTTTTGTAGTGTAGTGAGTTTATCCTTGGCGTTTTATTTTTCCAGTAGAAGTGAGTGATAATGGAGTCTAGTGATTTAAACCAGGTGAGTGCGGGGTGGCTTGGAATCATTGAGAATAGATAATTGATTTTTGGTAAAATTGTCATCTTTATTGCTGCTATCCTGCCAATTATGGAGATTGGAAGGTTGAGCCATCAAGCAAGTCATCTTCTATTTTTTTTAGCAGTGGTGTGAAGTTTAGTGTTACCAACTCTGACAGTCTGGAGGAAATCTTGATGCCTAAGTAAGTGATATGATCATGACATATAGGTATGGGTGATTGGTGGGGTGCCACATCCCATTTGGTTTTATGTAAAGGAGGATGGATGATTTGTTCCAATTTATTGCGTAATCTGAGATTTTTGAAAAAGACTGGATTGTTTTAATTATTTCTTGAGAAGATACTAGAGGTTCTTGTATAAATAGTAGAATATCATCTGCATAAAGTGAGATTTTATGTGTTTGTTGTGGTGTTTCAATACCTTTGATTGATGGGTTTTGGCGGATGGCTGCTGCTAGGGGTTCAATGAAAATGGTGAATAGAGATGGAGAGAGTGGACATCCTTGCCTCGCCCCTGTGCAGTGCAAAGCTTTGTGATGTTAGTCCATTGGTTGTGACTGTGGCAGACGGTGATGTGTATAAAATCTTGATCCAGTTAATAAATGACTCTCCAAAGCCAAATTTTTGTAGTGTGGTGAATAAAATTTCCAGTTGACCCTATCAAAAGCTTTTTCTGCGTCTAATGTGGCAATGAGAGTATCTTTCTGTTGTACTGATGAGTGATGTATTAAATTGTATAATCTAAGTAGTATTGTTGGATGCGTGTCTACCCTTTATAAAGCCGGTCTGATCAGGATGGATGATATGTGGTATGATTTTTTCAATTCTATGGGATAATGCTTTGCTAATAATTTTTATGTCAACATTTATAAGTGAGATAGGACGGTAGTTAGATGTGAGGGTGTGGTCTTTGTTAGGTTTAGGGATGAGTGATATAAGCGCTGTGTTCATGTGGGATGGGAATTTAGCATTTTGTTTTATTTCTGTTATTGTTCTACTGAATAGTGGGAATAAAGTTGACCAAAAATGAATGTAGAACTCAGCAGGGAAGCCATCCGGTCCTGGTGCTTTATTATTTTGCATGTGATTGAGCGCAGAGTGGAGTTCTTTTTCAGTGATTGGTAATTCGAGAGAATTAATTTGTTCCGGGTTGAGTTTAGGTAGAAGGGTGTTATCGAGGAATTGGTTTATGTCTTCTTGGTTTGGGTCCAGATCCGATGAGTATAATTGTGTGTAGTATTCTTCAAATATTTTGTTTATCTCAATTGGTGAATTGGTTAGCTTCCCTGCTGAGTTTCTAATAGAGGTTATAGCTGTTTTTTCTTTATTTCTTTTGATTTGACTGGCTAAATATTTACCGGATTTGTTGCCATGGTGGAAAGTCTCATGACGAAGTCTGTGAATAAGAAACTGGTTTCTTTTGTTTATTATTTCATTAAGCAAATATTTATTTTCTCTTAATTCTTGATGGATGGTTTCTGATGGGTTGTTTGCATGTAAAATTTCTAATTTTTTTATTTTTTCTTCTAGTTGGACTTCTTTTTCTTTTTCCATCTTTTTTTTATGGACTGAATATGATATAATTTTTCCCCGTAATACTACTTTCCATGTTTCCCAGAGCAGTGATGCTGATGACTTTGGAGAGTCATTTATTTCAAGGAAGGATGTCCACTCTTTCTTGAAGTAGCTGTCAAATTTTGGATCTTTCAAGAGTGATGTATTAAAACGCCATCTGATGGGGTGTTTCTGTATTGCAGGTGGGTTCCATGTGAGAGTTACCGGAGAATGGTCACTAATACTGATGGGATGAATTTTGGTTTCTATAATATTAGGTATGATTGAATTACTGATTAGAAATAGATCAATGCGGGAGTAAGTTTGGTGGACATTGGAATAAAAGTATATTCTCTGGCAGTGGGTGTTGAAGCCTCCAACCATCGCCAAGACCAAAATCACTCATGAACTGTTTTATTGTTTTGGAGGATTGCCAGAATTTTCCTGTATGTTTTGACCTGTCCAATGGTGGATTGATTACAGTGTTAAAGTCTCCCCCTATAATTATTGGACAGCTGGAAAGGTTTGAAAGAGAGAAAAAGAAATTAGAAAAGAAGGAGGGGTCATCAGAGTTTGGTCCATAAATGTTGCCAATTGTGATTGGATTATTGTCGATTGAAATGTTAATAATGATAAAACGGCCTTCAGGATCTGAAATGGTTGTATGGTGGTTAAACTGTATTTTTTTATTAATTAAGATGCACACTCCTCTTTGTTTTGAGTTATAGTAGGAGGAAAAACAGTGGTTAAAATATGTAGTTTTTAAATCTGAGGGACTCTCTCTGACGCGTCACTCGGCGGAGTCGCGCTGCCGCGATTACAATCAAAGCGAGCGTAGAAAGAGTTTAACTCGTTCACAAGCAACGGATCAGCTCTCACCTCTGCAGAGGATTTAGTTCCAGAAGCACAGATAGTCCTAATTCCCTGCCACATCCGCCGGGAGTCGTTGAGTTGGAAATGAGATTCCACTCGGTCTTTATAACGGAGCTTTGCGGAGGGCGTAACATGATGCTTTGTACTCCCTCATATCCCCTGTTAGGAGACCGGCATTATAGGCTGCAGTGCGTGTGTTAACTGCAGCGCGGATTGTACTGTCCACCCACGGTTTCTGATTAGGGAAGGACGTTAAAGTTATTGTTTGTGTGGCTTGCTCTGTCAGTGTGTTGATAAAGCAGAGCGCCACATCCGTGAACTCGCTGACGTCATCAGAACTCGCGCGGAACATGTCCCAATCGACGTCATCAAGAGCTGCCTGTAGCAACTCTGAATGGGATGACCAGCGTTAACTTCCTCCTCACCGGGGTTCTTGAACGAGCCTTTGTTTATATTCCGGTGTGAGGAAAATGGCGGCATGGTCCGATTTGCCAAAAGCTGGCTGTGAACGAGCTTTGTAGGCGTTCTTAAACGGAGAGTAGCAATGATCCAGTGTGTTTGCTCCTCGTGTGGGGCAGGAGACATGCTGGTGAAAGTTTGGCAATACTTTCTTTAAGTTTGCTTTGTTAAAATCACCCGCGACGATGAAAGCAGCGTCGGGGTGTTTGTTTAAAAAGCCGCTGGTCACATCATGGAGGCCAGATAATGCCAGCCCCGTGTCCCTCGGCAGATAATCCTCATTACCATCCACAGCAAGAGGGTCTGGAACTCAGCCCATGTACACCATCAGCGAGTCTCTTGCCATCATCAGAGCCAGGATGATGCCCAGAGGTGATCTCCACTCCACTACTTGCCCAGGCAGAATGTCTGGCTCTCAACCCATTACATCTGATTAAAGCTCCCATCTAAAAAGTCTACATTTCACTTGGCCCTTCCTCATCACCCACTAGATTAAGCTTCCTCCACAGAACCAGGTGGTGGTTGTGAACCCCTTCCTCCTTTGCTGATTGATGGAGATCCTCTCAATGCTGTCAAGTACATTCTAGACTCTTAGCACAGCAGAGGTTATCTAGAGTATCTTCATTATTGGGAAAGTGTATGGACCTAAAGAAAGATGGGTGGCTTGAAACAAAATCCTGGATCTGCCTTACTGACCGCCTTCCATGTGGCTCATCCAGAGTGTCGGGCACCGTGTGGAAGAGGCCGCCACGGCGGTGAGGGTCTTGGACCTCTGGCGTGATCCATGAGTGGGTATTGCCACGCCATCCCCTGGTTCTCCCACCCAAGTCCCTTCTCATTTGCTTAACCCCATTGTCTTGTCATGAGTTTGTAAGAATTCAGTACATTGTGTGCCTCCTAATCATCTCCAGCCTTGTGTTTCCTGTGATCAAAGGGACTGTGTTAGTATTCTTGCATTTTCCTGTAAGTTCCTGTACTGTTTCTCACCTTGGTCATTGCTGTTTGTCTGCTCCGGTGTTAGTCTGTCGTGACAGTTCTATAATTGATAGATAGATTATAGACCTAGTTTTTATAAATCGGTTCAGATTTTTTAAGTCCAGTAGAGTTTTGCAACCTTAAATCTAATCAGAAAGTTGGAGTTGCAGCTTGAATGCTAGTGATAGAAATTTTAGTCTCAAAGTAATAATAAAACAAAAGTATGTGTAGATATCAGATCAGTAAATTTGCTTTCTCAAGCCAACCTCTAAAATGCAAAGTCATTTATTCTAAACTTTCATCATGGGTTCAGACTGCATGTGAAAAGTTCTCAGTGATGGAACATGTGCCAGTGAAGTCTGTTTCTGTCTGTGTGTTCTTGTGTGGTTCACTGCACACTGTGGGAAATTGTTGCACTCTTGATTGTTTTCCGTGTTCCTGTTGGGCACAGACACTAAGAAGCACATTTCCCCCTGTTCTGTTACATCCCAGATTGTTTTGACTTCTCAAGTGATGCAGAATTCAGCCTCACCATCTGCCCCAGCCGACACACCCCCTGGGATCCAGCGGCCAATCATGAGACAGGAGGGAGGGGCTCTGTCACAGTCACACATGAGGGTAGGCGAGGGGTGGAGTCAGATCATGGAGGCGGGCTTTCCCCCTTAGACTCACCCAATACTCACTTCCTTTAGGGCACCTCAGCTTTCCTGGAATGTACCTCCCCAAAAAAACCTCAAAGTCATGCCAAGCCCTAGTAGGACATACATGAGTGAAGCATCAGGCCATGGCATGGGTTAGACATTTATTGACATATCTCCTGCAAACACTAAGTGCAATTAAAACATTCATATAAATGTTAGTACAATTCATTCATATACATTGTCTCTTTCTCTTAATTCATTAAGTAAAAGTCCCTTTCATATATTGATGAGAGAGGTTAAAATCGTCACTGGCCTCACAATTCGAATCGATATTGATTCAAAGGGTAATGATTAGATTATAAAATGATTTTCAATGCAGCATTGTTTTTTCACACTCTAGGGGTTAGTGTTGTCATGATGCCAAAACTCCCATTCAAACTAGAGAGTGGAGAGAGTGATGAAGCATCTGAGGTTATTTCTCATGAAAAGGCAAAGCTAAATGAGACATTTGTTGTGGGTGATTGGGAAGATTGAAACTAAAGGTTCAAAATAAAATAAATCAATTATTGTATTAGCAATATTAGCTTTGATAGTACTTATCAATATATATTTATAACTTTAAACACTTCCTAATGCTAGTATTATCTTAATATTAAGTGCAGAAATATGTGTAATTATTAGTTGAACATTTGAATCAATATACAGCCCTGGTTTATATCAGTGTCTTAATTTCACTTAGTGCTTTTTAAGAGACTTTTCACCAATTAAGGCTCAAACAGCCGGTCTTATCATTCTGCTTTGCATTCAGCTGCATGGGCACCAGATTCATCCCTGAGCTTGTCATTTCATCCGGACCATTTTCACTAGCTAAGCATGCTCTATGTGTCTGATTGTCTTGTGTTGAATTCTTTAAACTACATTTATCTGACCTAAGGAGCCTACGGTGGACTCTAACCACCTTTTCCTCTGGTGGACTAACCAGGGTGACGGCATCCAGTCCAAGACACTACTTCAACACTTCAGAAGAGTGTGCTAGAGTCTTTAGTGCTTCCCTTCCTGAGCTGCATCAACACACTCCCACATTACTCTTTCAGGAATCAGGTTTATTAGCATCCGGCCGTGTTGGACAAAGCAGAGTGAATCGACACTCATTCGTCCCTGGATGATCATGTTAAATCATAACCAAGTTACTCAAGGTTTGCATGAGCTGAACAGTTTCTACAGTTTGATTGGTTACACTTATCTCATTCAAAAACTCCCACCACAGTGGTCAACTGATTCACAGAAACACATTTAGATCAGAATGTGTGTCAACTAAAAAACAAGAAAAAAAATAGAAAACATCTGTCACAATAACTCTGAAAAACAGTAGCAGGGTACTCTACAGCACATACTCCAATCGGCCACATACATGAGACACATTACACCCTCAATGCAAAAACACAATGCAACATTTTTGTGAAAGGTGCACATTTACCGATATATTCTCTATATTGGCAAAAGTATTGTGCTGCCCTCCAGATCCCAGAGTTCAGGTGTTCAGTCCCTTCATGGCCACAGGTGTATAAATCAAGCTCTAGGCATGCAGACGCTTCTACACACATTTGTGAGAGAATGGCTCGCTCTCAGGAGCTCAGTGAACTCAAGCGTGGGACCGGGATAGGTTGCCACCTGTGCAATAAGGCCATTCCTGACATTTCCTCACTACTAAATATTCCACGCTCAACTGTTAGTGGGATTATAACAAAGAGGAAGCGATTGGGAGCAACAGCAACTCAGCCACGAAGTGAAATCCCAGAGCGGGGTCAGCGCATGCTGAGGGTCACAGTGCGCAGAAGTCACCAACTTTCTGCAGAGTCAATCGCTCCAGACCTCCAAACTCCTGTGGCCTTCAGATGAGCTCAGGAACAGTGCGGAGAGAGCTTCATGGAATGGGTTTCCATGGCCGAGCAGCTCATCCAAGCCTTACATCAACAAGAGCAATGCAAAGCGTGGGATGCAGTGGGGTAAAGCACGCCACCACTGGACTCTAGAGCAGTGAGACGTGTTCTCTGAGTGACCAATCACGCTTCTCTGTCTGACCATCCCATGGACGAGTCTGGGTTTTGGTGGTTGCCAGGGGAACGGGACTTGCCTGACTGCATTGTGCCGAGTGTAAAGTTTGGTGGAGGGGGGATTATGGGGTGGGGTTGTTTTTCAGGGGTTGGGCCCTTAGTTCCAGTGAAAGGAACTCTTAATGCGTCACCAAGACATTTTGGACAATTTCATGCTCCCAACTTTGTGGGATCAGTTTGTGGACGGCCCCTTCCTGTCCCAACATGACTGCGCTCCAGTGCACAAAGCGTCGCTCCATAAAGACATGGATGAGCGAGTTTGGTGTGGAGGAACTGGACTGGCCTGCACAGAGTCCTGACCTCATCCCGATAGAACACCTTTGGGATGAATTAGAGCGGAGACTGCGAGCCAGGCCTTCTCGTCCAACATCAGTGCCTGACCTCACAAATGCGCTTCTAGAAGAATCCCATAAACACACTCCTAAACCTTGAGGAAAGCCTTCCCAGAAGAGCTGAAGCTGTTAGAGCTGCAAAGGGTGGGATGACTCCATATTAAACCCTGCGGATTAAGAATGGGATGGCATTAAAGCTCATGTGCATGGAAAAGTCACCTTTATTTATATAGCTCTTATTACAATGCCGATTGTTTCAAAGCAGCTTCACAGTGTTAACAGGAAAATAACAGAATTTGATTGGGCTATACAGCCGCTCTGGAGAAAATGATGTCATCAGCTCAGGTCAGTCATCATATAGTGTATAGTGTACTACCAGCTTGAATATAGTGCTGCAAATTATGTTTAGCTCTAATTTACAACAAAAAATGTGTTTGTGTGCAATTCAGTCATTGGCAGCCAGTGATTACTTACAAATTGTGGTCAGTTACTGATTTATATACTTCACATTTTGGAATCTGATTACGTCAAGTCAAGTCAACTTTATTTATATAGCGCTTTTAACAATGCAGATTGTTTCAAAGCAGCTTCACAGTGTTAAACAGAAAAATAATACAACAGAATATATTTTGATTATCATACAGTAACAATGTGGGCTTTAGATCAGTAATTAGATCAGTAATTTGGTCTATATGGTTAATTTAGTTTAATAATTAGATTTATTTGGAAATTTATTTGAAAAATGTAGTGTCCCCAACTGTGGAAGCCACGTAATCCAGATAACATGTAATCAATTTCTACCCAGCACTGACAGCAATGGCAGAGTTCATTTTGATTCTTGCTTGCATTTATTACTCTTTGCTGCTCCAGCAGATCACATTTTGGCACCTCCGGAAGTTCCCTTCAGTGTAACAGCCATCATTTCTGTTTGCATCCCACCTGTAGTCAGACGTGCATCTCTGCTGTCATGTTTAGTGAGGGAGAGAACACACCCGGGTGTCGTCCCCTGGGTCACATGTAAAGACTGCATCCTCTAACCCACGCGGCGACACGTACAGTATTGTTCAAAATAATAGCAGTACAATGTGACTAACCAGAATAATCAAGGTTTTTAGTATATTTTTTTATTGCTACGTGGCAAACAAGTTACCAGTAGGTTCAGTAGATTCTCAGAAAACAAATGAGACCCAGCATTCATGATATGCACGCTCTTAAGGCTGTGCAAATGGGCAATTAGTTGAATTAGTTGAAAGGGGTGTGTTGAAAAAAATAGCAGTGTGGCATTCAATCACTGAGGTCATCAATTTTGTGAAGAAACAGGTGTGAATCAGCTGGCCCCTATTTAAGGATGAAGCCAACACTTGTTGAACATGCATTTGAAAGCTGAGGAAAATGGGTCGTTCAAGACATTGTTCAGAAGAACAGCGTACTTTGATTAAAAGTTGATTGGAGAGGGAAAACCTATAAAGAGGTGCAAAAATGATAGGCGTTCAGCTAAAATGATCTCCAATGCCTTAAAATGGAGAGCAAAACCAGAGAGACGTGGAAGAAAATGGAAGACAACCATCAAAATGGATAGAAGAATAACCAGAATGGCAAAGGCTCAGCCAATGATCACCTCCAGGATGATCAAAGACAGTCTGGAGTTACCTGTAAGTAATGTGACAGTTAGAAGACGTCTGTGTGAAGCTAATCTATTTTCAAGAATCCCCGCAAAGTCCCTCTGTTTAAAAAAAAGGCATGTGCAGAAGAGGTTACAATTTGCCAAAGAACACATCAACTGGCCTAAAGAGAAATGGAGGAACATTTTGTGGACTGATGAGAGTAAAATTGTTCTTTTGGGTCCAAGGGCCACAGGCAGTTTGTGAGACCCCAAACTCTGAATTCAAGCCACAGTACACAGTGAAGACAGTGAAGCATGGAGGTGCAAGCATCATGATATGGGCATGTTTCTCCTACTATGGTGTTGGGCCTATTTATCGCATACCAGGGATCATGGATCAGTTTGCATATGTTAAAATACTTGAAGAGGTCATGTTGCCCTATGCTGAAGAGGACATGCCCTTGAAATGGTTGTTTCAACAAGACAATGACCCAAAACACACTAGTAAACGGGCAAAGTCTTGCTTCCAAACCAACAAAATTAATGTTATGGAGTGGCCAGCCCAATCTCCAGACCTTAATCCAATTGAGAACTTGTGGGGTGATATCAAAAATGCTGTTTCTGAAGCAAAACCAAGAAATGTGAATGAATTGTGGAATGTTGTTAAAGAATCATGGAGTGGAATAACAGCTGAGAGGTGCCACAAGTTGGTTGACTCCATGCCACACAGATGTCAAGCAGTTTTAAAAAACTGTGGTCATACAACTAAATATTAGTTTAGTGATTCACAGGATTGCTAAATCCCAGAAAAAAAAAATGTTTGTACAAAATAGTTTTGAGTTTGTACAGTCAAAGGTAGACACTGCTATTTTTTTGAACACACCCCTTTCAACTAATTCAACTAATAGCCCAATTGCACAGCCTTAAGAGCGTGCATATCATGAATGCTGGGTCTCATTTGTTTTCTGAGAATCTACTGAACCTACTGGTAACTTGTTTGCCACGTAGCAATAAAAAATATACTAAAAACCTTGATTATTCTGGTTAGTCACATTGTACTGCTATTATTTTGAACAATACTGTATCACCGGTGCGATATTTGACACCTTCAAGCATTTTCCTCAAACACGCTTCTAGCATTGCCCCAGTTCAGAGGATGAACACCCAACTCAAACATCATGCCTCTGTGGTTCTGGCCGTTTGTTGATCAGGAAATGTGTGCGCTCCTGAGAGGGATCAGGGAGCATGTTTGCATGTCCCCCGTCCTTCCAAATGCTTGAGGATCTCTTCAGCAAAGTCTTCATGTATATATGTGAAAGTTCAGTGTGTTTGTCAATCTGTGTCAGTTTATTGATTATAGCGAACCCTAAAGGGCACAATATCGAGCATATGTTCAGTGATTTAATGGTTGAAGCGTGAATGAAATCACACAATCTTAAAGATCTCATCGTATATTGAAGCGAGGAGGCCGATTGTCAGGCCAGATCTCACAACTCGCAGAATTCTGTAGAGAACCTCGCTCTTCTGGTACTTCCTGTCTGCAGCATCATTTACTTCCTGTCTGCAGGGTGGAATGGTTTTATGACTAATTTTGAAGGAGCAATATGATCTCTTGTGATTTGAGATTTGATCTTCATTCTTTTGTCTGCATGTAGATCCAGACCAGTTTAGCAGAGAGGAAGAGTCCTTCACCCTGAACGAACCAGATGAGGGCTTCTCGTCCGGAGCGTCCAATAGCAGCCAGCCTAGCGGTTTCCGTGGGAACACAGTGCTCGGTGTGGCCGGCCGAGGGAGCAGCTGTAAGAAGAGCCGCCTATCCTCAGAGAAGCACTCGGACACTCGGAGGAGAGCCCAGCCGAGTCCAGCCGCAGTGAGCGGCAGCACCTCCTGTACGGGCCTCGACCGCAGGCCAGCCGGGCCTGATGTGAGCTCGGCGGCTGAAGAGCGCAGATACTCCAAGCTCAGCCTGCAGGACCAACATCTGCCAGAGACAGAGCTGCTGTCACCCAAACAGCCCCGATCGCCCAGCTTCAACATGCAGATCATCTCACAGGTGTAGAGCTGCCTCCCCTCCTTCCCATTCAGATCATCTCACAGGTGTAGAGCTGCCTCCCTCCTTCCTCATTCAGATCATCTCACAGGTGTAGAGCTGCCTCCCTCCTTCCTCATTCAGATCATCTCACAGGTGTAGAGCTGCCTCCCCTCCTTCCTCATTCAGATCATCTCACAGGTGTAGAGCTGCCTCCCTCCTTCCTCATGCAGGCATTCACTCACCTCATTACACACCTGTTGTTCTCTTTTTTACAAGAAACATAAAAGTGGTCCAAATTAGGAATGTGGTTGGCCGTTCATGTCACATGACCTGGGAAACGGGGAGAGTTGTGGATCAATAGTGGCTCACATCTGGGGCTGTTTCCCACTCAAAGCTACAAAACCTCCACGGTGCTTTCTGGAAGGGAAAGACAGTCACGCAGGCCTGGATTGACGAGAGTAAATGATATTTTCCGTTGTTGGCTGAAGTAATGGTGTATTCCATTCGTCCGCTGAAGTGGGAAAGTCAGAGTTTCGGGTAGGAACTTAGCTCAGGTCAGGGTTGAGACTGGGAAACTTGGAGGAAGCACATCATCCCGGATTCATTCCCAGCTCTGACATCCCTCCTCCGAGATAAACGGGACGCAGCATAATCCCTGAAAACCCAAAGCACCAGACAGATGTAAGCGTTCCTCTCCAGACGTGCACCAGGGGAACAGGAAGTGTGAATCCTGGGATGACAATCAGCAATAAATCATCCATAGTCATATTCAAGGTGTTAGTGTAGTCTCTAATGACTTCCTCTTATTTGGATCATATTTTTCATGAGAAATTGTAAGTATACTTCCCATAAAATGATCTTCCAATGAATGTTTGTTTATGATACACACCTGTTTTTTGTTTTCATGATTGATTGATTTATTAGTTTATGCCATTGTAGATGGCCTGTACAGAAGTTGATCTTTCAAACGTTTGATCACAGCTGTCATGACTCACTATATAACATATAGATTATGATATTTCATCTTTACCTGTGTGAATAATGTAAATTACTGATCATTCAGTCAGAAGATGGGTTAGTGTTGTATTTAAAGACAGTTTTATTCAAAGCCATTCCTGAAGAGTTTCAGTGCTGTTGGTAACCCATGGTCCGTGGATCCGCGGCGGTCGAGCATTATCCGCATCACACAATCACATCCGAGATGGTCTGCAGGACCCGGGGAATCTGGCCATTACAGATCAGGGTGTGTGTGTGTGTGTGTGTGTGTGTGTGTGTGTGTGTGTGTGTGTCAGCTTGTGTACAGATGTAGGATCCCTCCAGAGAGAAGAACCCAGCTCCAGATGTCCTGTGCTGCTGTTGTGTGTGGTCATGTGAATTATACCTGCTGTATCTGACTCGCTGGTCATAATGTGTGTGTGTGTGTGTGTGTGTGTGTACATGTGTGTGTGTGTACATGTGTGTGTGTTTCAGCATAAATGTGGATCTGTATCATGTAATCATCTGATGGTTTCAGGCTTCACATGATGTTGAGGGAGAATTCCTCTTGTTTTTCTGTTTGTTGTATCTTGTGCACGCACGCCTCTGTAATGTGTGTGTTGATCTCGCGTGACATTACTTGTGTCTCGATATGTCTCCGGTGTGTGTAGTGGTTGTTGTAATCAAAGCTCCCAACACTGAGTTCACACACTGATGCTATAAAAGAACATGTGGGATTAAACTGTGAATAAAGTCCTGTGTCAGTGATACCTGTGTGATGAGTGTCATTGCGTTTAAATGATCTGGAAATCCAGTGCCTTGAAAGAATACTTGTTCTTTGCCATTATTGAATAAATTTGCACTATAATCTTTGAGACACACAAAACTCTTATTGTCACTACTCCACCAAGGCAATTACACAAGAAGTGCTGACAGTACAAAGTCTTTAACATCGGTTGTGATGGTACAGAATGGCATATATTCGAGTCTGTCCTGATGAGCCAGCGCGACGGGTTGGGCAGTGCTAACCCTTCCTAGCTCCGTACGAGTGGCAGCAGAGGCAGGGAAGCATCACGTCCCGACCCAGTGTTTGCCCCTCCGCTCATGGAGATGTTGCTGCAAGCAGAGCCGTATGTCGAGGATGAACAGCCGGTGTCGGGGCACGTCGTGTGGTGAGTCCAGAAGAGCTCCACTGCTTGATCAGAGGCACTTCCACCACTTGATTCGCTCATGCTCTGTCCTCTCACACACACACACACACACACACACACACACACACACACTGATTATTACACACACAGGGACGCACAGCACCACACACACACACACACTCACACTCTCTCTCACACACACACACACACTTTGATTATTACACACACAGGGACGCACAGCAGCACACACACACACACACTTTAATTAGTACGCACAGCAGCACACACACACACTTTGATTATTACACACACAGGGACGCACAGCACCACACACACACACACACTCACACTCTCTCTCACACACACACACACACTTTGATTATTACACACACAGGGATGCACAGCACACACACACACACACTTTGATTATTACACACACAGGGACGCACAGCAACACACACACACACTTTGATTAGTACACACACAGGGACGCACAGCAGCACACACACACACACACTTTGATTATTACACACACAGGGATGCACAGCAGCACACACACACACACTTTGATTATTACACACACAGGGACGCACAGCAGCACACACACACACACACTTTGATTATTACACACACAGGGACGCACAGCAGCACACACACACACACACACTTTGATTATTACACACACAGGGACGCACAGCAGCACACACACACACACACACAAACACTTTGATTATTACACATACAGGGACACACAGCAGCACACACACACACACACTTTGATTATTACACACACAGGGACGCACAGCAGCACACACACACACACACACAAACACTTTGATTATTACACACACAGGGACACACAGCAGCACACACACACACACACACAAACACTTTGATTATTACACACACAGGGACGCACAGCAGCAAACACACACACACACAAACACTTTGATTATTACACACACAGGGACGCACAGCAGCACACACACACTTTGATTATTACACACACACCCACATAGCAAATGTTTACTGGCCCAGGTCCGGTCCACATGATCACTTTTCCCTCGGCCCAAATACCGCAAAGAATGACGGCCCTGAAGCGGCCCAGAACTGGTTTAAAGACAAGGGCCACACATGGGCCATAATCGGCTCGAATCTCAGCCAGTAAATCACCCTTAACTGGCCCAGAACTGGGCCAAAACAGGATTTATTATTGGTACCAATCCTCAGCCACATGTTAACCATATCAACACCATCCTTTAACCAGAAATGCCAAAACTGAGCCATAACCCACCCTATTCTTACCCAAACCATGTAAACAAATAAGTCACAAGAAAATTACATTTTCAAAATTTGTTTATTTAACAATAATGCACAAGAAAAAAAAAAAAAGACAGTAGAGCTCTGAAATTTAAACATAATGTAATTGTGTATATTAGGTGGCCTTAACTACTGTTCTGACATTTAATCATTTGATGTGTTTGATTTGTGTAGATACATGTTTTTACATCCGTAATTTATTTCTATTTACATTTATAATTACACTTTTGACCCTTCCCTTACACCTCACTTTACCCTTAATCTTACCTACACCACACACCTGTGCCTAACTCTACCTGTATCCCATCTCAATATAAGCAGAAGGGTTTTGCAATACAATATATACACATTTAGTACATTATACTCACTTTTGCAAGTACATAGTAGTTAAGGCCACCTAATATAAAGTTGTAACAAATAATTTTACCAAATAATTACAAATTAATTACCACCCCAAAGTCCCTCATTCCTGCGGTGGAAACACAATACCAGAATACCAGCCCAAAGTCCCTCGTACCTGTGCTGGAAACACAATACCAGAATACCAGCCCAAAGTCCCTCGTTCCTGCGGTGGAAACACAATACCAGAATACCACCCCAAAGTCCCTCGTTCCTGCGGTGGAAACACAATACCAGAATACCAGCCCAAAGTCCCTCGCTCCTGTGGTGGAAACACAATACCAGAATACCAGCCCAAAGTCCCTCGTTCCTGTGGTGGAAACACAATACCAGAATACCAGCCCAAAGTCCCTCGTTCCTGCGTGTGGAAACACAATACCAGAGTACCAGCCCAAAGTCCCTCGCTCCTGCGGTGGAAACACAATACCAGAATACCAGCCCAAAGTCCCTCGTTCCTGCGGTGGAAACACAAAACCAGAATACCAGCCCAAAGTCCCTCGTTCCTGTGGTGGAAACACAAAACCAGAATACCAGCCCAAAGTCCCTCGCTTCCTGCGTGTGGAAACAAAAACCAGAATACCAGCCCAAAGTCCCTCGTTCCTGCGGTGGAAACACAATACCAGAATACCAGCCCAAAGTCCCTCGTTCCTGCGGTGGAAACACAATACCAGAATACCAGCCCAAAGTCCCTCGTTCCTGCGGTGGAAACACAATACCAGAATACCAGCCCAAAGTCCCTCGTTCCTGTGGTGGAAACACAATACCAGAATACCAGCCCAAAGTCCCTGCTCCTGCGGTGGAAACACAATACCAGAATACCAGCCCAAAGTCCCTGCTTCCTGCGGTGGAAACACAATACCAGAATACCAGCCCAAAGTCCCTCGTTCCTGCGGTGGAAACACAATACCAGAATACCAGCCCAAAGTCCCTCGCTTCCTGTGGTGGAAACACAATACCAGAATACCAGCCCAAAGTCCCTCGTTCCTGCGGTGGAAACACAATACCAGAATACCAGCCCAAAGTCCCTCGTTCCTGCGTGGAAACACAATACCAGAATACCAGCCCAAAGTCCCTCGTTCCTGCGGTGGAAACACAAAACCAGAATACCAGCCCAAAGTCCCTCGTTCCTGCGGTGGAAACACAATACCAGAATACCAGCCCAAAGTCCCTCGTTCCTGCAGTGGAAACACAATACCAGCCCAAAGTCCCTCGTTCCTGCGGTGGAAACACAATACCAGAATACCAGCCCAAAGTCCCTCGTTCCTGCTGTGGAAACACAATACCAGAATACCAGCCCAAAGTCCCTCGTTCCTGCAGTGGAAACACAATACCAGAATACCAGCCCAAAGTCCCTCGTTCCTGCTGTGGAAACACAATACCAGAATACCAGCCCAAAGTCCCTGTTCCTGGTGGAAACACAATACCAGAATACCAGCCCAAAGTCCCTCGTTCCTGTGGTGGAAACACAATACCAGAATACCAGCCCAAAGTCCCTAGTTCCTGTGGTGGAAACACAATACCAGAATACCAGCCCAAAGTCCCTTGTTCCTGTGGAAACACAATACCAGAATACCAGCCCAAAGTCCCTCGCTCCTGCATGGTGGAAACACAATACCAGAATACCAGCCCAAAGTCCCTCGCTCCTGTGGTGGAAACACAATACCAGAATACCAGCCCAAAGTCCCTCGTTCCTGCGGTGGAAACACAATACCAGAATACCAGCCCAAAGTCCTCGTTCCTGTGGGTGGAAACACAATACCAGAATACCAGCCCAAAGTCCCTCGCTCCTGCGGTGGAAACACAATACCAGAATACCAGCCCAAAGTCCCTCGTTCCTGTGGTGGAAACACAATACCAGAATACCAGCCCAAAGTCCCTGCTTCCTGCGGTGTGGAAACACAATACCAGAGTACCAGCCCAAAGTCCCTCGTTCCTGCGGTGGAAACACAATACCAGAATACCAGCCCAAAGTCCCTCGTTCCTGCGGTGGAAACACAAAATCAGAATACCAGCCCAAAGTCCCTCGTTCCTGCGGTGGAAACACAATACCAGAATACCAGCCCAAAGTCCCTCGTTCCTGCAGTGGAAACACAATACCAGAATACCAGCCCAAAGTCCCTCGTTCCTGCGGTGGAAACACAATACCAGAATACCAGCCCAAAGTCCCTCGTTCCTGCTGTGGAAACACAATACCAGAATACCAGCCCAAAGTCCCTGCGTTCCTGCAGTGGAAACACAATACCAGAATACCAGCCCAAAGTCCCTCGTTCCTGCTGTGGAAACACAATACCAGAATACCAGCCCAAAGTCCCTTGTTCCTGTGTGGAAACACAATACCAGAATACCAGCCCAAAGTCCCTCGTTCCTGTGGTGGAAACACAATACCAGAATACCAGCCCAAAGTCCCTAGTTCCTGTGGTGGAAACACAATACCAGAATACCAGCCCAAAGTCCCTCGTTCCTGCGGAAAACACAATACCAGAATACCAGCCCAAAGTCCCTCGTTCCTGCGGTGGAAACACAATACCAGAATACCAGCCCAAAGTCCCTCGTTCCTGTGGTGGAAACACAATACCAGAATACCAGCCCAAAGTCCCTCGTTCCTGCGGTGGAAACACAATACCAGAATACCAGCCCAAAGTCCCTCGTGCCTGTGCTGGAAACACAATACCAGAATACCAGCCCAAAGTCCCTCGTTCCTGCGTGTGGAAACACAATACCAGAATACCAGCCCAAAGTCCCTCGTTCCTGCGGTGGAAACACAATACCAGAATACCAGCCCAAAGTCCCTCGTTCCTGCGGTGGAAACACAATACCAGAATACCAGCCCAAAGTCCCTCGTTCCTGCGGTGGAAACACAATACCAGAATACCAGCCCAAAGTCCCTCGTTCCTGCGGTGGAAACACAATACCAGAATACCAGCCCAAAGTCCCTCGTTCCTGTGGAAACACAATACCAGAATACCAGCCCAAAGTCCCTTGTTCCTGGTGGAAACACAATACCAGAATACCAGCCCAAAGTCCCTCGTTCCTGCGGTGGAAACACAATACCAGAATACCAGCCCAAAGTCCCTCGTTCCTGTGGTGGAAACACAATACCAGAATACCAGCCCAAAGTCCCTCGTTCCTGCGGTGGAAACACAATACCAGAATACCAGCCCAAAGTCCTCGTTCCTGCGGTGGAAACACAATACCAGAATACCAGCCCAAAGTCCCTCGTTCCTGCGGTGGAAACACAATACCAGAATACCAGCCCAAAGTCCCTCGTCCTGCGGTGGAAACACAATACCAGAATACCAGCCCAAAGTCCCTCGTTCCTGCGTGTGGAAACACAATACCAGAATACCAGCCCAAAGTCCCTCGTTCCTGCGGTGGAAACACAATACCAGAATACCAGCCCAAAGTCCCTCGTTCCTGCGGTGGAAACACAATACCAGAATACCAGCCCAAAGTCCCTCGTTCCTGCGGTGGAAACACAATACCAGAATACCAGCCCAAAGTCCTCGCTCCTGTGGTGGAAACACAATACCAGAATACCAGCCCAAAGTCCTCGCTCCTGCGGTGGAAACACAATACCAGAATACCACCCCAAAGTCCCTCGTTCCTGTGGTGGAAACACAATACCAGAATACCAGCCCAAAGTCCCTCGTTCCTGGTGGAAACACAATACCAGAATACCAGCCCAAAGTCCCTCGTTCCTGTGGTGGAAACACAATACCAGAATACCAGCCCAAAGTCCCTCGTTCCTGCGGTGGAAACACAAAACCAGAATACCAGCCCAAAGTCCCTGTTCCTGCTGTGGAAACACAATACCAGAATACCAGCCCAAAGTCCCTCACCTGTGGTGGAAACACAATACCAGAATACCAGCCCAAAGTCCCTCGTTCCTGCGGTGGAAACACAATACCAGAATACCAGCCCAAAGTCCCTCGTTCCTGTGGTGGAAACACAATACCAGAATACCAGCCCAAAGTCCCTCGTTCCTGTGGTGGAAACACAATACCAGAATACCAGCCCAAAGTCCCTCGTTCCTGCGGTGGAAACACAATACCAGAATACCAGCCCAAAGTCCCTCGTTCCTGTGGTGGAAACACAATACCAGAATACCAGCCCAAAGTCCCTCGTTCCTGTGGTGGAAACACAATACCAGAATACCAGCCCAAAGTCCCTCGCTCCTGCGGTGGAAACACAATACCAGAATACCAGCCCAAAGTCCCTCGTTCCTGTGGTGGAAACACAATACCAGAATACCAGCCCAAAGTCCCTCGTTCCTGTGGTGGAAACACAATACCAGAATACCAGCCCAAAGTCCCTCGTTCCTGCGTGTGGAAACACAATACCAGAATACCAGCCCAAAGTCCCTGCTCCTGTGGTGGAAACACAATACCAGAATACCAGCCCAAAGTCCCTGCTCCTGTGGTGGAAACACAATACCAGAATACCAGCCCAAAGTCCCTCGTTCCTGCGGTGGAAACACAAAACCAGAATACCAGCCCAAAGTCCCTCACTCCTGTGGTGGAAACACAATACCAGAATACCAGCCCAAAGTCCCTCGTTCCTGCGGTGGAAACACAATACCAGAATACCAGCCCAAAGTCCCTGCTCCTGTGGTGGAAACACAATACCAGAATACCAGCCCAAAGTCCCTCGTTCCTGCGGTGGAAACACAATACCAGAATACCAGCCAAAGTCCCTCGTTCCTGTGGTGGAAACACAATACCAGAATACCAGCCCAAAGTCCCTCGTTCCTGTGGTGGAAACACAATACCAGAATACCACCCCAAAGTCCCTCGCTCCTGTGGTGGAAACACAATACCAGAATACCAGCCCAAAGTCCCTCGTTCCTGTGGTGGAAACACAATACCAGAATACCAGCCCAAAGTCCCTCGTTCCTGCGGTGGAAACACAATACCAGAATACCAGCCCAAAGTCCCTCGTTCCTGCGTGTGGAAACACAATACCAGAATACCAGCCCAAAGTCCCTCGTTCCTGGTGGAAACACAATACCAGAATACCAGCCCAAAGTCCCTGCTCCTGCGTGTGGAAACACAATACCAGAATACCAGCCCAAAGTCCCTCGCTTCCTGCGTGGAAACACAATACCAGAATACCAGCCCAAAGTCCCTGCTCCTGTGGTGGAAACACAATACCAGAATACCAGCCCAAAGTCCCTCGTTCCTGCGTGTGGAAACACAAAACCAGAATACCAGCCCAAAGTCCCTCGTTCCTGCGTGTGGAAACACAATACCAGAATACCAGCCCAAAGTCCTCACTCCTGTGGTGGAAACACAATACCAGAATACCAGCCCAAAGTCCCTCACTCCTGTGGTGGAAACACAATACCAGAATACCAGCCCAAAGTCCCTCGTTCCTGCGTGTGGAAACACAATACCAGAATACCAGCCCAAAGTCCCTCGTTCCTGTGGGAAACACAATACCAGAATACCAGCCCAAAGTCCCTGCTCCTGCGGTGGAAACACAATACCAGAATACCAGCCCAAAGTCCCTCACTCCTGTGGTGGAAACACAATACCAGAATACCAGCCCAAAGTCCCTCGTTCCTGCGGTGGAAACACAATACCAGAATACCAGCCCAAAGTCCCTCGTTCCTGCGGTGGAAACACAATACCAGAATACCAGCCCAAAGTCCCTCGTTCCTGCGGTGGAAACACAATACCAGAATACCAGCCCAAAGTCCCTCGTTCCTGTGGTGGAAACACAATACCAGAATACCAGCCCAAAGTCCCTCGTTCCTGTGGTGGAAACACAATACCAGAATACCAGCCCAAAGTCCCTCGTTCCTGTGTGGAAACACAATACCAGAATACCAGCCCAAAGTCCCTCGTTCCTGCGTGTGGAAACACAATACCAGAATACCAGCCCAAAGTCCCTCGTTCCTGTGGTGGAAACACAATACCAGAATACCAGCCCAAAGTCCCTCGTTCCTGCGTGTGGAAACACAAAACCAGAATACCAGCCCAAAGTCCCTGCTTCCTGCGGTGGAAACACAATACCAGAATACCAGCCCAAAGTCCTCACTCCTGTGGTGGAAACACAATACCAGAATACCAGCCCAAAGTCCCTCGTTCCTGTGGTGGAAACACAATACCAGAATACCAGCCCAAAGTCCCTCGTTCCTGTGGTGGAAACACAATACCAGAATACCAGCCCAAAGTCCCTGCTTCCTGTGGTGGAAACACAATACCAGAATACCAGCCCAAAGTCCCTCGTTCCTGTGTGGAAACACAATACCAGAATACCAGCCAAAGTCCTCGTTCCTGCGGTGGAAACACAATACCAGAATACCAGCCCAAAGTCCCTCGTTCCTGTGGTGGAAACACAATACCAGAATACCAGCCCAAAGTCCCTCGCTTCCTGTGGTGGAAACACAATACCAGAATACCAGCCCAAAGTCCCTCGTTCCTGCGGTGGAAACACAATACCAGAATACCACCCCCAAAGTCCCTCGTTCCTGTGGTGGAAACACAATACCAGAATACCAGCCCAAAGTCCCTCGTTCCTGTGGTGGAAACACAATACCAGAATACCAGCCCAAAGTCCCCTGCTCCTGCGGTGGAAACACAATACCAGAATACCAGCCCAAAGTCCCTGCGTTCCTGCAGTGGAAACACAAAACCAGAATACCAGCCCAAAGTCCCTCGTTCCTGTGGAAACACAATACCAGAATACCAGCCCAAAGTCCCTCGTTCCTGCGGTGGAAACACAATACCAGAATACCAGCCCAAAGTCCCTCGTTCCTGCAGTGGAAACACAAAACCAGAATACCAGCCCAAAGTCCCTCGTTCCTGTGGTGGAAACACAATACCAGAATACCAGCCCAAAGTCCCTCGTTCCTGCAGTGGAAACACAAAACCAGAATACCAGCCCAAAGTCCTCGCTTCCTGTGGTGGAAACACAATACCAGAATACCAGCCCAAAGTCCCTCGCTTCCTGCAGTGGAAACACAATACCAGAATACCAGCCCAAAGTCCCTCGTTCCTGTGGTGGAAACACAATACCAGAATACCAGCCCAAAGTCCCTCGTTCCTGTGTGTGGAAACACAATACCAGAATACCAGCCCAAAGTCCCTCGTTCCTGCGGTGGAAACACAATACCAGAATACCAGCCCAAAGTCCCTCGTTCCTGCGGTGGAAACACAATACCAGAATACCAGCCCAATTGTATTATATGTGTTGGTACAAATGAATATCGCATTTTTTGGCAATTTTATTACAGAAAACCGAAGTACTTTCTAGGCTTATTTATTCTGCATATTCTTTAAGCATCTCTGACTGCTGGTTTCTTTACTGTAATTATTACTTTACTGTAATAATGTTATCTTTACAAGTTACAACATTGGCAAAGATGAGGTGAGCGAGGATATAAATGCATCAAGAGTTTAATAAAGAAAAACAGAAACAACGATAATCTAACCAAGGAGTGGGAGCAAAATCCTGACCAGGAACAAGAACACACAACAAGAATACACACACACACACACACACACACACACACACACACACACACACACGCGCACGTTGTGTTTCCTTGTTTTATGGGGACATTCCATAGGCGTAATGCATTCTATACTGTACAAACCGTATTTTCTATCCCCTACAACCGCCCCTGCCCCTAAACCTACCCATCACATCACACACACACACACACACACACACACACACACACACACACACACTGCCCCTGCCCCTACCCATCACACACACACACACACACACACACTACCCATCACAGGAGAAATGCTGCATTTTTACATTTTCAAAAAAACTCATCCTGTATGATTTATAAGCTTGTTTCCTCACGAGTCCCCACGGTGACACGAGTCGCCATGAGTCTGTGTGCAGTCAGGTTGAAGTCCCCACCAGGATAGAAAAACATGAACACACACACACACACACACACACACTCACACACACACACACACACACACACACACACACACACACACACACACACACACAGGGAACCAAGATGACTAAGAAACACCTGAGGGAACAATCAGGGTTGCTATGGGAGCTAATGCAAACAAGCGAAACAGAAACTAAAAACACAAGACGGGAACACAGAAACCACAGCGAAACAGAGACTTTCCCTTCTGAAGCTGGAAAGAGACATCTTGGTTTTGATTTCCCTAAAGATAAAGTGTTTCAAATTAGAAATCAAAGCTGAAAGAGATGCAATGTGATTAATGATATTTACCTTTGTAATGAGTTCCTCAGACAGATTTACCTTTTGTGAAGCTCAGAAACAGGTTTGAAATATGTAATACCAGACAATTTTAAAATAGAATATAAAATATTTGTCTGTTTGAATTATAATGGTGAATTTCTGGTTAATATTGTGCTCATAATGGAGATTCTTTAGAACCCGCCCACATTCTGATCTTCTTATAGATCTGTGTAATCCTCTGAAGGTATTTTTGATAACCCCCTTGAGTAATATTTTTTATTTATGTATTTCATTTCTTACTTTTTGTATGTTTCTTCAGGTTTATCTTTATTCTGTTTGCTGATGTTTAGATTCCTTTGACTCAAGACACATCATGAATACCCTGTATGCCCCGCCCACTGGAAACAGTGGACACGCCCACAATAGGGAAATATCATGAATATTCAGAACCCAAAGGACTGGACTGGGACAGACACACACACTCAGCACAGCCTCACTAGAATGAGCAGCAGAGTGAAGAGAGAGAGAGAGAGTGTGTGAGACAGCAGAGAGAGAGAGAGAGAGAGAGAGTGAGACAGCAGAGAGAGAGAGAGAGAGTGTGTGAGACAGCAGAGAGAGAGAGAGAGAGAGAGTGTGTGAGACAGCAGAGAGAGTGTGTGAGACAGCAGAGTGTGTGAGACAGCAGAGAGAGAGAGAGAGAGAGAGAGTGTGTGTGTGTGTGTGTGTGTGTGTGTGTGTGTGTGTGTGTGTTGTGGCAGGCATGAGGCGCAGTAGAGCGGACGTGGAGCGGTACATCTCCTCAGTTCAGGAAGAGAAGGTAAGAAGCGCCAATCCAGATCTGATGATGGCAGGAATAAGCGTCTGTCACTCAAACTCAAGCTAGCCAAAGTTTCCTCATTCTGATTGATGTCCTATAAACTTTCCTGAAGTATTTCCTTGTGTCAAAGCCACTGAGTTTCGCTTTTCCAGAAGTGAAACTGTGTGTGTCCTTGACTCGGGATGTGTCGCTGATTTCAGGTCCAACCCTGTTTTACTGCTTCAGTTGAGTTCTGTTGCGCTCTCTGATCTTTAATCTTTACCTGTTCTGGCTCTCGTATAAAAGCACACATGACATGTTGATTGTTTGTGTTATTGTAATGCATATGAGTGTGTGTTTCTGTGGGTGTGTGTTGGTGTGAACACTAACTACACACAGTGGAATGATGTAGACACACCTGTACCTGTATGATGAGAATATGGCAAGCTGCATTAACATTTCATCCTTAAGACGTACTAGTATCTATTTTCAGGAGTACTTAGTGTTTAGTATTTAAATATACTTGTTAAGAAAATTTGAACTAGTACTTGTATTTTACCTACTAGTAACTTTTTAGACCAAATACATCCTGATCTTAATATGTACTAGTTAGGGGTGAGACGAGACACTTGGCTCAAAAGATTTTTGCACAGTATTTTTAAGAAATCCTCAATGACAAATTTCATTACTGGAAAAATAGTCTGGAGGTGCATCTCGATTATTTTGTAATGAATGTCTTGGTCAGTTATACTTTCTCAGTATTAATGATCAAATGCATTAAGAGACAACAATACTCAAGCACTGTTAAAGGGATAGTTCACCCTGAAATGAAGATAAAGTCAGCTTTTACTCACCCTGCTGTTGTTCCAATGCCCTGTGTTCTTCTATCCTTTTCGGACCGCAAAAGCAGAGATTTTAGAAATAGTCCTGCACGCGCTCCTTCCTATAATGGCAGTGAATAGCGACCAGGCTACAACATTACAAAACATATACAAAAGTATCACAGACTCATCACAGTTACGGCCGAGCTCAGTCACTGAATAATAGTTTATTTCTCACAAAACCTTATAGTCTGCCTCCTGAACACTTTCCATATATGACGCGTGTCTCACTGTGTCATATATTTTGTATATATTTTATGTTGTAGCCTGGTGGCTATTCAGTGGCAGTCTGGTGGCTGAATTATGAGCTTCCATTGTGTGGCCTCCTAATTCAACTCCTTTCCACAAACTGAGCGACTGTGTTTGCGATCGCACATACTCTGTGTAGGACCGGCGGTTATCAGACGCTTATATGGGCTACATAAACCTTTTTATATCATCAAAGGGCCATACTCATAAATATAAATTCACAAACCGTAGAAAGCGCTCATATCACTTATTAGGTAGAGCGGGCACTGCCAACAGTTAACCAAACGTTCACTTAAACCATAAGAGCTCATGTTTGTGTGAGTACTTTCACGTGTGAAGCCAAGACAGGTATTTTGAAACACTGTAATTCTGTGTATGTGTGTATCGGGATCACGCTTGTCTTTGTCCATCAGCGCAAGTAAGATCGTTTGTTTACGTCAGCATGAGTTTGAAAATCACATCTCATTGATATAGACTCATGTCATTGAGAATTTGTTATGAATATTCACAAAGTTGGAATAATGCACTTTCAAATGATACCAAACTTGTGTCAGTCGTCCAGAAGCGAGCGGAGGAAAACTGCATTTTTCATGGACAAAGGAAAGGTTCTCCTCTCAGGAAACGTTCAGATAAAGATACTTTTAGATGTTTAATTGCTATATGGAGCATTGCGATTGCTAGACGAGGGCTTAATGAACTCATTTTGTGAAAACCTCAAATTCGAGCAAAAAGTTTTCACTTGTTTTGCCTGAAGCTCGTAATTAGCCTGTGCGCATTCTTGAACAAACTCAGGGTTACAGGATTAGTTTAAAGTTGACAAAACCAACCAATTCAGGCTTTGTTGGTACCAAGACGCTAATCATCAGCTTTGATCCTGAGTTCATGGAGCATGTGGAAGTGTGACATCAGCAGTGAACAGCCAATCACACGCCTCGAAACATAGAGAAGCTGCGATTCACTTCTCTTCCTGCCGAAGATTGTGATTTAGTTTTTATAGTTGATAATATTAGGTATACGATTCCCAATCTTATTTAAATGACATATTATCTGTATATTTATGGTCATTTAAACTAAATGTTTAATAATAATTGTTAAACTAAAATTGCTCATGTATAATGGATTAGGGGTTTAGTAAATATGTAAATTATATAAGAATCCTATGAAATAATAAATAATCATTGCTCAAAGCCAGACAATTTTGTATTTAAAAATCTGACCTTTAGGCCCCGTCCACATGGAGACGTGCTTAGCTGTATACAAACACATTTTGTAACTTATGAGCATTTCATCCACACGGATCCGGCATTTTAGGAGCCTGAAACCGGCGTTTTTTGAAACCGGGTCCCAGAGTGGATACATCTGAAACCGACCCCCTTACGTTTTCGCGTGTACAGCCAATCCGTATATTTTGTGAAATGGTGATGTCATCACACCACTAGAAAGTATACAGCTACGGGCACTGGGCATGCGCACATCAATATTGCATTATTTAATTACTGTATTTGCATTATTGTAAGGGTAGGTTTAGTGGTTTTGTGTGTACGCAAATATTTCTTGAGACAAGGGGGAAAAAAGATTGCATAGGGAAAGCTCTGGCTCATGTGGATGTGGCCTTTAATTTGGAGAACTGGGGGATTGACTTTTGGCAGATTCAACCAGAAGTGAGTAGTGGTTTCAAACTGTGCTGTGCTATATTCAGTGGCCCACTGTCATATTCATATCATATTCACTGTCCTGTAAGTAATATTCGTAAGTTATACTTGTCTTTATTTGGAAAAAACATTCCCAGTGTGCACTGTGCACAAATTTACCGGATTAATGAGTACCCGGTGGTTAGAGTGTTTACTTCCCAACAGTTACTTTATCTGTGAAAAATACTGTCATATGATTACAGAAACAATAAGTAGCCATCTAAAGTAAGTCTGTTTATTTAAGTGATTTATTTTTAAATCAAGACGACCCCCTAGCCTGGATGCCAGCCGAATTTAGCCCCGCCCACAACATTTTTTGCTCGGGCAATTCGGTCTGGACTCGCTCCATAGAGGAGTTATTATGCCTGAACAGAAACTGTTCGGACCAATGAAATCATCAAGGCGGGCTTTAGACGATGCGAAGTCCGTGACGGGAACTAGGGACTTTGGGGTGGTATTCGGTGTGTTTCCACTGCAGGAACTTTCCCCAGGAACTAGGGACTTTGGGTTGGTACTCGGTGTGTTTCGACAGCAGGAACTTTCCCCAGGAACGAGGGACTTTGGGGTGGTATTCGGTGTGTTTCGACTGCAGGAACTTTCCCCAGGAACTAGGGACTTTGGGGTGGTATTCAGTTTGTTTCCACCGCAGGAACTTTTCCCAGGAACTAGGGACTTTGGGGTGGTACTCTGTGTGTTTCGACTGCAGGAACTTTCCCCAGGAATTAGGGACTTTGGGATGGGACTCTGTGTGTTTCTACCGCAGGAACTAGGGACTTTGGGGTGGGACTCGGTGTGTTTCCACTGCAGGAACTAGGGACTTTGGGGTGGGACTCAGTGTGTTTCCACCGCAGGAACTTTCCCCAGGAACTAGGGACTTTGGGATGGGACTCTGTGTGTTTCCACCGCAGGAACTAAGGACTTTGGGGTGGGACTCTGTGTGTTTCCACCGCAGGAACTTTCCCCAGGAACTAGGGACTTTGGGATGGGACTCTGTGTGTTTCCACCGCAGGAACTAAGGACTTTGGGGTGGGACTCTGTGTGTTTCCACTGCAGGAACCGGGGTCTAAATGAAGTTCTGGGCAGATATTTCCCCCTCAAAATGGCCCAGCTCGTGAGGTAGAACTTTTTCAAAGTTCAGGAACTTTCTGGGGTGGGTCTTGGGTGCTGAACATTCTGATTGGTTGAGTTCATTTTATTTCAGCTTTTTCAACAAATTAAATTTATTTCTGCGGTGCACACAGTAAGAGTTGTTTGCTCTTCAAATCAACAATAAAGTTAAAAAAAAGACAGATGGACCACCAACGAGTTTCAGGCTTCATTCAGTTCATATGCGGAGGACGAAATCCAGTGGGCTCTGGAAAGCAGCTTCACAGTCCTACACCACCGGACTAATCTTCACGCTACTTTAGACCATGATGGAAAAACAAACAGCAACAGGTCTGGGGTGGAAATGTTCCTGGGGAAAAAGTTTCTAGGACAAATTGTTCTGGGTGGAAACGCGGCTTAAGATATCGGCATGTTCGATCTCTAGAAGTGAGCTTCCCTATGCCCTACTCAATTCAAGGGTTTTGTTTAGAGCTACAAATAGCGTTCCCTTAAGTGCCTATCAACTAGGATCTAAACAATAAGTACTAGTAGCATGACAATACTGTAGATACTAGTTATGTTAAATGTTAAAACTGCTTGCCATAGATTAAATTCTGACTAGAATAATAATAAAATCAACATTAAAGCAGTAGATCAGTCATTCCATTTTAGCTACAGTGCATGATGGGAAATGAGCCACAGCTGTGATGAATGTTCTAGAAGATACTGAGTGCTTTATCTGTTTATCAGAGCTTCATTAATTGAAGTCAGTTTCCCTCGGCTCTGTGAATTACTTTCAGCTTTAGGGTTTATAGTGTTAAAGATTAAAGCTGAATATTATATGATGGTCATTACTACACCCAGATATCGTGTAATCGTGACACTTTGACCTGTTTTGTGTCTTGCAGAAGGCAGTGAAAGGCTTCCTGTTTGCCAAACTGTACTTTGAGGCTAAAGAATATGACCTTGCTAAAAGGTAGGCTAATTCCTTTGCTCTTTGTAGTTTGTGTAATGTCTGGTTTCTCCTCATAGTGATGTGTTTCTCTCTCACACTGTTCGATCATAGGCATGTTTCGGAGTATCTGACCGCATGTCAAGGATCCTAAAGCACACAAGTTCCTCGGGCAGCTGTTCGAACGTGACGGGGAAACGGACAAAGCTGTGGGATGTTACAAGGTTGGGCTTCCCTTCCTTTCCCCTGACGTGTTACCCTATAGTGTCTGAATACAGGCTTCAGCTGTGGAGTTTAACGCTGATAATGTTGGTAATACACACTGGTGACGGCTGCGTTTCCTCGCTCTCTGACTGCAGTCTGGTTATTTATATTATTGTCTGTTGCGCTGCATGTTTCAGAGTGAAGCACAGCATTCACATTCGCTCAGCTCATGATTCAGTGTTTTCAGCGTCTTCACAGTGAATGAATGCAGTGAGCTCCATCTGTACATGAGCGGCTCTGGGTTCAGAAGCTCAATCTAGTGTCACATTATAATAACTGAATATTCGTCAGAAATAATCAAATAAACATCTGCTCATATTTAGTAACTCTATCTTGAGTCATATGGCAGTTTAAGCATTCAGGTTCTGTAATGCTGATGTTTGTTTCTGGACTCGCAGCGGTCAGTGGATCTGAATCCGGCTCAGTCAGACCTGGTTCTGAAGGTGGCGGAGCTGCTGTGTGGTAAACCAGAGCCTGACAGCCGGGCCGAGTTCTGGGTGGAGAAAGCCGCCAGGCTCCTGCCGGGACATCCCGCTGTCTTCAATCTGAGGGTCAGTGCCCACATCACATCAGCCTGCTCTGAAAACACCCGCTGTCCTCCGAGTTCACGCTTCTCTCTCTCTGTTGCAGGAGAAGCTTCTGAGCACACGAGGACAGAACGGCTCCAACCAGCTGTACGAGCTGCTTCAGTCGGAGCTCAAGCTGCGGCCCGACGACACCTACATCAATGACAAGCTGGTGCGTCTGTACAGCGCAGACGGCCGGCACGAGGAGGCGCTGAAGCACTGTCTGGAGGTGGAGAAGACTGGCGCTCTGAGGGACCGTCTGGAGTGGTACGAGCTCCTGCTCAGCGTCCTTCAGGTCAGTCAGCGTCCTGCGCCTCTCTTCATCTCCTCTTATGTTAGACAAGGGGTTTTACATCACCATTTTTTATTTGACTGACTTTTCCATAGGTTGTTTTTTTGGGATAGTTCCCCAAAAACTGACCCCTCTAAAAAATGCTCTTCTTACTGTCACATACCTGTCCTGTCTTGTGTGCACATGTGGGTTTGTTAGTGTTGAGCATGTGCTCCTGTCATTGTCTGATCCCTCCCCCTTGTTATCTGATTATTGGTTAATTTGCCCCACCTGTGTTCCCTGATTCCCTGCTTGATTTCTCCCCCTTCTATACTCCTTGTGTTTGTCTTGGTCGGATCGTTGTAATGTCTACGTCTCCCGTATCCCCGTGATCTATGTTGGTTTTTGTGAGTTGTCTTTTGTCATTCTTATTAGGTGTTTTTCCCCCCTCGTGGGTTTTGTTTTGAGTTTGTTTTATTTTATAATAAATCCCCATTTCACTGCACTTCAGTCCTCGCACCTGTTTGTCCCTTGTATAACGTGACAGAACGATCCGACCGCTTGAGGACTCAGCAGGACTTTATTTTTTGTTTTGTTTGTTTCATTTCTGATGGAGTTTTGGAAAGAACTGCAGGTGATGCGTTACCTGAACTCCAAGTACATCCGGCAACAGGGGACGGATGTATGACAGTTTGCAGGCCTGTTCCTCAGAGAGGTGGACCATTTTAAGCTCAACGAGGCAGAGTGGAAGGAGACTTTTAATCTCTGCCTCGACATGCCTCTCGGTCCAGAGGTGATGGAGAGGATGGGAGGTCTGGGATTCTGGGAATTCATGGACCGTCTGGGCTCCAGTCCCTCCATGGTCCCAGTTCCGGTGGCCCGAGTACCGGTGGTTCGTATTCCGGTGAATCGTGTTCCAGTGGATCCTGTATCAGTGGTCCCTGCTCCAGTGGCCCTGAGACCGGTGGTCCCGAGGCAAAGGAGGAGAAAGGCTTCCTCCACGCCCGTTCCGGTGGCCCCTGTTCCGGTGGATCGTGTTCCGGTGGATTGTGTGCCGGTGGTCCCATTTCCGTGGATCGTGTTTCGTGGATCGTGTTCCGGTGGATTGTGTTCCGGTGGATTGTGTTCCGGTGGTCCCTGCGCCGGTGGTCCTTGCGCCGGTGGTCCCAGTGCCGGTGGTCCCAGTGCCGGTGGTCCCAGTGCCGGTGGTCCCAGTGCCGGTGGTCCCAGTGCCGGTGGTCCTTGCGCCGGTGGTCCCAGTGCCGGTGATCCCAGTGCCGGTGGTCCCAGTGCCGGTGGTCCTTGCGCCGGTGGTCCCAGTGCCGGTGATCCCAGTGCCGGTGGTCCCAGTGCCGGTGGTCCCAGTGCCGGTGGTCCCAGTGCCGGTGGTCCCAGTGCCGGTGATCCCAGTGCCGGTGGTCCCAGTGCCGGTGGTCCCAGTGCCGGTGGTCCTTGCGCCGGTGGTCCCAGTGCCGGTGATCCCAGTGCCGGTGGTCCCAGTGCCGGTGGTCCTTGCGCCGGTGGTCCCAGTGCCGGTGATCCCAGTGCCGGTGGTCCCAGTGCCGGTGGTCCCAGTGCCGGTGGTCCCAGTGCCGGTGGTCCCAGTGCCGGTGATCCCAGTGCCGGTGGTCCCAGTGCCGGTGGTCCCAGTGCCGGTGGTCCTTGCGCCGGTGGTCCTTGCGCCGGTGGTCCCAGTGCCGGTGGTCCCAGTGCCGGTGGTCCCAGTGCCGGTGGTCCCAGTGCCGGTGGTCCTTGCGCCGGTGGTCCTTGCGCCGGTGGTCCCAGTGCCGGTGGTCCCAGTGCCGGTGGTCCTGCGCCGGTGGTCCCAGTGCCGGTGGTCCCAGTGCCGGTGGTCCTTGCGCCGGTGGTCCCAGTGCCGGTGGTCCTTGCGCCGGTGGTCCCAGTGCCGGTGGTCCTTGCGCCGGTGGTCCCAGTGCCGGTGGTCCCAGTGCCGGTGGTCCCAGTGCCGGTGGTCCCAGTGCCGGTGGTCCCAGTGCCGGTGGTCCTTGCGCCGGTGGTCCTTGCGCCGGTGGTCCTGCGCCGTGGTCCCAGTGCCGGTGGTCCTTGCGCCGGTGGTCCTTGCGCCGGTGGTCCCAGTGCCGGTGGTCCCAGTGCCGGTGGTCCCAGTGCCGGTGGTCCCAGTGCCGGTGGTCCCAGTGCCGTGGTCCCAGTGCCGGTGGATCATGTGCCGGATGTGCCTGCTCTTCCAGCGCCGCCTCGGCGTCCTGCTCTGCCCGCGCCGCAACGATGCCCTGCTCTGCCCGCGCCGCCTGAACTTTTTGTTGTCCCCGCCCCGCCCTGGTCTGTCCTCCCATCCCTCCCTGGTCTGTCCCTCCCGTGCCGCCCTGGTCTGTCCCTCCCGTGCCGCCCCTGGTCTGTCCTCCCGTGCCGCCCCTGGTCTGTCCCTCCTGTGCCGCCCCTGGTCTGTCCTCTCGCCCCGCCCCTGGTCTGTCCCTCCCGTCCCTCCCTGGTCTGTCCCTCCCGCCCCTCCCTGGTCTGTCCTCCCGCCCCTCCCTGGTCTGTCCCTCCCGTGCCGCCCCTGGTCTGTCCCTCCTGTGCCGCCCCTGGTCTGTCCTCTCGCCCCGCCCCTGGTCTGTCCTCTCCGCCCCTCCCTGGTCTGTCCCTCCCGTGCCGCCCCTGGTCTGTCCCTCTCGCCCCGCCCCTGGTCTGTCCCTCCCGCCCCTCCCTGGTCTGTCCTCCCGTCCCTCCCTGGTCTGTCCCTCCCGTGCCGCCCCTGGTCTGTCCCTCCCATGCCGCCCCTGGTCTGTCCTCCCGTGCCGCCCCTGCTCTGTCCCTCCCGTGCCGCCCTGGTCTGTCCCTCCCGCCCTCCCTGGTCTGTCCCTCCCGTGCCGCCCCTGGTCTGTCCCTCCCGTGCCGCCCCTGGTCTGTCCCTCCCGTGCCGCCCTGCTCTGTCCCTCCCGTGCCGCCCCTGGTCTGTCCCTCCCGTCCCTCCTGGTCTGTCCCTCCCGTGCCGCCCCTGGTCTGTCCTCTCCCGTGCCACCTGGTCTGTCCCTCCCGTGCCGCCCCTGGTCTGTCCCTCCCGTGCCGCCCCTGGTCTGTCCCTCCCGTGCCGCCCCTGGTCTGTCCCTCCCGTGCCGCCCCTGGTCTGTCCTCCCGTTCCGCCCCTGGTCTGTCACTCCTGTGCCGCCTGGTCTGTCCTCTCGCCCCGCCCCTGGTCTGTCCCTCCCGCCCCTCCCTGGTCTGTCCTCCCGTCCCTCCCCTGGTCTGTCCTCCCGCCCTCCCTGGTCTGTCCCCTCCCGTGCCGCCCCTGGTCTGTCCTCCCATGCCGCCCTGGTCTGTCCCTCCCGTGCCGCCCCTGCTCTGTCCCTCCTGCCGCCCTGGTCTGTCCTCCCGCCCCTCCCTGGTCTGTCCTCCCGCCCCTCCCTGGTCTGTCCTCCCGCCCCTCCCTGGTCTGTCCCTCCCATGCCGCCCCTGGTCTGTCCTCCCGTCCCTCCCTGGTCTGTCCCTCCCGTCCCTCCCTGGTCTGTCCCTCCGTCCCTCCCTGGTCTGTCCCTCCCATGCCGCCCTGGTCTGTCCCTCCCGTGCCGCCCCTGCTCTGTCCCTCCCGTGCCGCCCCTGCTCTGTCCCTCCCGTCCCGCCCCTGGTCTGTCCCTCCCGTCCCTCCCTGGTCTGTCCTCCCGCCCTCCCTGGTCTGTCCTCCCGTGCCGCCCCTGGTCTGTCCCTCCCATGCCGCCCTGGTCTGTCCCTCCCGTGCCGCCCCTGGTCTGTCCTCCCCATGCCGCCCTGGTCTGTCCCTCCCGTGCCGCCCCTGCTCTGTCCCTCCCGTGCCGCCCTGGTCTGTCCTCCCGTGCCGCCCTGGTCTGTCCTCCCGTGCCGCCCCTGGTCTGTCCCTCCCATGCCGCCCTGGTCTGTCCTTCCCGTGCTGCCCCTGCTCTGTCCTCCCGTGCCGCCCTGGTCTGTCCCTCCCGTGCCGCCCTGGTCTGTCCCTCCTGCCGCCCCTGCTCTGTCCCTCCCGTGCCGCCCCTGGTCTGTCCCTCCCGTGCCGCCCCTGGTCTGTCCTCCCGTGCCGCCCTGGTCTGTCCCTCCTGCCGCCCCTGGTCTGTCCCTCCCGTGCCGCCCTGGTCTGTCCCTCCCGTGCCGCCCCTGCTCTGTCCCTCCCGTGCCGCCCCTGGTCTGTCCCTCCCGCCCCGCCCCTGGTCTGTCCTCCTGTGCCGCCCCTGGTCTGTCCTCCTGTGCCGCCCCTGGTCTGTCCTCTCCCGCCCCGCCCCTGGTCTGTCCCTCCTGCCGCCCCTGGTCTGTCCCTCCCATCCCTCCTGGTCTGTCCCTCCCGCCCCTCCCTGGTCTATCCCTCCCGCCCCTCCCTGGTCTGTCCTCCCGCCCCGCCCCTGGTCTGTCCCTCCAGTGCCCCCTGGTCTTTCCCTCCCGCCCCGCCCCTGGTCTGTCCCTCCCGTGCCGCCCCTGGTCTGTCCCTCCCGCCCCTCCCTGGTCTGTCCTCCCCGCCCCTCCCTGGTCTATCCTCCCGCCCCTCCCTGGTCTGTCCCTCCAGTCCCGCCCTGGTCTGTCCCTCCAGTGCCCCCAGGTCTGTCCCTCCCGCCCCTCCCTGGTCTATCCTCCCGCCCCTCCCTTGTCTGTCCCTCCCGCCCCGTCCCGCCCTGGTCTGTCCCTCCAGTGCCCCCTGGTCTGTCCCTCCCGTGCCCCCCTGCTCTGTCCCTCCCGTGCCCCCTGGTCTGTCCCTCCCGTGCCGCCCTGGTCTGTCCCCTGTGCCCCTGGTCTGTCCCTCCTGCCGCCCCTGGTCTGTCCTCTCCCGTGCCGCCCTGGTCTGTCCCCTGTGCCCCCTGGTCTGTCTCTCCCGTGCCGCCCTGGTCTGTCCTCCCGTGCCGCCCTGGTATATCCTCCCGTGCCGCCCTGGTCTGTCCCTCCTGTCCCGCCTTGGTCTGTCCCTCCCGTGCCCCCTGGTCTGTCCCTCCCGTGCCGCCCTGGTCTGTCCCCTCTGTGCCCCTGGTCTGTCCTCCCGTGCCGCCCCTGGTCTGTCCCTCCCGTGCCGCCCCTGGTCTGTCCCCCCTGTGCCCCTGGTCTGTCTCCCCATGCCGCCCCTGGTCTGTCCCTCCCGTGCCGCCCCTGCTCTGTCCCTCCCGCCCCGCCCCTGGTCTGTCCTCCCGCCCCTCCCTGGTCTGTCCCTCCCGCCCTCCCTGGTCTGTCCCTCCCGTGCCGCCCCTGGTCTGTCCCTCCCATGCCGCCCTGGTCTGTCCTCCTGCCGCCCCTGCTCTGTCCTCCCGTGCCGCCCTGGTCTGTCCCTCCCGTGCCGCCCCTGGTCTGTCCTCCCGTGCCGCCCCTGGTCTGTCCCTCCCATGCCGCCTCTGGTCTGTCCTTCCTGCCGCGCCCTGCTCTGTCCCTCCCTGCCGCCCTGGTCTGTCCCTCCCGTGCCGCCCTGGTCTGTCCTCCCCGTGCCGCCCTGCTCTGTCCCTCCCGTGCCGCCCCTGGTCTGTCCTCTCCCGTGCCGCCCCTGGTCTGTCCTCCCGTGCCGCCCTGGTCTGTCCTCCCGTGCCGCCCCTGGTCTGTCCTCCCGTGCCGCCCCTGGTCTGTCCTCTCCCGTACGCCGCCTGCTCTGTCCCTCCCGTGCCGCCCCTGGTCTGTCCCTCCCGCCCCGCCCCTGGTCTGTCCCTCCTGTGCCGCCTGGTCTGTCCCTCCTGTGCCGCCCCTGGTCTGTCCCTCCCGCCCCGCCCCTGGTCTGTCCTCTCCCGTGCCGCCCCTGGTCTGTCCCTCCCATCCTCCCTGGTCTGTCCTCCCGCCCCTCCCTGGTCTATCCTCCCGCCCCTCCCTGGTCTGTCCCTCCCGCCCCGCCCCTGGTCTGTCCCTCCAGTGCCCCTGGTCTTTCCTCTCTCCCGCCCCGCCCCTGGTCTGTCCCTCCCGTGCCGCCCTGGTCTGTCCTCCCGCCCCTCCCTGGTCTGTCCCTCCCGCCCCTCCCCTGGTCTATCCTCCCGTCCCTCCCTGGTCTGTCCTCCCGCCCCGCCCCTGGTCTGTCCCTCCAGTGCCCCCAGGTCTGTCCCTCCCGCCCCTCCCTGGTCTATCCCTCCCGCCCCTCCCTTGTCTGTCCCTCCCGCCCCGCCCCGCCCTGGTCTGTCCTCCAGTGCCCCCCTGGTCTGTCCCTCCCGTGCCCCCTGCTCTGTCCCTCCCGTGCCCCTGGTCTGTCCTCCTGCGCCGCCCTGGTCTGTCCCCCTGTGCCCCCTGGTCTGTCCCTCCCGTGCCGCCCTGGTCTGTCCCTCTCCCGTGCCGCCCTGGTCTGTCCCCCTGTGCCCCCTGGTCTGTCTCTCCCGTGCCGCCCTGGTCTGTCCCTCCCGTGCCGCCCTGGTATATCCCTCCCGTGCCGCCCCTGGTCTGTCCCTCCTGTCCCGCCCCTGGTCTGTCCCTCCTGTGCCCCCCTGGTCTGTCCCTCCCGTGCCGCCCTGGTCTGTCCCCCTGTGCCCCTGGTCTGTCCTCTCCGTGCCGCCCTGGTCTGTCCCTCCCGTGCCGCCCCTGGTCTGTCCCCTCTGTGCCCCCTGGTCTGTCTCTCCCGTGCCGCCCTGGTCTGTCCCTCCCGTGCCGCCTCTGGTATATCCTCCCGTGCCGCCCTGGTCTGTCCCTCCTGTCCCGCCCTGGTCTGTCCTCCCGTGCCGCCTGGTCTGTCCTCCCGTCCCTCCCTGGTCTGTCCCTCCCGCCCCGCCCAGGTCTGTCCCTCCCGTGCCGCCCTGGTCTGTCCCTCCCGTGCCGCCCCTGGTATATCCCTCCCGCCCCGCCCCTGGTCTGTCCCTCCCGTGCCGCCCTGGTCTGTCCCTCCCGTGCCGCCCTGGTCTGTCCCTCCTGTGCCGCCCTGGTCTGTCCCTCTCGTCCCTAGTGGAGCGTCTGGTACCCCCTCCTTAAGGCTCTTGTGTCTTGTGTGCACATGTGGGTTTGTTAGTGTTGAGCATGTGCTCCTGTCATTGTCTGATCCCTCCCCCTTGTTATCTGATTATTGGTTCAGTTGCACCACCTGTGTTCCCTGATTCCCTGCTTGATTTCTCCCCTTTATATACTCCTTGTGTTTGTCAGTCTTTGTCGGATCGTTGTTATGTCTACGTCTCCCGTTTCCCGTTTCAAGATTTCAGTCAGAAACAAGATTATTTTTCTTACCCCATTGGCAGATAACTTTGCTTGTTTTAAGCAAAAACTCACTCCATTTTGATTTATTTTTCAAGAAAACTAAAAAAAATATCTTATGTCATTTTACTTATCTAGTAAATTAATCTTGATTTAAGAATGTTTGGATATTTGGACTGGAAACAAGAAAAAATTACTAAGTAAGAAGAGCATTTTTGCAGTGTATTCTTCATCTTTTCAAACACAAATGGATTTTATTTGATGCAATCTTTAATGATTACATCGTGCAGCTCTAGTGTCAGTAAATGCTGTTCTGGGGCCGAGAGGATGTTCATGTGATCATGAGCGGCTTCAGCAGATCAAGGGAAGTCGGTGATATGACTCTGTGTGTGAGTGTGATCAATCTGCTGTGTTTCAGGAGTATCTCCGCCAGCCGAGCGTGGCGTCGAACGAGCAGGCGTCGCGCAAGTTTCACAAAGAGCTTCTGCTGGCGCTCTGCAGCTGCGTCAGACTGACACTGAGGCTGAAGGGCTGCGAGGAGAGCGCTGAAGCTCTCTGGAGGTACGTCAACACAAGCCGCTCCACCACTGCACACATGAAGCACATCAGTCACGCTCCAGTGTTTCACCAACAGTGTGTGTTTGTGTGTCTCTAATGTGGGCTGACAGATGAACCATCATCTCTTCCTCTGTGTGTGTGTTATATAGTATACTATATAGTTATTAGGGATTGAATATTCAGCAGCCCGAGCTTTATCATTTGATCATCTGTATTATATCTGTTGTTTATTTGTTGGACATCAATTACGTTTTTACCGTTGAATGGTTTTGATGTTTTTTTGTAATTACTAATTTGGGGAACAGACACAGTCTCTATGTGATAATATCTAGGTAAAAGAGTGTCTATAGCCCCGTTTCCACCGAAATTACCTGGAACAATTTGTACCAGGAACTTTTTTTACAGGAACTTTTTTCCCCCCAGACCTG
Source organism: Gobiocypris rarus (assembly GCA_023029165.1). NCBI lineage: Eukaryota > Metazoa > Chordata > Actinopteri > Cypriniformes > Gobionidae > Gobiocypris > Gobiocypris rarus. The sequence goes on along the minus strand of CM040910.1, from coordinate 5,107,643 downwards.
CTACTGTCTGCGTTTCCACCGCGGTCTAAAGTACTGTAAAGATTAGGCAAATTATGGATCATGCGACTGCTCCTCCCAGTCACCGACGGACAGTAATAATTTTTGCGTGACACTGTATGCAACAGGAGGAGATTCAAGCAGCGCTGGTTTTGCTGGTTATGTACTGTTTTACTAAAGAGGTAGCCTAGTTAACAAAATGGCGGAAAAGAGAGCACTGATACTAAAGCGTATTCTGCTTTAAGTGTGTAAAGCTAGATTTAAAATAAGACAACTTATTATCAGCTGTTATGGACATTGACCGTGAGTCGCGAGACGAACGCGCGCCACCGGACAGAAAGAGCAATACCTTTTAAAATGCCGGTTGAAATAAAATGCTGCGTGAACTCAACCAATCAGGATGTTCAGCGCCCACGTTCCACTTCCCGAAAGTTCCTGAACTTTGAAAAAGTACTACCTCGCGAGCAGGGACTATCGGAGGGGGAAATATTTACCCGGAACTTCATTTAGACCCTGGTTACTGTGGTCGAAACACACCGAGTACCACCCCAAAGTTCCTAGTTACTGGGGAAAGTTCCTGCGGTGGAAACGCGGCTTATGTGTTGGGATTTTCCTGACTTCTGTAAGGGGAGGCAGCTAGCAGGCGGTCGGGTAAGCCAGTCCGTCTGCTTCCTGACCTGGGCCCCAAGTGAGTCAAGGTTTAGCTCTAAGACTATATGCCAAATTACTAGAGAGAAGAGCGGCACCATTCCCAGAAGGATGGAACCTGTCATTCTTCAACAGGTCAGGTCTGCACTAAAAGCTTTTCAATTTGTCTGAACCCCATGTTATTTCCCTGTAATAGAATCGCCAATAACTAGGGCACTTTCAACAGGATTGTCAGTGGGTGCGTCACTGAGTGGGGAGAACCAATAACAGTGACGCCTGTCATTGTTCTCTATTAGCCTGTTAGATAACGTTACCTCATGCCATGTTTTTGCTGCAGTTTGGACCGTGCGATGCAGTCTCTGAAGAACACGGCCAGGAACACACTGGACGAGCTGTCGGAGGTGTTCACGGAGATGAGGGCTCAGCTGTACCTGTACGCCGGGACGCTGCTGCTGAAGATGGCACAGGATGGGGCGCAGCAGTGGAGGGCCGTGCTGGATTCTGCTGCTCTCTGTTATCTTGTGGCCTATCAGGTATGATGTGTGTTTTCTCTTCCTTGCGCGGCTGCAGCTCATGTGATCGGCCACTGTACAGTGTCACATCCGTATCTCCCTCAGGCTCCGAGACCCAAAGCCAAGAGTTTGAAAAGTGAGCATGCATTTCATGAGCCTTTGGAGCTGCTGGCCTCGGACCGCCAGAGCCAGGCGGGTCACATGCTGTTGAATCTGAGCCAGGACGTGGAGCAGCTGGAGGCGTTTGGGAACCAGAGCGGGCCGAGCCATCTGTTCGACGCTCTCTTCGGCACACAGAAGGACGAGCAGCTCTCCTTCATCTGCAACGACGAGATGCACATAGTCAACACACAGGCACCCAGCACCGCAGATCTGGCCAAGTGGGACAGCGGTGAGTGTCAGACAGACTCTAGATCCGGTCCAGTCTAGTGGTGTAACTGATCACACAACTCACGGTTCGCATCACATTATGGTTTGAGTCATGCATCCGGATCATTTTTCAGATCAGCAAAAAAGGGTGGCGATAAGTTTGGTTTCTGTTTATTATGTAAAGAACACATTAAGTGTTTTTGATAGCATAGCAAAAACTTTAATGTTAGAACATTATTAAATCAAGTGAACAGTCAGTAATAAAGTAAACAAATTAAAGAAGCATAGATAAATACAATAGACCAAAGAATAGGACAAATAGAGGTCTAACAGTAATATTTAGCAAAATAACACTGCATAAATATTGTTTTGTTGTTTGATTAATATTGACACAGAGAGAAACAGGATTTTATAGGGTTCTGTCACTTAAACATATACTCACCTAAAGGATTATTAGGAACACCTGCTAAATTTCTCTTTAATGCAATTATCTAATCAACCAATCACATGGCAGTTGCTTCAATGCATTTAGGGGTGTGGTCCTGGTCAAGACAATCTCCTGAACTCCAAACTGAATATCAGAATTGGAAAAAAAGTGATTTAAGCAATTTTGAGCGTGGCATGGTTGTTGGTGCCAGACGGGCCGGTCTGAGTATTTCACAATCTGCTCAGTTACTGGGATTTTCACACACAACCATTTCTAGGGTTTACAAAGAATGGTGTGAAAAGGGAAAAACATCCAGTATGCGGCAGTCCTGTGGGAGAAAATGCCTTGTTGATGCTAGAGGTCAGAGGAGATGGGCCGACTGATTCAAGCTGATAGAAGAGCAACTTTGACTGAAATAACCACTCCTTACAACCGAGGTATGCAGCAAAGCATTTGTGAAGCCACAACACACACAACCTTGAGGCAGATGGGCTACAACAGCAGAAGACCCCACCGGGTACCACTCATCTCCAATACAAATAGGAAAAAGAGGCTACAATTTGCACAAGCTCACCAAAATGGTACAGTTGAAGACTGGAATAATGTTGCTTGGTCTGATGAGTCTCGATTTCTGTTGAGACATTCAGATGGTAGAGTCAGAATTTGGCGTAAACAGAATGAGAACATGGATCCATTATGCCTTGTTCCCACTGTGCAGGCTGGTGGTGGTGGTGTAATGGTGTGGGGGATGTTTTCACTGTGCAGGCTGGTGGTGGTGGTGTAATGGTGTGGGGGATGTTTTCACTGTGCAGGCTGGTGGTGGTGGTGTAATGGTGTGGGGGATGTTTTCTTGGCACACTTTAGGCCCCTTAGTGCCAATTGGGCATGGTTTAAATGCCACGGCCTACCTGAGCATTGTTTCTGACCATGTCCATCCCTTTATGACCACCATATACCCATCCTCTGATGGCTACTTCCAGCAGGATAATGCACCATGTCACAAAGCTCCAATCATTTCAAATTTGTTTTCTTGAACATGACAATGAGTTCACTGAACTAAAATGGCCCCCACAGTCACCAGATCTCAACCCAATAGAGCATCTTTGGGATGTGGTGGAACGGGAGCTTCGTGCCCTGGATGTGCATCCCACAAATCTCCATCAACTGCAAGATGCTATCCTATCAATATGGCCCAACATTTCTAAAGAATGCTTTCAGCACCTTGTTGAATCAATGCCATGTAGAATTAAGGAACTGCAAGCCCTTTGTACATGGTCCCCAGCCGGTGGATGAGGCATCCGTATGAATACTTGTTCTAGGGGAACTCCTGCCCGTAGAAACGAAGGGTCCGACCACGGGCTGACGGCCCATCTCGGGACTCAGCCGTGTAGCCAGCGTTGAAGAGTTCTCATATGAAGCAATCTGAGCGGCGTTACTGCCATATGCCTCAGGAGCCTCTGAAAGTGTTTCAGTGGTGCAGCTGTCCTGCGTTTGAATGAATTTAAGCAGTTCAACACAGACTGGACGCGCTTCTCGGTGAGGCGCACTGTCAGACCGACCGAGTCCTGCTCCGTACAGAGAAAAGAGATCCTCTGCGTGGGGCAGAGTTTGCTCTTTTCCCAGTTGACCCGAAACTTCAACCGGCTGAGGTGCCCCATATTCCCTAATAGGAACAATGGTTGCCTCTGCGACTTCGTAAAGACACAGGGTGACAGAGACAGCCCGAAGGGTAAGACTCTGAACTGATATGCAGGACTGGCTCTATCGCGTCCTTCGGCAGTAGGACTGTGATCTCCGCCTGGAGCACAGGGGCGTTCTCCTTCGACACGGAGGTGAAGTGAATGCCCCTGTGCTCCATGCGGAGACTGCACTTGAACTTGGGGGGACACCAGGCGAACTGAATCACAAGCCTGATGGTATGGATGAGCTGGGGAGACAGGCTGGGAAGCACTAGCCAGGCTCCCAGGGACTGCGCAAGCGGGACCACCGGCACCACAGATGTATCCGCAGTGGGGCAGCGTAGCGGCGTGCAGGGACCCAACTCGGACGGCATGGTAGCGGCCCAAAGTGGGGTCTGAAGGTGCTGTGCAACACTACCTGCTTCCGCTGAGGGGGTGTGTGAGTGTGGGAAGGCCGCTTGTGTGCGTCCCCATGTGGAGGGGGTGTGTGATGTGGAGAGGCACCAGAGGGTGACATATGGCCTCACCTCTTTCCTCAGCGAGGAACAAGAGTGGGGAGACATAGCGTCGTGCACTGTTGTCCTCGCACCACTGAGAAGAGGGGAATGAGAGTGGCGAGAATCCCTGGCGTCGCACACTGCCATTCCTGAACTCCCGAGACCCAGATGAATTGGAACTGCTATTAAGAATTTGGGTACCACTGGCTGTTTTTAACACCAGTGGCAGAACAGAATTACCAATGATTTTCCTCCTGGCCCTCCTCCGGTGAAGAGCAGCTCCTGACCAAATCCGGGTCAATCATATCAGCTGACTGCCAGCTGGACGGTGGCATCGTGGGACCCGATGCCCATGGCGACGGGCAGGCTGAGGGGTTGCCAATGGTGTTCCTGGACCAGGGTGGACATCGTCTGGCCAAGAGCCAGCGCTATGACTTTAATTATAGTCCATCACTGTGTGCATCTCAACCTCAGCTCATAACTACCATTGTGCACTAAGAGTGCAGGGCGTAGGTGGCCTGCCAGTGGCACTGCCTCTCCTCCAATGAGGGTAGTGAGAGAGAGGAAAACTTTATACAGATTTTGGCCCTTTTGGTGTTCAAATAGTTCCACAATGCCAAATATTTTGGCAACAAAGTTCCACAATGCCAAAGCCCTCCAATGCACATCTGGGAAAAGGCAAGGGGGGTAATGAGATTTACGCGTTGCAATGCGCCTCAACCACCCGGGAAAGCTGTAAAGTATGAATCTGATTCAGCATGAGCACCCACTATTATAGTGGGAATCTCAGCATCATCATTTTCAGCACATAACAGCCCTCTCTCCAATGCAGCGATTGACATCTGTCCTCTGCTAGAGCCCCAAATGTAACGCTAGGTTCCCCTTTGTAAGCTACCAGCAGACATGTGAGATAGTGAGCGTGGCCGTGAGACGGCACACGGTACGCTGAACACTCAAGCCCTTATGAAAGAGGCAAGATAAACATAAGAGAACATGAACCACCCACGAACACAGTCTCAACATGCTTGCGATCCGCTAGAGGAGTGGGGGGCCCATGGAGATGTACTCGGCGGGAAAGCCTCAATGTAATCCTCAGGTCACCCAGGCTTATCAGCCAAAGTAGCCCCCTTTCTGGTGCACCAGAAAGGAAACTAGATCTGGGTATAAGCGAAGGGACTCAACCCCGTTTGAGGGTTTCATAGTCTCGACCACGCATCTAAAGCGCTGAGCGACATGCATGGGGTTGCCATGACAGCTAGACGACACACGTCACACGACACACGTCACGCTGAAAGGAAGGTGAGACGAACACCACGTCGACGTGATCCCATTCCCCTGAGAGAACATGGATCACCCACGAATGCAATCTCAACATGTTTATGCGAGAGGGATCGTGGCCGTCAATAAGGACAGGAAACAACCGCATCCAGAAACGCACAGGTGGAATGACGTCTTGAAAAAGACGCAGTGTCACTCCCGCACTGCTCTTTTAGAAGAAAAGCTCTTTTAAATGTGCTGAAGCACCCAGGAACAACCGCGGAAAAACACAGGAGAGAAATGCGCAGCCTGTGTATGCACTCACCGTTGGGAATGAAAACAATGAAAAAAAAGGGGGAAAAAATGATCCTTGTTTATTTGCATGAGCGTTTTGAGTTAGAGTAATCAATCATGTCCATTTTCAATGACATTTTTATTCTAATCAGTTTCTGGCGATCTCCTCTGTACTTAGGACTCTTCCTCTCAAGTTAAGCTCTCCAAGGTCTTCAATCAGGCTTTCTGGTGACTCTTTATATACAGGAAGCACATTACTGGCTCCGCGAGCTGTCAGTCAAAGCACGCATGGTTTTCACTGGATATTGCCAATCAATGCATAGACCCAAACAATTTCCAGGAACCATCTAAGTTCCCTTACACAAGAAACAATGAGGTTCATTCTTGTTATGCAGCACATTTGAGCTTCAAAAACCAACGAGGTTCATTCTCGTGTTTCTGCTTCTGTTTGTTCACTGATCAATGTTTTTATGTGAATTAAAGCTAAATTAAATCATATAAAGCAAGGAAACTTTTTTCAAGAAACTTTGGACTAAAATGCTTAATTCATATGGATTAGTTTCTTTTGCTTGTTTGGAATGACATGAGGCTGAGTAAACAATCACATCATATTTTTTTGTGTGGGTAAACTAACCCTTTAAGACTGCATGAATGCATGGATTCAATATAATGATACACATCTGATTCCTTTCTCTACTGTTAACGTGTATTCAAAACCTGCTGTGTTTGAGGATACTCGCCGATGTGGATATTTTGAGAGAAATATCAAGTAGACCAAAAGGGAACGGAATTCTGTGTTTGCAAATAGAGGCACGTTTCAGTGTGTGCGCACAGAAAACTGTGCGAGTTGTGTATTGAGTTCTTTCTCGAATGCTTAAATTGGCAAGACTTACATGGGTCACATGTGCCGATCTTTGTGGTGGGTCCATGCGGATCAGGGATTCACTGCGGTTCATTATAGCACTAGTACTGACGTTGCTGTGTGTGTGTGTGTGTGTGTTTTTTGCGTGTTTACACAGGTGCGGTGCTGCTGCACGCGGGTGATCTTCAGCACCTGGCGTGGCTCGGCCTGCAGTGGGCGCTGATGGAGGAGAGCTTCAGCCTTCAGCACTGGCTCAAGCAGCTCTTCCCTCGCCTCACACTCGAGACCTCCAAACTAGACACCAACGCACCAGAGTCCATCTGCCTGCTCGACCTGGAGGTGCGTCCACCCCTCTACTCATCATCAATGAGGCGCAGGGGAAACATTCACCTACGTTTGGCTTTCATGAAACATGCACAGTCTCAGAAATGAGTTTTTAGTTGATCCAGATATTCATGCATGTCTGAGGATTGTTTTAGGTGCTGTTGTAGCTTTAGTTAATCAGTGCTTTAGCGCCTCAGCTGTAGCTCTGTGTATATGTGATGTGTTGCAGGTGTTCTTGTGTGGCGTCGTGTTCAGCAGTCAGACGCAGCTCCAGGAGACGGCACGGATGGCCTCATGCTCCTCGCCGAATGAGCCCCGGTGTTTGCCTCTGCACATCATGAAGCTCCTGTCCTCCGTCAAGCAGCGCGAGTGGTGGGACGCCGTCTACAGCCTGATCCACAAGAGAGCGCTGTGAGTGATTGCTCTGCTGTGAGTGTGAGCCGGACGCACGGCTCAGTGTCTGACTGCAGTGTTTTCTCCTGTGTGTCTCAGGCCGGGGACGTCGGCTAAACTGCGGCTGCTGGTTCAGCACGGTCTCGGCACGCTGCGCGCCGGAGAGAAACACGGCCTTCAGCCGGCACTGCTCATCCACTGGGCTCAGCATCTCACTGACACGGTACGCCTGCCCACAGCCGTCCTCATGATGCTCCTTCTGAGCCAGGAATGATAGGCGCTCCAGTCTGATGAGAGTTTTTAGGGGGGATATCGGTTCTTTTCTTTTGAAGGACAAAGTAGTAATAATAATAAAAAGAAAAAAATATAACGAAATATTGTTCAAATTTATTGAAACTATTCATAAATAATATTTTGTTTTATAATATTTGAACACATTCAGTTATGGATAACTTGATATACTATCAATTCAAAATGGCAAAAGTTGAGTAGTTTGCATCACAGGATTACTGTCGGCCATTTAACATTTCTATCATATTTGACATGTTTAGCTAACCTGTATCTCACGCACTGGAATTCAAGTTCTGTTTTTGTGAACAGTACAGCCCCTCCTTCTTTGATGTGATTGGCCATCTTAGTCATTTTGACATTGACGACCGATGATGGACCAAAGAGGCAGAGCAAAACTCATACTTAACAATATCCTTACTATTTTAATGATGTTTTAGTTACAAAGTTCAGGAGGAAGGTGTTCAATTGATCTACTCAATCAGCACAAGAGGAGGCCTTATAAGGCCAACCCACTTATGTTCCTCAACAGTGTTTTCTGCTTTTGGCCCCACCCAATTGCGATTATTTCCGAGATTTGACTCTTCCCGTCCAATGACGAGTCTTGTTGGATCCTCTGACACAATCCACCATCCCTAGGACTATTCCTTCTCTGTGACACCCACACTATTCCTTCAAACTTGCGTAGGGCAGTGACACCGCCTTAACCCCTGCACAATCCCAAGCACTCTTCAAGTGCCAGACCCTAGGCCCTCTGGGCTTTTTTCAGCAGACCCTATCGCGAGGATGCCTCAGCTAGTGACAAGTGCAGACCAGTGACCAGTAACAACAGAGCTCAGATTCTCTCAGGTGTGGACATTGACTTATCTGCCTTATTGACTTTGCTTCCCTTTCGTAGTCCTATCGGCAAGTTGGTTGCGGCGAGTCATCCTCAAAAATACAGAGAATAACCCATCTGAGTCCTTTCCCTCATGCGCAGTTTGCATATTGCTTGCCATTAACCCCTTAAGCCCTCTTTGCCCAGAGTAATCTCAAGCAGCCTCACAAAGTTTTGACACACAATCAGAAGCCTTCTTTTTATAATTTCACCTCCTGATGTCATCCCAGCCTCCCATCACCTCACAGCGCAAAACGTTTTTGCAGAGCTCGGGATTCCCATCACCCAGGATAAGACATTTTATCCTGCCATATCCAGAGAATTGTCTAGGAATTACATCAACACTAGAATTAATTTAGATTCAATCAACTTCCAGGGTTCATTAGTCCTGAAAAAAATTGATAGAATAATTCTTGTCACATCTTCCCTCCACAAGGCCGCCCCTTTATTTTGCACCTTCTCTTGCTCCTCAGTACACGCTTTAGAAAACCAGCGGCCATATTCACAAAACATCTTATGGCTAAAAGTAGCTTTTAACTTGCCAATTTTCAAAAAGCATCTTAGCGTTAAAACTAGCTCCTAAATCTATGAATACCTTTATTTATATAGCGCTCTTTACAATGGCGATTGTTTCAAAGCAGCTTCACAGTGTTAAACAGGAAAATAATGCAACAGAATTTGATTTGACTGTACAGCCGCTCTGGAGAAAAAAGTGATGTCATCAGCTCAGTTCAATTATCATACAGTGTGAATGCGGGCAGATCGGAAACAGTTGAATATTTAGTGTCCCCAACTGAGAAAACCAAGCCAAAGGCAACGGTGGCAAGGAACTCAGACTTCATCAGGGGACACAATGGAGAAAAAAAAACCTTGGGAGAAACCAGGCTCAGTCAGGCTGCCAGATGAACAAAAAATGTATGATTATGATTCAGGCAACATTACAGGTCAGAAGTCATATTAGATCGGATCAGTTAGATAGATCAGTTCCATCTGGTTGAAGATTGGAGTCATCACACAGGAGATGAGTTTGTTGAGGTTCAGTGTCACTGGATGTTGTGTCTATGAGGCCATCACAAGGGAGAGTCTAGTTGACACAGTCTCTCAGACACTTCAGGGATGAGTTGGTTGTGTCTAGTGCAGGTCCACCATCCGATCTGTATACGGCCCGGATCCGGCAGACTACAGTAAACCTTGGGATAAACAGAGACTAGCATTAGTGTAGATGCCATTCTTCTTATGATGTAACGAATACATCGGGTGTTGTGGGAAGTGTTCCCGGTTCTGGCTGACCTAGTTAATGCAGCCTAAAACAATAATTTAACTGATTTGAATAAATGACAATGTTCTATGTGTATGCAAGGTTGAAGATATTTTTTGAAGATGCTTTTAGTCTAGATTTAAACTAACAGACTAGGTTTCCATTATTTAGGATGGACAAATTTAATTTAATTTTACTATACTATTAATAATGGTTAAGATGTGAAAATGATTAACCAAATCACAATAATAATAATTACAAAGTGGTGTTTTGGGGACTGTGGTGTTTTTATATGCCTGTCATACTCTATACCCTTCATAATGTGCCTCTATTCTTACCTGACATCATGCATGTGTAATTATGCCTTGGATTTCCATCCATCCATCTTTAACCCCTTATCCGGGGTCGGGTCTCGGGGACAGCAGCTCTAGCAAGTGACCCCAAACTTCCTTTTCCCAAGCAACATTGACTAGCTCTGACTGGGGGATCCTGAGGTGTTCCCAGGCCAGTGTTGAGATATAATCCCTCCACCTAGTCCTGGGTCTTCCTACCAGCTGGAAAACCTTCCTAGGGAGGCACCCAGGTGGTATCCTCACCAGATGCCTGAACCACTTCAACTGGCTCCTTTCAATGCAAAGAAGGGAGACTATTTAAGGGAGACACCAGCCAGCCCCTGAGGAAACCCATTTCGCCCACTTGTACCCACAATCTAGTTCTTTCGGTCATGACCCAGCCTTCATGACCATAGGTGAGGGTAGGTAAGAAAATTAACCGGTAGATCAAGAGCTTTGCTTTCCGGCTCAGCTCTCTTTAAATGGTGCGGTGAAGCGGCTGCAGTACCACCCCCGCTGCTCCGATTCTCTGGCCAATCTCTTGCTCCATTGTCCCCTCACTCATGAACAAGACCCGAGGTACTTGAACTCCTTCACTTGAGGCAAGGACTCATTCCCTACCCAGAGAAGACACTCCATCATTTGCTTACTGAGAACCATGGATTCAGATTTACAGGTGCTAATCCTCATCCCAGCCGCTTCTCACTCTGCTCCAAACCAATCCAGTGAGTCCTGAAGGTCATGGACCGATGATGCCATCATGACCACACTGTCTGCAAAAAGCAGCAATGAGATACCTAGCAGGAATGCAATCTGTACATCCTGTATATGAATATCACAAACAGCATTGGTGACAAAGGGCAGCCCTGTTGGAGCCCAACCCCCACCTGAAACGAGTCTGACTGCTGAGAACACGGACATAGCTCTCGCTTTGGACGTACAGGGATTGGATAGCCCTGAGAAGGGACCCCCTCCCCCCATAATCCCACAGCACCTCCCCTTTGAAGGATCACAAAGATCCTCAAAACACATGTATACTCACAGTCCCCCTCTAGGATCCTTGTGAGAGTAAAAAGCTGGTCCCTTTTTCCATGACCAGGGCAAATCCACATTTTTCCTCTTCAACCTGAGGTTTGAATATCCGCCAAACCCTCCTTTCCAACACCTTGAAGTAGACTTTACCAGGCTGAGAAGTGTGATACCCCAGTAATTGGCACACACTCTCAGGTCCCCCTTTTTAAACAGGGGAACCACCACCCCTGTCTGCCACTCTTTGGGAAATGTCCCCAACTCCAATGTTGAAGAGGCGTGTCATCTAAGACATCCCCTCCACACCCATTGCTTTCAGCATTTCTGGGTGGATCTCATCAATCCTCATCAATGGAGTTGTTGACCTCCGTGACCTCCCCCAATGAAACTGACGGCGATCCCCTTTCATTTTGTGTTAGTTAAATTCAGGTGTTCCTCAAAGTGTTTCTTTCACCACCTGATTACCTCCTCAATCATGGCAACAGCATCAGATCCTTACTGTACACAGCTTGAATGGCCTCCAGAGTCCCCTGGTATAACATATCCTGGTAGGACTCCTACTTCAGTTGGACGGCTTCCCTGACCACCGGTGTCAACCACGTCTTCGAGGGTTACCACCCCTTGAGGCACCTAAGACCTTGAGACCACAGCTCCGCGCCACAGCTTCAGCAATGGAAGCTTTGAACATTGCCCACTCAGGTTCAATGCCCCCAACCTCCACAGGGATGTCAGAAAAAGCTCAGTCGGAGATGGGAGTTGAAGATCTCATGGACAGGGGCCTCCTCCAGACATTCCCAGTTCACCCGCACTACCTGTTTGGGCTTACCAGGGCTGTCCAGAGACTTCCTCACCCCTGACCCAACTCAGCACCAGATGGTGATCGGTTGACAGCTCCGCCCCTCTCTTCACCCGTGTCCAAAACATGTGGCCTCAGATCAGACAATATGGTACCACGTACACTTATGAGCCACTTTATGTTCTAACATGGGGTTATAGACAATCCATGACTACCACAGAAGTCTAACACCAAACAATCGTTCGGGTTTAGATCAGGGAGGCTGTTCTTCCCAATCATGCCTCTCTAGGTATCTCCATCATTGGATTTCATATTGATATAAACATATTTTGTGTATAAAGTCTTCTGCGTATTCTGCACTTGATTCCCATACTTTTATTCATAGTGTTGATGACCTCATTAGTATGAGAGTACAAGTACAGACTGAGCAGGTGTGTCTTGACCCTCGACCCTTGTGTTTGACAGGGTAAGCGGGTCACCTCTTACTATGACCAGAAGGAGTATGCAGGTCGCAGTGTGCACTACTGGAAAGTTGTGCTTCCCTTGCTTGAGAAAATCCGACGCAAACGCAGCATCCCAGAACCTTTGGAGCCGATGTTCATGCACTTTCACAGTAAAGACATACAGGTATATACTCTCTTCTTTTGGATGATTTGTGACTCCCTGCTTCTGTTTCTTAGTGCTGTATTGTCTCTAATGGTCTCTTTGTCTTCAGCCTTCTCAAGTGCGAGTATATGAGGAAGAGGCCGCTATAAGCTTCGCCACACTACTTGACATCGAGGGAAACACCGATGAGGCCATCGAAAACCTGGAGAAGCTCAACAGCATCTCGTCTAACTGGCATCTTGCTAAGGTAACAGTGCTTTCACTGGACATCAGGTTCAGCTTCAGAAGTGAAGTGATTAATATCGGTAGGATTGACCTTCTCACCTGATGAGTTTGTGGATGGTGTGTTGATGGTCAGATTTATCAGAGGCTGTCGGAGGAGGCGGGAAACGGGCTGGAGGAGACGCAAGGCAGGTGCACCAACTTCCTCCTGCAGTTCAGGAAATACCTGACAAAGATTTATCAGGCCAGTCCAGAAGACATGGACAAGGTATGTTAAACATCTCTGATGCCTGTGCGGCTCAAGTTACACCAGGGTCCCTCAAATCTGACCCTGGAGAGCCACTGTCCTGCAGAGTTTTGCTCTGACATCAAACAAACACACCTGAACAAGTTAATCAAGGGCTTAAGGATTACTAGAACACTACAGGCTGGGTTTGAGCTAATCTCAGTAGGGCAGTGGCTATCCAGGGTCAGATTTGAGCAAACCTGCTATAAACCAATGCATTTACAAGTGGCCATTGTAGGAAATAGTGCCAAATTGAGTGCTGGGTTTACATTAGACCTGTCTGTAAAGTAGATGCTGTAAAGTAAAAGCACTGTACTCCTCCCCTTTCACTCAGATTCAACAACTAGTGCTAGATACTTAATCAGCAGCCTGTCCTTGCCTACATTAGGGTTGTGTGTGGCATAAGAAATCATGTTTAGTTCAATTGTGAAGTCTGACACTCATATTGAGTAATAATTGTCACCAAATATAAGCAAGTATGCCATGTAAGGCTATCTGAACATGAAAATGTGCAGACCGTCTGACGGAGAGGCTTCAGAACCAGAGAAAAACACTCAAGCTCATCTAGAAAGAAAAAACTGTGTCCTTTAGGTAAACGGTCAAAAGATGTGAACATGCATCAAATTTGTGATTGAGCTACAAGTACTTTGGAAAAGGTCATGAGAGCCATTCTTATAGTCTGTGTATTGTCATATTTATTGTAATTAACCATAGTTTTAAGAATATTTTGATGTCAATCTTTGCTCAGTATGTATGCAGCAAAGTGTCCAAAGTGTCTTTATTTGCGTAGGCGAGAGATGTGCACATGGGTTTGGACTGATGTGAGGGTGAGTAAATGGGAGTTTTGAATGAACTAGTAAACTCTGTCTATTTGTGTTTTAAGTTACCTGTATCAATGGAGGATGTGATGGATTTGCTGAACGAGGTCAACCAGCAGCTTGCAGATGATGGCGAGCAGAATGAACATCAAGTGGACTATCCGCTAACGTCCAGCCCCGGTCAGCCTACAGAGGCACATGTGAAATTCTCCACTCCGTCCCCATCGAAAAGTGTCACGTCTCCATCCAAACGATCTGTGGTATGTCATAGCACTGGTGTTTCTGCAGATGCTTTGCTTGATGTTTACAGAGCGCTACGGTTCCTGACTGTTGTTTCCTCCTCCAGTTCTCGCCCAAAACACCTCCTCACTGGGCCGAGGACCATAAGTCCCTCCTGCAGATGTTGTGCCAGCAGGTCGAGTCCTTGAAGGTCAGTCGCACATCCACCGCTTGTAGCAGAATCAGTCACTGTGCTTGCTTTTGCTTTGCCACAGATGTGGCCAATGTTTTATTTATGGTTTTGTCATGGAAGCCTATTGATATTCTTATAAAAGAAGCTTCACAGTGTTTTTTTTGCAGGAAAATAATGCAACAGAATTTGTACAGCAGCTCTGGTGAAAACGGTGATGTTATCCAGCAGGGGTGTGACGAGACTTATCTCACGAGACGAGACACGAGATTGGGTTCACGAGAACGAGAAAAGACAAGATTTTTACATAGTATTTTTAAGAAATTCTCAATGATGAAATACATGATAAGAAAAATTGTTTGCAGGTGCATTTGAAGCGTTTTAACTCATCATCTTGTAATGGATGTCATTTCAGTTCTACTTTCTGAGTATGAATTATCATATACAGTAAAAGACAACAGAGAGCTTCTCTCTCCTCTATTATTGTCTCTTCAGACCTTAGAACTGCACATGAGCTTCTTTTGAACTCCTAACTGAACTCCTTCCCGCAAATTAATCACAGATATTAAGTGCAACCAATAACCATAATACCATAATCAAAGTGCCCAATATTTAAAGTGCAAATAGAGACCACATTTTTCTTCGAGCTTGATACAGAGCTCAGAGATGGTTACAACTAGATCGCTTTCATATTTGGAGATATTTGCATGCCTCAGGGAGTCGCTTTCAAACAGCGGTAACATATTGAAATCCCATTTGAATGATCGATCCCGTTTACTTTCACTTTCGCGATCGTGCGTACTCTGTGAATAGGGAGAGGTGGTGTTGAACGCGCATTTTAAAATATAAGTCTGACGCTTCTGCTGCTCAACGAATCCTCCGCCACGGCCTAGTCCACTAACATGTAACACACACTCGTAACACATGCTCAATGCTTCACAAAACAGACACTCATAACACACGCGCTATGCACGACTCAAACAGCTCGTGTTGCATAAGCTGATGCAATTGAAGCGACTGTTAGCCACCTGAATTAAATGGTTTTTATGCCAATAAAAACAAAACTAAGGTGGAGAAGAAATGTGAACGTAGCATTGGCATATTCTATCCTAACTTCACCCTCACACTCCATCATGAATATATGACGCAAGACAGCTTTTCACCTCAACGAGAAATCTCGTCACAGTTTAGTCTCGCAAGATCACGTGGCACGAGATCTCGTCACACCCCTATTATCCAGCTAATTTCAGTTATCATATAGTGTCAATGCGGGCAGATCGGTAATATATTTGAAATTTAGGTGTCCCCAACTGAGCAAGCCCAAAGCCAAGGGGGAGTCTAATTGACACGGTCTCTGAAGACACTTCAAGGATGAGCTGGTCATGTCCAGGTGCCGGTCCACAATCTGATGTGGATACGGCCCGGATCCGGCTGACTGCAGTAAACTTGGGGATAAACAGAAAGACTAACATTAGAGTAGATGCCAGTCTTCTGATGATGTATCGAGTACATCAGGTGTTAAAATGTATGCGATGTTTAATAGGGAGCCAGTGCAGTGTTGACAGAACCGGGCTAATGTGTTCATACTTCCTGGTTCTAGTAAGAACTCGAGCTGCTGCGTTTTGGACCAGCTGAAGTTTGATAATTAAGCAGTTTGATAAAGAATTCAGTTTTACAGATGCTAGAAACATGGCTTTCAAACGAAAGATTGGTATCAAAGAGCACACCCAGGTTCCTCACTGACGAGGGCTTGACAGAGCAGCCATCGAGGGTTAGACAGTATTCTAGGGCACTACTTGTGGAGCTTTTCTGTCCAATAATAAAAATAAAAAATTCTGAATTAAGTTTGCAGGAAATTACTAGCCATCCAATGTTTTATATCATCTATACATTCCGTTAATCTTGTGAATTTTTTTAGTTTCTTCAGGGCATGAAGAAATTTAGAGCTGAGTATCATCAGCATAACAATGAAATCTAATGCCATGCTTCCTAATGATATCTCCCAGTGGTAGCCATGCTTCCTAATAATATCTCCCAGTGGTAGCCATGCTTCCTAATGATATCTCCCAGTGGTAACCATGCTTCCTAATGATATCTCCCACTGGTAGCCATGCTTCCTAATGATATCTCCCACTGGTAGCCATGCTTCCTAATGATATCTCCCAGTGGTAGCCATGCTTCCTAATTGTGAAGACACAGCCTTTTCAAGTATTTTTGAAAGAAAGGGCAGATTTGAGATGGGCCTGTAATTGACTAATTCTGTAGGATCAAGTTGCGTTTTTTTAATAAGTGGTTTAATAATAGCCAACTTGAAAGTTTTCGGTGCATATCCTAATAACAAAGATGAATTAATAATATTAAGAAGAGGATCCATGACCTCTGGTAGCATCTCTTTTAATAGCCTAGTCGGTATAGGGTCAAGCATACATGTTGTTGATTTAGATGAATTAAAGAGTTTAGCCAATTCTTCCTCTCCTATAGCAGTGAATAAGTGTGTGTGTGTGTGTGTGTCTCCTATAGCAGTGAATGAGTGTGTGTGTGTGTGTGTGTGTGTGTGACTGGTAATCCCTACGGTATGGGGACAAAATGTCCCCACAAAGATGGCAGGCAAGGCAAGTTTATTTATATAGCACATTTCATACACAATGGCAATTCAAAGTGCTTTACATGAAAATGAAATTAAAATAGTGATAAGAATTAAGAATACCAATGTAAGACTTAAAAATAAAACAGGATAATTAAAAACAGTTGTAAAGAGAATTTTTAAAATAAGAAGACAATAGAAATATATAGTTGTAAAGATATTTAAAAAGAATAAAATTATTACAGTGTATATATAGATAAAAATAAAATAAAAATAAAAATTAAGATGATGCATAGATTAGAATAGGTGCAATCAGTCGGACGTACAGTGGCACAGTGCTCATTCAGTAAAGGCACAGCTGAACAGATGTGTTTTGAGTCTAGATTTGAATGTGGCTACTGTTGAGCACATCTGATCTCTTCTGAAGCTGGTTCCAGCTACGGCTGGCACAATAGCTGAACGCAGACTCTCCTTTCTTTGAGTGAACTCTTGGTATTTCTAGCTGACTTGATCCTGATGATCTGAGTGATCTGTTGGGTTTGTATTTAATCAGCATATCTGCAATGTATTGAGGTCCTAGGTCATTGAGTGATTTATAAACAAGTAATAATACTTTAAAATTGATCCTAAATGTAACTGGAAGCCAGTGTAAAGACCTGAGGACTGGCGTGATATGGTCATATTTTCTTGTTCTGCTCAGAATCCTGGCCGCAGCGTTCTGTATGAGCTGCAGCTGTCTAATGGTCTTTTGGGAAGGCCGTTAGAAGACCATTACAATAGTCCACCCTGCTGGTGATGAAAGCGTGAACGAAGTTTCTCTAAGTCTTGCCTGAAACAAAGCATCTAATTCTTGCAATGTTTTTCAGATGATAGTAAGCTGATTTAGTTATTGCTTTGACATGACTATTGAAACTCAGGTCTGACTCCAAAATCACACCAAGATTCCTGACTTGATTTTTTGTTATTAGACCTTTGTCTCAAGATATGCTCACCTTGAGAATTTCATCTGCTTTCCAAATGTAATGATTTCAGTTTTGTTTTTGTTTAACTGGAGATAGTTTTGGCTCATCCAACTGTTAATTTCATCAATGCATTTGCACAGGAGTCAATGGGGCTATAGTCATTAGGTGATAGTGCTAAGTAGATCTGGGTGTCCAGCATAGCTGTGGTAAGCCATTTGGTTCTCTCTCATTATTTGGCCCAGTGGCAGCATGTACAGGTTGAATAGGAGTGGTGCTAGAATTGACCCTTGTGGACTCGCAAGTCATGGATGTCCAGTCAGACTTATGGTCACCTATACTCACATAATAACCTCTTCCTTCTAAGTACGACCTGAACCATTTAAGGACCATCCCAGAAAGTCCGACCCAGTTTTCCAGCCTGTCAAGAAGTATGTTATGGTCAACAGTGTCGAATGCGGCACTGAGGTCGAGTAGCACCAGAATTGATGTTTTGCCTGTATCTGTATTGAGGCGAATATCATTTATGATCTTTATGAGCGCTGTTTCTGTGCTGTGATGTGGTCGGAAACCAGATTGAAAATTGTCAAAGTATCCGCTTGAGCTTAAGAATTTGTTCAGCTGACTGAAGACAACTTTTTCAATGATCTTGCCTATGAAGGGAGATTTGAGATTGGTCGGTAGTTGTTCAATATGGAGTTATCCAGATTTCTCTTTTCAGAAGAGGCTTAACTACCGTAGTTTTAAGGGAGTTTGGAAAATTCCCATTGAGAAGTGATGAGTTTACCACTTCTAGCAGATCTGCTTCTAAACAGTTAAACACACTTTTGAAAAAGAAGTGGGGAGTGTGTCAAGGAGGCAGGTTGATGTTTTAAGGTGCTGCACTGCTTCTAAAATTTTATAATCAATTGCTTCAAAATCAGACATAGTAACTTTCCGAGGTTGTGGTCTGATCTGACTGACCAAAGCAACTCACGGATGTGCTGATCGCCTTCCTGATATTTATTTATTTTCTGAGAAGAAGGAAGCAAACTCACTGCATTTGCTGTCAGAGAGCATTTCACTGGGAATGTGACTCGGGGTTTGTCAGTCTCTCTACAGTAGCAAAAAGAGTGCGCGTGTTGTTTATGTTTCTGTTTATAATATTTGAGAAGAAGGTCTGTCTAGCCTTGCCTAGTTCCACATTGAAATCATGAAGGCTGTCTTTATAGATGTTATAATGGATTATAAGTTTTGTCTTCCGCCACATGCTCAGATTTCCTGCATTGTCTTTTCATTATTTGCACTGCCGTTGAGTTTCTCCAAGGTGCTTTCTGTCTTCCACTCTTTTCTTGACTTTCTCAGGAGCAATATTATCAATTACACTCTTAACTTTTGAGTTAAAGGAGTCAAGGAGAGAATCAACAGAGTCTGCAGATATGCTTGGTGTTAGAGATATAGCCTTCATAAATAGCTCACTAGTGTTCTCATTTAAGCTTCTCTTTGACAGCGACAGATCTAGCTTCAATGGCAGGAGAGATTGAAATATCAAAGAAAATACAGAAATGATCAGACAATGCTACATCTTTAACAACAATTGATGAAATGTTTAGACCCTTGCTGATAAGTAAGTCTAGAGTGTGTCCACGATTGTGTGTGGGACCATGTACATGCTGTGTCAAATCAAAAGTGTTAAGAACAGTCATGAGCTCTTTTGTTGTACTGGATTCAGCATTGTCTATGTGAACGTTAAAATCCCCAGCAATGGCAAAACAATCAAACTCTGAGGAGATTATTGATAACAGCTCTGTAAAGTCCTCAGTAAAGGATGGAGAGTATTTTGGAGGCCTGTAAACAATGATAAGCAGGATGCGTGGAGCACCTTTTAACACAATACCCAGATATTCAAAAGACAGATAGTCACCAAATGACACTTGCTTACATTGATAGACATCTTTAAAAGAGCAGCAATACTCCCCACCTCTTCTAAACGCTCTGGACATACTCATAAAAGTAAAGTTAGAGGAGCTGTTTCATTGAGGACTGTTGCACTGCAGTTTTCTTCAAGCCAAGTTTCATTTAGTGAATGAGTGTGTGTGTGTGTGTGTGTGTGTGGACTGGTAATCCCTACGGTATTACCAGTTGAAGATGGCAATATCCAAATTTTTGTCCTTGTGGGGACATTTTTTGGTCCCCATGAGGAAAACATCTTATAAATCACAATAAGTAATGTTTTTGAAAATGTAAAAATGCAGCATGTCTCCTGTGATGGGTAGGTTTAGGGGCAGTTTGTGTGTGTGTGTGTGTGTGTGTGTGTGTGTGTGATGGGTAGGTTTAGGGGCAGTTTGTGTGTGTGTGTGTGTGTGATGGGTAGGTTTAGGGGCAGTGTAGGGGATAGAAAATACGGTTTGTACAGTATAAAATGCATTACGCCTATGGAATGTCCCCATAAAACATGGAAACACAACTGTGTGTGTGTGTGTGTGTGTGTGTGTGTGTGTGTGTGGACTGGTAATCCCTACGGTATGGGGACAAAATGTCCCCACAAAGATGGCAATATCCAAATTTTTGTCCTTGTGGGGACATTTTTTTGGTCCCCATGAGGAAAACATCTTATAAATCACACTAAGTGATGTTTTTGAAAATGTAAAAATGCAGCATGTCTCCTGTGATGGGTAGGTTTAGGGGCAGGGGCAGTGTAGGGGGATAGAAAATACGGTTTGTACAGTATAAAATGCATTACGCCTATGGAATGTCCCCATAAAACATGGAAACACAACATGTGTGTGTGTGTGTGTGTGTTCCTCTCCTATAGCAGTGAATGAGTGTAATGTTTCCTCAGTGACACTACAATGCTCTGTCTGATGTGATACTGTAGTAGACGGCTGCATGGTTATAATTTTCTTCCTAATATTGTCAATCTTACACGTAAAGAAGTTCATAAAGTCATTACTGCTGTGCTGTTTACAAACATCAGAAGTTGAAGCTTTATCCTTTGTTAATTTAGCCACTGTATCGAATAAATACCTAGGTTTGTGTTTGTTTTCTTCTAAGAGAGTCGAAATAAGCAGATCTAGCAGTTTTTACGGCCTTTCTGTATGTGATCATACGTTCTTTCCACGAATTACGAAAGACCTCTAGTTTTGTTTTCTTCCAGCTGCGCTCCATTTTTCTGGCCGCTGTTTTAAGGGCCCGGGTGTGCTCGTTGTACCACGGCATTGGACTATTTTCTTTAATCTTCTTTAAGCGCAGGGGAGTGACTGTGTCTAAAGTACTGGAAAAGAGAGAGTCAATAGTTTCTGTTGCAACATCGAGTTCCTCTAAGCTATCTGGAATGCTGAGGAGATGAAACTGATGAGGAAGATTATTTAAAAGCAATCTTTAGTCGCAGCGTGATAGTCCTGCCATATTCAAACGGGTGGACGGCTTTGCAGCTTTAGCTAAATTAAGTATACATGATATTAGATAATGATCTGATATGTCGTCGCTCTGCTGCAGAATTTCAACGGTATCAACATTTATTCCATGTGACAATATTAGGTCTAAAGTATGATTATGGCGATGAGTAGGTCCTGACACGTGTTGTCTAACTCCAATAGAGTTTATAATGTCTTTAAATGCCAATCCCAATGTGTCTTTTTCATTGTCTACATGGATATTAAAATCACCAACAATTAGTACTTTATCTGCAGCCAGTACTAACTCTGATAGAAAACCAGCAAATTCTTTGATAAAGTCTGTATTGTGCCCTGGTGGCCTGTATACAGTAGCCAACACAAATGTCAAACGGGATTTATCGCTTTACACTACACAATGTTACATAAAGCACCAAAACTTCAAAGGAATTATATTTGAAACTAGACTTCTGAGTAATACTGAAGATATTATTATAAATTACAGAAACCCTCCCCTTTACCTTTCAGACGCTGCTCGTGTTTATAACAATAATCTTGGGGAGTGGACTCATTTAAAGTAATGTAGTCGTCAGGTTTTAGCCAGGTTTCTGTCAAACACAGCACATCTAGATTATTATCTTTAATGATATCATTAACAATGAGCGCTTTGGGGAAAGGGATCGAATATTCAGCAACCCAAGCTTTATCATTTGATTATCCGTATTATATATATTGTTTATTTTTTGGATATCAATTAAATTATTACCGTTGAATGGTTTTGATGGTTTTTTGTAATTACTTATTCGCGGAACAGACACAGTCTCTATGTGATAATATCTAGGTAAAAGAGTGTCTATGTGTTGGGATTTACCTGTGTCACGTTACAATACAAAGAAAACTGGTGCGAGGACTCAAGTGCAGTGAAAAGGGGATTTATTACCAAATAAAACATAAACTCAAAACAAAAACCCACAAGGGGGAAAAACACATAATAAGAATAACAATGAACAAACTTACATGAACCAACAAAGATCACGGGGAAACGGGAGACGTAGACATAACAAGGATCCGAGAAAGACTGACAAACACAAGGAGTATATAAAGGGGAAAAATCCAGCTGGGAATGAGGGAACACAGGTGGGGCATATGAAACCAATAACGAGATAACAAGGGGGTGGAATCTAACAAAGACAGAGGCACATGACAAAACACCACATGTGCACACAAGACAGGACAGGCATGTGACATTACCCCCTCCCTACGGAGCGGCTACCAGACGCTCCATCAGCCCATGACGGGCGGGAGGGACAGACCTGGGCGGACGGGCGGGACAGACAAGGGAGAAACAGATAAGGAAGGGGAAAACAAGGGAGGGACGGGGAACACAAAGAGTTCAGGCGGCGCGGAAGAGCAGGGACCACCGAACACGATCCACCGGAACTGGGACCACGGAACACGATCCACCGCACAGGGACCACCGGCACAGGGACCACCGGTACACGATCCACCGGTACACAATCCATCGGAACTGGGACCACCGGAACACGATCCACCGCACAGGGACCACCGAACACGATCCACTGGAACTAGGACCACCGGAACACGATCCACCGGCACAGGGACCACCGAACACGATCCACCGCCCAGGGACCACCGAACACGATCCACCGGCCCAGGGACCACCGAACACGATCCACCGGCTCAGGGACCACCGAACACGATCCACCGCACAGGGACCACCGAACACGATCCACCGCCCAGGGACCACCGGAACACGATCCACCGGAACTGGGACCACCGGAACACGATCCACCGCACAGGGACCACCGGAACACGATCCACCGGAACTGGGACCACCGAACACGATCCACCGCCCAGGGACCACCGAACACGATCCACCGGAACTGGGACCACCGAACACGATCCACCGGCCCAGGGACCACCGGAACACGATCCACCGGAACTGGGACCACCGAACACGATCCACCGCCCAGGGACCACCGGAACACGATCCACCGGCACAGGGACCACCGGAACACGATCCACCGGCACAGGGACCACCGAACACGATCCACCGCCCAGGGACCACCGAACACGATCCACCGCCCAGGGACCACCGGAACACGATCCACCGGCACAGGGACCACCGAACACGATCCACCGCCCAGGGACCACCGAACACGATCCACCGGAACTGGGACCACCGAACACGATCCACCGCCCAGGGACCACCGGAACACGATCCACCGCCCAGGGACCACCGGAACACGATCCACCGCACAGGGACCACCGAACACGATCCACCGCCCAGGGACCACCGGAACACGATCCACCGGAACTGGGACCACCGGAACACGATCCACCGGCACAGGGACCACCGGAACACGATCCACCGGAACTGGGACCACCGGAACACGATCCACCGGCCCAGGGACCACCGGAACACGATCCACCGCACAGGGACCACCGAACACGATCCACCGGAACTGGGACCACCGGAATACGATCCACCGCACAGGGACCACCGGAACACGATCCACCGGAACTGGGACCACCGGAACACGATCCACCGGCCCAGGGACCACCGGAACACGATTATTAGGAACATTATTCCTAGGAACATAATCCTCAGGAACAGCGACCACCGGAGCAGTCACGGATGGCGCTTTCCTTCTCCTTCTCTGCCGCTTAAGGACAATGGGAGCTGGGTCCAACGGAACAGGGTCCACTGGAATAGGGACCACCGGAGCGTGGACCTCTGGAAGTGGGTCCACCGGAGCTGAGACCACTGGAGTGGAGGCCATCGGAACAGGGACCACCAGGGCAGGGAACATCTTCCGGCCGCTCTCTCCTGCTGGCGAGTGATGCCCTCCACCATCGCCTCAAAGGTACAGTGATCGAATGCCCTCCTGAGCCCCCAGTCCATGGGCTCGTCGAGAGAATAATTAAAAAGGTCCTTGAGGGCAGAGTCTCAATTCTTAGCCCCTTGGCCGTCTCCAGGAACTTCCTGGCGAACTTCCTGACCTCCCTCCCCTCCTGACGGAGAATCCTCTCATACTGAGG
Organism: Gobiocypris rarus; assembly: GCA_023029165.1. Taxonomy (NCBI): domain Eukaryota; kingdom Metazoa; phylum Chordata; class Actinopteri; order Cypriniformes; family Gobionidae; genus Gobiocypris; species Gobiocypris rarus. The sequence goes on along the minus strand of CM040910.1, from coordinate 5,083,483 downwards.
ACAGGTGGTAAGGTACTCCAGAATCGAGTCCTCTCTCTGCTGAGTCCTCAACATGGTCGGATCCTTCTGTCACGTTACAAAACTAGTGCGAGGACTCAAGTGCAGTGAAAAGGGGATTTATTACCAAACAAAACATAAACTTAAAACAAAAACCCACAAGGGGGAAAAACACATAATAAGAATAACAACGAACAAACTTACATGAACCAACAAAGATCACAGGGAAACGGGAGACGTAGACATAGCAAGGATCCGACAAAGACTGACAAACACAAGGAGTATATAAAGGGGAGAAATTAAGCTGGGAATGAGGGAACAAAGGTGGGGCAAATGAAACCAATGCCTCCCGTTACAGAAGTCAGGTTGTCACATGCCTATCCTGTCTTGTGTGCACATGTGGGTTTTGTTATTGTGGCAATGTGCACACAAGACAGGACAGGCATGTGACAACCTGACTTCTGTAACGGGAGGCAGCTAGCAGGCGGTCGGGTAAGCCAGTCCGTCTGCTTCCTGACCTGGGCCCTAGTGAGTCAAGGTTTAGCTCTAAGACTATGTGCCAAATTACTAGAGAGAAGGGCGGCACCACTCCCAGAAGGATGGATTCCGTCGTGTTTTAACAGGCCAGGTCTGCCCCAAAAGCTTTTCCAATTGTCTATGAACCCTATGTTATTTTGCGGACACCACTTAGACAACCAGCCATTGAGTGATGATAATCTGCTAACTATCTCATCACTCCTTTTAACAAGGAGCGAACCAGAAAAAAAAAACTGAACCTGCCATCGTACTAGCGAGTTCACACACCTCTTTAATGTTAATTTTGGTGATCTCCAACTGGCGAAGTCGAACATCATTAGTGCCGACGTGAATAATAATCTTAGAGAATTTACGATTAGCATTAGCCAGCACTTTTAAATTTGCTTTGATGTCAGGCGCTCTGGCTCCCCGTAAACATGTGACTATGGTGGCTGGTGTCTCTATTTTCACGTTCCGTGTAATAGAATCGCCAATAACTAGGGCACTTTCAACAGGATTCTCAGTGGGTGCGTCACTGAGTGGGGAGAACCTGTTTGATGTTCTAATCGAACGGAAGAGTGTTTTGATCTGCGACTATGCCGCCTCACCGTTACCCAGTTTCCCTGCTGCGGGGGCCCTGCAACCGGAACCGTAGAATGTACAGAGTTCACTAAGCTACTCGCATCCAAATCAGTGTCTAAAGCTGTAACATCCTCACTACTCTCAGATAAAGTCTGGATGCGTGTCTCTAATTCTGAAATCTTCTCTGTTAGTCTGACTATGAAGACTTCGCCTACGAAGACAGATATGTTAAACATGAAGCAAGTGACAATGACAGGAGATGACATGGCTTACCGTGTTTGTTGATGAATCCAATTTACCAAAGTTGTTTGATGGAGTCTATTTACTAATCCAACTCACCACGGTTGTTTAATGAACTCAGGAAAAAAACAGGAAACCCGGGTGCAGAGATGACAAGCTAAAAGGCTAGCGAAAAGCTAACGTGTGATAGTGATTTAGATTAAACGCTAGCAATGTCAGATTTAATGTGGCAGGCCATGTTAGACAATCTATGAAGATGTAAGTTATAATTAGCAGTTTAAACAACAGAGAATTATATCAAATAAAAATTCAAAACAAGTAGAGCACACACGAGCACAGCAGCAACAGCAACAGGGTAGATAGGAGCAATCGAAGACAGGAGCAATCGATCACAAGTAACTAGTGTTTTCAAAAGTACCGACCGCGATACCAAATTGGTACTGAAATTTAAAAAATATGACTCTTTGAGCACTGTTGAGAGGAATCGTAAACACCTCCGACTGGCCTAACCAAACGTAATTTGGTTAGGTTTCAAATATAACATAACCTAACCAAAAACAACTTTAGAAAAGCTGTTACGTTAAAAGCACTATTATTCCTGCTGTAAGCAAGCGCTGTTTTGAAAGATTAGTGAAGATATGGTTTAAATCCAACCATGTAAAACCTCTTGGTGAAATTGGATCAGACGAATTTCAGATTTTATGGTTTGTAATATCTTTTGTTTTGTCTCACACAGAATGAGGTTCATGACCTGCGCCATAATAATTCCTCTGATGCGACGGCATCCTCATATAGGATGTATCGAGATAATTATCCTGCAGAAGGACTTCAGGAAGCATTTCCTGGAGCGCAGGCATTCCATGGTGTTCCTCTTACTGGTCAGTTCAATGAGTGTCTTTATCCCCCTAATCTGCAGTCTTTAAAGCTGTTAGTGTGTACCAGTGGTTCTCAAAGTGTGTCCACCCCCAAAACACATCTCAAATCTTGTTCACTTTCAGCATTCAAATATACCAATGATCTCACGACAATAGACATGCAAACCAATGAGGGTTGTGCAGTTTATTCTATGTGCTTATGTGACCAAACAAATGTTCTTGCTGGCACACCAGATTTGAATAGGGAGGATAAGAATTTGAGGGAATGTTTGTTTTTTTTCAGTTTTGCTCAAAATTATTCATACCCTTAGTAAATATGATCAATGAAGGCTGTGAAAAAAATAAAATAGTTCTAATATGCAGCAACAGATTGTTGAGCTTCACAAAATAGAAAGTGGCTGTAAGGAAATAGCTAAAGTATTGAAATACCCATTTTCATTAACTTGGCAATAATTAAGAAGTTCAAATTAACTAAAGATGTTAAGAATCTTTCTGGAAGAGGACATGTGTCTATATTGTCCTAATGCATGGTGAGGAAGAACGTTTGAGTGGACTGTCCAAAGATCACAGATGGAGAATTGCAGATTAGTTGAGTCTCAGGGTCATAAAGACTAAAAAAAATCAAACAGAACCGAAATCACCACATGTTGTTTGGGAGGGAAATGCTCTCATCCGAAAACAAACTCCAGCATATTCATTTGCCAGACATGGCTGGAACTTGAAACGGGACTGGGTTTTATGGTCAGATGGAACTAAAAATTTTTAGCAGCAAACACTCAAGATGGGTTTTGTGCACACGGGTAAAAAAGTAGCCCATGTGTACAATGAAATATACTGCTGGATCTTTAATGTTGTGGGCCTATTTTTTGCTGGAGGTCCTGGACTTCTTGTTCAGATACATGGCGTCATGGATTCTAGCAAATACCAACAAATAAAAAAAAATAAAAAACTTATAATAGCATGTGGTTGGATCTTCCAACAGAACAATGATCCAAAAACAAACATCAAAATCAACACAAAAATGGGTCACAAAATGAAGTTTCCTCCATGGCCATCCCAGCCCCCTGACCTGAACCATATAGAGAATAAGTGAAGAGCTGAAGAGAAGCACTAAGAATCTGAAGGATCTGGAGAGATTATGTATGGAGGAATGGTCTCTGATCTCTTCTCAGGTGTACTCCAAACTCATCAGGCGTTATAGGAGAAAACTCAGAGCTGTTATCTTAGCAAAAGCTATTAAAGATAGAAACGTATTTAATAAAAGGGTATGATTAACTGTAGCCAATGTGTATTAGAGAAAAACATCTATTTCATGAGACCCCCATTTTAAATTCATATTCTTCAGTAAAAGGTTCGATTTTTGTACATTTTTAAAATTCAATTGAATGTATTTGTTTTTTATTTGTTTTTTAAAGAACTCTTATCAGAGGAGATTATGTCCAAGTTATGGATTTCAGAAAATATACAATCACACAGTTAACTAACAATGTATTATTAAACAATGTCGTATTTTAAGGCAGAAACAATGGGGTCATTGAAGTAAAGATTACATGTTGTTAACAATGATTAGGGTATATAGAAAAGGTTTGTTGGAGGTAGAGGTAGAGTTTCAGAAAAAAAAATAATCAAAAGGAATAACGTAGCAGATTCATTTTCATAGCCTTCTTTGATCATATCTACCAAGGGTATAAATAATTTCTAAATGAGAGCATCACCAAAAAATGAGAACCACTTGTATATACAATAGTTAAGATGTGCTTAAAACCCATTCCTTTGATTTGTCTCAGTTGCCACTACAGGTCCCTCTGCGTACTACAACCAGTCTCCAGCATATAATTCACAGTATCTTCTACGCACTGCTGCAAATGTTACACCAACAAAGGTTGTGGAGTGATTTCCATGTAAAAGCAATGTATTCTACCCTTTATAGTAACCAAGAAAAGGCATAGAGAATCAAAATATGTTTTCTTTACCTCTGCAGGGCCCAGTATACGGGATGAATCGCCTTCCTCCACAGCAGCATATGTATGCCTACCAACAACCAACACACACACCACCTCTTCAGTCAACTCCTGCATGCATATATCCTCAAGAGCAGGTGTTTGGTGCTCCCATCCGATTTGAATCCCCAGCTACATCCTTACTCTCCCCATACAGTGAAGAGTATTATGGTCACAATTTTCCTCAGCCTACAGTCAATCCAACATTGCCAGAGCCGGGCTATTTCACTAAGCCATGTGTTATTACATCCACGCAGCCATCCAGGAGCAGTGAAAGCAAGGCTGGTGACCCCAAGATGAGTTCCACAGGTGAACCTCCTAAGGTTCCAAACTTTGGGGGCGTTGCCTTTGCCCCATCAACATCGGCAACAACTGCATTCAAATTCAACTCCAGTTACAAGTCCAATGATGGGGATTTCACCTTTTCTTCTTCTCAGATGAAAAACAGTGAAAGTCTCTTGGGACTTCTGACATCAGATATTCCTCCCAAAGCGGAAGGACCATTAGACACGAAACATCAGAACCAAGACCAGCCGCCTAGCCAGAGTGGAGTCTTTACTTTTGGGAGTAAAAGTGCTACAGGATTTTCGTTCACTGATGGTGCTCGGAGCAAAATGAATATTTTTGGCAACTCTGACCAAAGATTTAGCTTTACAAGTGGAACCAAACCAGTTTCAGGAAATCCAGAGGCTCGGGAAGAGAAAAGCGGGGAAAGTGATAATGATAGCACCCATGTGGAAGAGGAAGAGGATGGACCTCATTTTGAGCCCATCGTGCCTCTTCCTGATAAGGTTGATGTGAAAACTGGTGAGGAGGAGGAAGAGGAGATGTTCTGCAGGAGAGCAAAACTCTTCCGGTTTGACTCTGAGACTAAAGAATGGAAAGAGAGGGGCATTGGAAGTATTAAAATTCTAAAACACAGAACATCTGGGAAAGTTCGTCTGTTGATGAGGAGGGAACAGGTTCTCAAAATCTGTGCTAATCACTATATCACTGCAGATATGGTTCTCAAACCAAATGCTGGATCTGACAAGTCCTGGGTGTGGTACGCTATGGACTATGCGGATGAAATGCCGAAGACTGAGCAGTTGGCCGTTCGTTTTAAAACCGTTGACGAGGCTGCACTGTTTAAAGTCAAATTTGAGGAGGCTCAAAAATTCCTTCTAGAGTCCCCACAAGGCCAACAGTTGGAAAAGAAATGTGAGACTCCAAAGCCTCAGGTTTCATGCAAAGAAATGGATCTTAAAAAACAGTTTTCCAAGAAGAAAGGTGAATGGGACTGTGATGTGTGCTGTGTTAGAAACGCTCCCACATCTGCAGTATGTGTCGCCTGCAACAGTGCAGCTCCTTCTACAGCAAAGATCAAACCTGTAGAGCAGCTGAAAGGATCTGCATCTGTGGCTCCTCCTGCCAAATTGTTTTCTTTTGGTCTTCCTGGAGATTCTGATAAGATTGCCATCAGCACCGATGTCAGCTCAAAGGGATTAGCATTTGGGTCTCAAAAACCAGTTTCTTTTCAATTTGGATCCAATGATGCTGCAGCAACATCTGTTGACCTTGCAGCTCAGGCTGATAAGAAAACTATTCAGGCTGATGCACCACAACATGCAAAAGTGTCAGCAGCTCCAGCATTACCCTTTGGCTCTGGTTTTGGCTCTAAATTTGTCAAGAAAGAGGGTCAATGGGACTGTGACTCCTGCTTCGTGAGGAATGATGCTTCAGCAACTGAATGTGTTTCCTGCAAAGCCCCCTGCAGCACTGGGTTAGGTGCCATGTTTGTTAAAAAAAGAGGGACAGTGGGATTGTGACACTTGCCTGGTAAGAAATGAAGGTACAGAGAGCCAGTGTGTCTCATGTCAGGCAGCAAACCCAAAAATGAAAGGCAAGACATCTACTGCACAGTCAAGTTGCTCTTTTACCTTCAGTTTTGGCAGTTCTAGCAAGCAACCTGCTGCCACAGGATTTACAGCCAATTTCAATCCAGGTCCTGCTTTTCAGTTTGGGACAAGTAAGGATGAAGTGTCCTCAGAAGGTTTCAAGTTTGAGTCCTCTACAACTCAGGCTGATAAGTCACCAAGCAGTTCAAACTTTTCATTCTCCATGCCAGTGCCCGCTGGTGGTTTCAAGTTTGGCATTGCAGAATCTGAGACACGAGCATCAGACGGGCAGTCACAAAATGGATCTGCATCTGACCTTCTCAAAAATATTGCTGAACTTCACAGAGAGAAGGAAAAAGAGGCTATCCCAAGTTCCTCAGATGAGCCAGTAGACTCTAGTAGTCACGATAATAATCCCCTCTTTACCGGCAGGCCTAATTCTTTTAGTTTTACAGACTTCGCAAAGTCCTCACAAGGTAAATTTCATTCTGGCCAGGAGGATATTGCTGAATTTCCCGGAGAGAAGGAAAAAGAGGCAATCCCAAGTTCCTCAGATGAGTCCGTAGATACTGGTGGTCACGACAATAATCCCCTCATTACCGGTAAGCCTAACTCTTTTAGTTTTGCAGACTTGGCAAAGTCCACACAAGGTAGTTTTCAGTTTGGCCAGGAGGATCCCACTTTCAAAGGCTTTGTAGGGGCTGGCGAGCAGCTTTTTAGAGGAATTAATTCCAGCTCTAAAGCAGACACCTCTGCCAATCAAGATGATGACATGTACAAAACAGAGGAGAATGACGATATTCAGTTTGAGCCAGTTGTTCAGATGCCTGAGAAGGTTGACCTTGTTACAGGGGAAGAAGATGAGAAAAGCTTGTATTCACAGCGTGTCAAACTCTTCAGATTTGATACGGAAACAAGCCAATGGAAAGAAAGAGGAGTTGGCAACCTTAAACTGCTCAAAAATAGTAAGAATGGGAGACTTCGAGTTCTTATGAGGAGAGAGCAGGTGTTGAAGGTTTGTGCTAATCATTGGATCACAACCACAATGAACTTGAAGCCTCTCTCTGGGTCAGACCGAGCCTGGATGTGGATGGCCAATGACTTTTCAGATGGAGATGCCAGATTAGAACAGCTTGCAAAATTCAAAACTCCAGAGCTTGCAGAAGAGTTCAAGCTAAAATTTGAGGAGTTTCAGCGGCTGCTATTGGATATTCCTTTACAGACCCCTCACAAGCTTGTGAATACTGGCAGAACGGCCCAACTTATACAGAAAGCTGAAGAAATGAAATCTGGTCTTAAAGACCTCAAATCATTCTTGACTTACCAAAGCAAGGATGATGAAAATAGCAGGTAACAGTACCTCTTCAGTCATAGTCAAGCTCGACTCTGAAAGCACCGGCACTGCTTTAGAATGGGATAATTACGATTTGCAAGAGGAAGCGCTCGAGAACTATGCTAATTCTTCTATGTGCAATGCCCCTTCACAGCCTGATACGGTAGCAAAACGTTTGTTCCGTTTTGGTGAATCGACCACTGGCTTTAGCTTCAGTTTTCAGCCTATTCTCAGCCCCTCTAAGTCTCCATCTAAGCTAAACCAGAGCCAGGCTTCTGTTGGCACAGATGATGAACAAGAAACATCACAAGAGGAAGAGCGAGATGGTCAGTACTTTGAGCCTGTTGTGCCATTGCCTGATCTTGTCGAGATCTCAACAGGGGAGGAGAACGAACAAGTACTTTTCAGTCACAGGGCCAAACTATACCGCTATGATAAAGAACTTAGTCAGTGGAAGGAACGAGGTATAGGAGATCTCAAAATACTACAAAACCATGAAACAAAACGTGTCAGACTTGTGATGAGGCGGGACCAGGTCCTAAAACTGTGTGCAAACCATTGGATTGATTCAAATATGAAACTTGAGCCCATGAAAGGAGCCGAGAAAGCGTGGATCTGGAGTGCCTTTGATTTTGCTGAAGGGCAGGGCAAGGTTGAACAGTTGGCTGTACGATTTAAACTGCAGGAAACGGCAAGTACTTTCAAAGAAGTCTTCGAAGAGGCAAAGACTGCCCAGGAAAAAGACATTCTTCTCACCCCGCTTTCCACAAGAGTACCTACCTTCACCCAAGAGGTGCTTTGTGGTAAGGCTGCGGTTGCTGTACTTGAGGAAACCACAAAAGAACGTACTGCACTTCCTGAGGATGAAAGCAGTCTTAAACTAGATGGGACGCCTGGGGAAGAGCTTGGTGCTCAATTCACCAAGACTGTGGTCTCTCCTCCAAAGTTTGTCTTTGGGTCAGACGCTGTGCAAAAGATCTTTGGGAGCCCTTTGTCATCAAAAGAGAAATCTCCTGTTCTGATTCCCAGTTCAAAAGAAGAGGAAACGAGTGCCTCAAGACTGAAAACCTCAGAACAGGCAGTGACCAGTCAGCCATCTGTTGGGAATCCTTTCAGCATCCCAACAACAAGTAAGCTATATTCTGTGGCCCATAGTTTATTAATAACTCTGTTTAGTCCTCTTAGTTTACATCAGGGATCTCCAACCCTGTTCTCAGAGGGTTGCCCTCCTGCAGGTTTAGTTCCAGCCCTGCTCCAAACACACCTGCCTGCAATTGATCAAGCATTACTAAAGATAAGGATTAGCTGGTTTTGGTGTGTTTAATCAAGGTTGGAGTTAAATGCGTCCCCGGTTTAGATTCTAGTTGTTTGGTTATTGACACTTTATGGTCTTGTTGTGCACTGTTCATTGGTGTGTTTTCTGAAGGATGAAAAAATGTCCTTGTTATCTGTTGCCTCTCAAATGTCTCCTTTATAGCTGATGTCATTAAGCCCATGTTTCTGTCGTATAGAGACTTTCACCATCCACCCAATTACTGAGATAATTCAAGTCATTCACAAGAATAACACAAGCCTTTAACACGTAACTATTTTTTTTAGGTTTGGATTTTAGGCTTTTCAAAAATAATCCAATGGCATTTTGGAGCTGCACATCAGCCACCCAGTTTGAAGCCCAAGGTATTTCGGGTCACTGTTTACTGTGGCATATAGAGTTCTCACTGACTGGCATGAGCCGGGAGACCTGACCTTGGCTGAATGATGTGATAACTTAAACATTATTTGCCTCAATCGAAACCTTTGCATGATCTGAAATTGGCTAACCTTTAGCTGTTTGTTTGAAACATTAGTAGAACTTACAATTAAAGTTGACCATTGGCTTTAAAGTCCTTGAAGTATTCCACAGTGAGTGTCTTGTAAGGTTATTTTCCCATCTTGAAATGTGACACCTGAGATTGTTTTGTCTCGGCTATATGTTGTATGTGTAGAACATATATAATTTTTTTAAAACAGTTAGGCCTAAAGAAAATAAAATGTTTTGCTGTGGTACTGAGAACCGTAACATATTTAATGTTATTGGCATCGACTACTGGAATTTTGGTATCTTGACATCCCTAATTTTGGTGGTGAAGAGTAACTTTGGATTTGAATGGATTGAAGCGGACTGGCCGTGAGATGTTTGAGCAGAACAGGACAGTTATCCTGGGATGCGCTTCAGTTTCAGCTTGCTCTTAGTGCACTGTTGAGTGCTCTAGCCTTTCTGACTCTACTGACCTGGAGTCTTTTACACTTTCAAAATGAAGTTCAGTAAAAACGCTGCTTCCTGCAGACTTTTGAACCCACTAGTTAGTACACCAAATCTAAACACATGCAGATGGGAGAATATATACAGGACAAATTTTCTAGCTTTGAATGTGAGACATAAGGGCAAGCAGACAACTGAAGCATACTTCAGTTGGTTGTTGTTGTGTTTAACTTGCTAACAAATCGATGTGTGTGTGTATCTGCATGCTATGCAGAGTGAGATTTGATTTCACTAAACCCGTTTAGCTGTTGTTGCTTTCTATCTCATTCTTATGCTGTAGTTTACATGCCTCAAATGTTCCCTTACTGTAAATGAATGGATCACCACATTTCCCCCATTATAGTCAAGCTGAAGAGTTGTGCCTAATATATACACTCTTTACTTTTCAGATGAATGTCATGCATTGCATTCAAGTTATACATTTGATCAGTTTATGCATTCACTGGAAATTGAATGGCAATGCCATAACTGTGTCTTCCAGTGAAGTGCTCTGGTGATGTATGCAGGTCTTCTCTAATCATCTAGTGCTCTTAAACCCCGCCCTGCAAGCTCATCTTCATACAATCAAGAGCCACGCAGACATCTCAACATCCAATCAGCAAGCAATGACTGGAACCAAGCACCGCCCTACTTCTTTTCCTTTTCTGATAATCTGTTTACATTAGATGCACATCACAGTATGGAAGATCTGATGCTACTTCTGTTACAGCATGACTTTAAATGGCAGCAGTGGGTGTTGATACCTTGATTCAGTTTAGAGCAGTTAAGAAAGAAATCACTGATCAGGAGCATGAGTGTTTGCATGTGTGTGTCTTTATTAATTTAATGTTTGGTGTGAAATGTCATCACTGAAGGCGCTAGATGAGACGCTATTGGTTGTGTTTCAAATTTGTAAAAGACTTGGTTTGCTTCTGAAAGCTTCAGTCATGTTGTTCCAAAATTTGTGTTGAACTATTCTTTTAACATCTGTAGTTGCAATAGTTGAAATGAGTCTTACTGTTTGTTTTTGCTCAGTCTCGCCTCAGTCAGAACAGAAGAGCACTCTGGACGAGTGCGACGAAGACCTTGAGATCATATTTGAGCTCAAGCCAACAAGACAGCAAGCAGAACTGGCCGTGCGACTGATGCTTCCTCCTACATTCTTCTGTTACAAAAATGACCCAGGATACGTCAGCGACGATGACAACGATGGTACGATCTAAACTGTGTTTGAGTATAGTCTGGTTTCTGTCACCTGTATCCGAACTCCATTAATAAAGCACCAGATGCTCTGAGTACAGATCTGTCCAGAACTACCAGGTTTGTCTATCGGAGCTGCTTCTTACTCCGGCTGTAAGGAATGATGCTGGTCAGATCAGTACGCAGGTGCCTTGACCGGTGGGTTAAATCATGCTTCACCTGTGTTTGTACTCTACAGATGAAGATTTTGAAACCGCAGTGAGAAATCTGAAAGGAAAGCTGTATCTGGATGGCACTGATGGGCCATCAGATCAGTAAGTGACATGCATTATTGAGCCTAGTATAATAGTGAATGTAATAGAACACTATATTGCCAAAAGTATTGGGACACCCTCCAGATCCCAGAGTTCAGGTGTTCAGTCCCTTCATGGCCACAGGTGTATAAATGGGACTGTGACTCCTGCTTCGTGAGAAATGATGTCTTTGGGTCAGACTCTGTGCAGAAAATCTTTGAGGGCTCTTTGTCATCAAAGAGAAATTTCCTGTTCTGATTCCTAGTTCAGAGGAGAATGATGATATTCAGTCTGAGCCAGTTGTTCAGATGAGTAACTTTGGATGTGAATGGATTGAAGCGGACTGGCTGTGAGATGTTTGAGCAGAACAGGACAGTTATCCTGGGATGCGCTTCAGTTTCAGCTTGCTCTTTGTGCACTGTTGAGTGCTCTAGCCTTTCTGAATACACTCTACTGACCAGGATTTTTACACACATCTTTTACACTCTTTCAAAATGAAGTTCAGTCCAAATGCTGCTTCCTTGTACCTTGTAAAGTTTTGTACGTAAGACTTAGAGGCAATCAAACTGAAGCATACCTTCGGCTTAAGTATACTAGTTGGTTGTTGAGTCTTCTAACTAGGGCTGGAATAAAATTATTTTTTCAATCGATTAATCTATCAATGATTTGAATCTGAAACACTTTTCTCTAAATTAATCTATAATTTACTGAATAGTTGGTTAATTTACCAATAAATAACCGTAAGTAATCTATGTTTGAACTTTTACCTATTTATATAATTTATCAAAAAAGACAAGGTGATAAAGATTTATGCAGTGCAGGCCTAATTAGGAAATGTGTTTACTATGGCTACATTCACACTTACTTTTTGTGGGATTTGCAGCAGAAATTGTGTGAACCCTGAAATGTTTAGTTCATTAAGGAGATTAAAGTAGCTGTTCGAATATGTTCATTCAGCTGTATGATCAAACAGCCATAATAGTCCAAATACTTACGCTGCCGTCTCGTTGTTTTGAGGCAGGAGAGCCCCTGCTGTTTTCTTTCTTTTCAGATACTCCTGCATAGAAGTTTTACTGCTGTGGTTTGCCATTTACAGTGCACCATTGTACTCAGCCTCTGTTTAAAAAATGTCCACAGTTTAGATCGGGCTGAATATTTTTGTAATAACGGCTGATTTTCAGCATGCCTGGGAGCAACAAATCGGTGTGTGTATCTGCATGATATGCAGAGTGAGATTTCACTAAACCCGTTTAGCTGTTGTTGCTTCCTACCTCAAGTCTTATGCTGTAGTTTACATGCCTCATATGTTCCTTTACTGTAAATGAATGGATCGCCACGTTTCCCCCATTATAGTCAAGCTGGAGAGTTGTGCCTGATATATAACCTCTTGCTCCTAAGTGGGTCTTGAGTGTAAAAGTCAGTGAGTGCAAGTAATGGTGTTTTTACGAGAGCAGTAACTGACTGGATATACATGGTGTGATGAATGAACTACTGTTATCCCATGCATTTGGACAACTGGAAATACAGGTGTGTTGCAAAACCAGTTTGCTCTGCTGAACTGTCACTCCATTTTGGATAAGGGCCCCTAACTAAATGAATGAATTACTGACATCAACCTGGATATGATATTTCTTACTGAAACCTGGCAAACACCTAACACATTAATGCATCTTAATCTGCTTACACCGAATGGATATCAGCATTTGTCCAAGCCGCGTTTATCTGGTAAAGGGGGGTGCCCTTTAGGTCATCTATTGTAACCCCATAACACTAACTAAACTGGATTTTTCAAAATACTAAGATTTTTCAATACATGGTTTTAAAGTTTTTTTTATTATAGAAATAATAAAACCTCACTAATACCAATTGAACCGTGGGGCATATGGACAGTCAGTCAGCAGAATCTCAGTGTTGCTTGGAGACGCAGCGGTTCTGCTGATTGTTCTGTTTTCTTTGATAAAGAAAAAACTTTATTTGTCTATGAAAGATACTCAGTAATTTGTTGTTTATTGAACTGTTGTACAAAATCATTAGCCCCTTTCACACAGAACGACTTTACCGGTGAATACACAAATATGCTGTTCACACAAGCAACGGTGTTCTGGCTTTTTACCGGCATAAGGGATGATCAAACAATGTTTTTGCTCTTTAAAACATGAGACATGCATAATACTATCCAACTGCAGAGCATAATGCTGATATATCACTCATCATAGGCCATTTGATTATGGCCTCGAACATCGCAGTCGGAGGCTATTAGCCCTGGTTAGCCTGTTTATAGCCCTCGCTCGCACTGGCCAGACAGTGGAAATGCGGCTAAAAATTTCTGACTGGCATAAAACTGAACAAATCAAATGATTGTAAATGGGTAATGTAGGGGGGGGCACTTGGGTGCAGTCAAGCCCAATGGCAAGTCCGGACCTGATAATTATCACAGCTTTTCTGACATGGGAATAAAATCAGCCCAGGGTCAGAGAGTTCATTCAGACCAGCTCGAGCTGCATTTGCCCTCTGAATGTTTATTGTCTAACGTCTTTGCTCTTCTCCAACAGGTCTTCCTTTTGCATCTTCATCTGTGAGTGTGTTTTCATTTGCAGACTTGGCAAAGAGTTCAGGAGAATTTGATTTTGGCAAAAAAGGTGAGTGGTCTGTTTATACCCTTACCAGTGTTTAACCAGTCTGTCTGACTTATTCATTAGATTTTATTTTTCATAATAGAGTGCTGTCCTATTCACAAGTCTTTGTCTTGCAGAGCGATATTACTCTGTTCTATGTCTGTACTCATCAAGCATTCCTGTGACCCCTATAATATAAGCGGTATTGAAGACAAGATGGATGGACATCAAAATGTAGTTTTACACTACACTCACCTAAATAATTATTAGGAACACCTGTTAAATTTCTCACTAATGTAATTATCTAATCAACCAATCACATGGCAGTTTCTAAAGAATGCTTTCAGCACCTTGTTGAATAAATGCCACATAGAATTAAGGCAGTTCTGAAGGCCGAAAGGGGGTCAAGCACAGTATTAGTATGGTGTTCCCAATAATCCTTTAGGTGAGTGTATAATGCCAAAAGTATTGGGACACCCCTCCAGATCCCCGAGTTCAGGTGTTCGATCCCTTCATGGCCACAGGTGTATAAATCAAGCTCTAGGCATGCAGACGCTTCTACACACATTTGTGAGAGAATGGCTCGCTCTCAGGAGCTCAGTGAACTCAAGCGTGGGACCGGGATAGGTTGCCACCTGTGCAATAAGGCCATTCCTGACATTTCCTCACTACTAAATATTCCACGCTCAACTGTTAGTGGGATTATAACAAAGAGGAAGCGATTGGGAACAACAGCAACTCAGCCACGGAGTGAAATCCCAGAGCGGGGTCAGCGCATGCTGAGGGTCACAGTGCGCAGAAGTCACCAACTTTCTGCAGAGTCAATCGCTCCAGACCTCCAAACTCCTGTGGCCTTCAGATGAGCTCAGGAACAGTGGAGAGAGCTTCATGGAATGGGTTTCCATGGCGAGCAGCTCATCAAAGCCTTACATCACCAAGAGCAATGCAAAGCGTGGGATGCAGTGGGGTAAAGCACGCCGCCACTGGACTCTAAAGCAGTGAAACGTGTTCTCTGAGTGACCAATCACGCTCGGTTGGACGAGTCTGGGTTTGGCGGTTGCCAGGGGAACGGGACTCGCCTGACTGCATTGTGCCGAGTGTAAAGTTTGTTGGAGGGGGGATTATGGGATGGGGTTGTTTTTCAGGGGTTGGCCCCTTAGTTCCAGTGAATCCTGACCTCATCCCGATAGAACACCTTTGGGATGAATTAGAGCGGAGACTGTGAGCCTGGCCTTCTCGTCCAACATCAGTGCCTGACCTCACAAATCCGCTTCTCGAAGAATGGGCAAAAATTCCCATAAACACACTCCCACAAGAAAAGCCTTCCCAGAAGAGATGAAGCTGCTTAGGGTGGGCCAATTCCATATTAGAAGCTCTTTTCTTGTTTGATTCTTTCTCGAGGGATGATAATTTAGCGCCTGCACCCTTGTGGTTTGGGTCCGCAGTCCCCATAGTTGCAGGCAAGTTCGATCACAGAGGTGGTGGGCAGAGTAAATTAAGAAACTTACAGGATTTCTTTCTTACGAGGTATTCATAATATGTAACACCCAGCCATTGACTATTTCTCTGGCCGACCTGGGCTTTCCTTTTCTGGGTGTGTGTGCTGTTGGGGCTATGGCCGTAAGGGAAAATGTCATCCTAGCACGTTTTTATAATCCATTCATGTGTTTGTGCATACTTCTGCTGTCAGTACTGCTGTTGGCAGAGTGATGTTTCTAATGTTTTCACATGCACTTTGTTTCTGTAGATGCAAATTTTTCGTGGTCAAACGCCGGAGCTGCAGTCTTTGGAAGTGGACCGACGCGAAATGAAGGAGGGGAGAAACATGAAGGAGACGAGGAGGGCAGCGATGAAGAAACACCCGTAATGAGGAGATCCACTTTGAGCCGATCGTGTCCCTGCCAGAGGTGTGTGGTTTTGACACTGTTTGTTTGCAATTATTGTATTAATATTCAGATGGATGTGAACTGATCTGGATGATGACAGCACTGCTTTAAGTCAAGTCACCTTCATTTATATAACTCTTTTACAATACAAATTGTTTCAAAGCAGCCTTACTGTGATGATAGAAAATTAATGCAACAAAGATTGTTTTGGAAGAAAACAAGTGTCATTGTCCAGTTTAAGTTTTGTGATTGATTCATTGTAAAAATCATTAGTTATTAACTTATTAATGCATTCTGTCTGCTCATCCACATCAACACCTGAGGCGGGCAAGAACGCAAACACTATCTCCATGCAAACCCCAAAAACATGAATCCGTGAAGACGGCGACAACATGCACACTACACGTTTACTCTATTGGCATTCCAGAGTTTAGGAGCTAAATAGGAAAAGGATCGACCGCCTGCAGTTGGTTTTGATATTCTAGGTATTATCAGCTGGTCAGAGTTTAGAGAGCGCAGTAGACGTGATGGAGTATAATGTGTTAAGAGCTCGCTTAAGTACTGGGGAGATAAACCATTTAGTGCTTTGAGTAATTAGCAAGATTTTAAAATGTATGCGATGTTTAATAGGGAGCCAGTGCAATGTTGACAGAACCGGGCTAATGTGTTCATACTTCCTGGTTCTAGTACTCTACTGAGTATCATCAGCATAACAATGAAAACCAACGCCATGGTTCCTAATAATATTTCCCAGTGGTAGCCATGCTTCCTAATAATATCTCCCAGTGGTAGCCATGCTTCCTAATGATATCTCCCAGTGGTAGCCATGGTTCCTAATGATATCTCCCAGTGGTAGCCATGCTTCCTAATGATATCTCCCAGTGGTAGCCATGCTTCCTAATAATATCTCCCAGTGGTAGCCATGCTTCCTAATGATATCTCCCAGTGGTAGCCATGCTTCCTAATAATATCTCCCAGTGGTAGCCATGCTTCCTAATGATATCTCCCAGTGGTAGCCATGCTTCCTAATGATATCTCCCAGTGGTAGCCATGCTTCCTAATGATATCTCCCAGTGGTAGCCATGCTTCCTAATAATATCTCCCAGTGGTAGCCATGCTTCCTAATGATATCTCCCAGTGGTAGCCATGCTTCCTAATAATATCTCCCAGTGGTAGCCATGCTTCCTAATGATATCTCCCAGTGGTAGCCATGCTTCCTAATGATATCTCCCAGTGGTAGCCATGCTTCCTAATGATATCTCCCAGTGGTAGCCATGCTTCCTAATGATTTCTCCCAGTGGTAGCCATGCTTCCTAATAATATCTCCCAGTGGTAGCCATGCTTCCTAATGATATCTCCCAGTGGTAGCCATGCTTCCTAATGATATCTCCCAGTGGTAGCCATGGTTCCTAATGATATCTCCCAGTGGTAGCCATGGTTCCTAATGATATCTCCCAGTGGTAGCCATGGTTCCTAATGATATCTCCCAGTGGTAGCCATGCTTCCTAATGATATCTCCCAGTGGTAGCCATGGTTCCTAATGATATCTCCCAGTGGTAGCCATGCTTCCTAATGATATCTCCCAGTGGTAGCCATGCTTCCTAATGATATCTCCCAGTGGTAGCCATGCTTCCTAATGATTTCTCCCAGTGGTAGCCATGCTTCCTAATAATATCTCCCAGTGGTAGCCATGCTTCCTAATGATATCTCCCAGTGGTAGCCATGGTTCCTAATGATATCTCCCAGTGGTAGCCATGCTTCCTAATGATATCTCCCAGTGGTAGCCATGCTTCCTAATGATATCTCCCAGTGGTAGCCATGCTTCCTAATAATATCTCCCAGTGGTAGCCATGCTTCCTAATGATATCTCCCAGTGGTAGCCATGCTTCCTAATGATATCTCCCAGTGGTAGCCATGCTTCCTAATGATATCTCCCAGTGGTAGCCATGGTTCCTAATGATATCTCCCAGTAGTAGCCATGGTTCCTAATGATATCTCCCAGTGGTAGCCATGCTTCCTAATGATATCTCCCAGTGGTAGCCATGCTTCCTAATGATATCTCCCAGTGGTAGCCATGCTTCCTAATGATATCTCCCAGTGGTAGCCATGCTTCCTAATGATTTCTCCCAGTGGTAGCCATGCTTCCTAATGATATCTCCCAGTGGTAGCCATGCTTCCTAATGATATCTCCCAGTGGTAGCCATGCTTCCTAATGATATCTCCCAGTGGTAGCCATGCTTCCTAATGATATCTCCCAGTGGTAGCCATGCTAATGATATCTCCCAGTGGTAGCCATGCTTCCTAATGATATCTCCCAGTGGTAGCCATGCTTCCTAATGATATCTCCCAGTGGTAGCCATGCTTCCTAATGATATCTCCCAGTGGTAGCCATGCTTCCTAATGATATCTCCCAGTGGTAGCCATGCTTCCTAATGATATCTCCCAGTGGTAGCCATGCTTCCTAATGATATCTCCCAGTGGTAGCCATGCTTCCTAATGATATCTCCCAGTGGTAGCCATGCTTCCTAATGATATCTCCCAGTGGTAGCCATGCTTCCTAATGATATCTCCCAGTGGTAGCCATGCTTCCTAATGATATCTCCCAGTGGTAGCCATGCTTCCTAATGATATCTCCCAGTGGTAGCCATGCTTCCTAATGATATCTCCCAGTGGTAGCCATGCTTCCTAATGATATCTCCCAGTGGTAGCCATGCTTCCTAATGATATCTCCCAGTGGTAGCCATGCTTCCTAATGATATCTCCCAGTGGTAGCCATGCTTCCTAATGATATCTCCCAGTGGTAGCCATGCTTCCTAATGATATCTCCCAGTGGTAGCCATGCTTCCTAATGATATCTCCCAGTGGTAGCCATGCTTCCTAATGATATCTCCCAGTGGTAGCCATGCTTCCTAATGATATCTCCCAGTGGTAGCCATGCTTCCTAATGATATCTCCCAGTGGTAGCCATGGTTCCTAATAATATCTCCCAGTGGTAGCCATGCTTCCTAATGATATCTCCCAGTGGTAGCCATGGTTCCTAATAATATCTCCCAGTGGTAGCCATGCTTCCTAATGATATCTCCCAGTGGTAGCCATGCTTCCTAATAATATCTCCCAGTGGTAGCCATGCTTCCTAATGATATCTCCCAGTGGTAGCCATGCTTCCTAATAATATCTCCCAGTGGTAGCCATGCTTCCTAATGATATCTCCCAGTGGTAGCCATGCTTCCTAATGATATCTCCCAGTGGTAGCCATGCTTCCTAATGATATCTCCCAGTGGTAGCCATGCTTCCTAATAATATCTCCCAGTGGTAGCCATGCTTCCTAATGATATCTCCCAGTGGTAGCCATGCTTCCTAATAATATCTCCCAGTGGTAGCCATGCTTCCTAATGATATCTCCCAGTGGTAGCCATGCTTCCTAATGATATCTCCCAGTGGTAGCCATGCTTCCTAATGATATCTCCCAGTGGTAGCCATGCTTCCTAATGATTTCTCCCAGTGGTAGCCATGCTTCCTAATAATATCTCCCAGTGGTAGCCATGCTTCCTAATGATATCTCCCAGTGGTAGCCATGCTTCCTAATGATATCTCCCAGTGGTAGCCATGGTTCCTAATGATATCTCCCAGTGGTAGCCATGGTTCCTAATGATATCTCCCAGTGGTAGCCATGCTTCCTAATGATATCTCCCAGTGGTAGCCATGCTTCCTAATGATATCTCCCAGTGGTAGCCATGCTAATGATATCTCCCAGTGGTAGCCATGCTTCCTAATGATATCTCCCAGTGGTAGCCATGCTTCCTAATGATATCTCCCAGTGGTAGCCATGCTTCCTAATGATTTCTCCCAGTGGTAGCCATGCTTCCTAATAATATCTCCCAGTGGTAGCCATGCTTCCTAATGATATCTCCCAGTGGTAGCCATGGTTCCTAATGATATCTCCCAGTGGTAGCCATGCTTCCTAATGATATCTCCCAGTGGTAGCCATGCTTCCTAATGATATCTCCCAGTGGTAGCCATGCTTCCTAATGATATCTCCCAGTGGTAGCCATGCTTCCTAATGATATCTCCCAGTGGTAGCCATGCTTCCTAATGATATCTCCCAGTGGTAGCCATGCTTCCTAATGATATCTCCCAGTGGTAGCCATGCTTCCTAATGATATCTCCCAGTGGTAGCCATGCTTCCTAATGATATCTCCCAGTGGTAGCCATGCTTCCTAATGATATCTCCCAGTGGTAGCCATGCTTCCTAATGATATCTCCCAGTGGTAGCCATGCTTCCTAATGATATCTCCCAGTGGTAGCCATGCTTCCTAATGATATCTCCCAGTGGTAGCCATGCTTCCTAATGATATCTCCCAGTGGTAGCCATGCTTCCTAATGATATCTCCCAGTGGTAGCCATGCTTCCTAATGATATCTCCCAGTGGTAGCCATGCTTCCTAATGATATCTCCCAGTGGTAGCCATGCTTCCTAATGATATCTCCCAGTGGTAGCCATGCTTCCTAATGATATCTCCCAGTGGTAGCCATGCTTCCTAATGATATCTCCCAGTGGTAGCCATGCTTCCTAATGATATCTCCCAGTGGTAGCCATGCTTCCTAATGATATCTCCCAGTGGTAGCCATGCTTCCTAATGATATCTCCCAGTGGTAGCCATGCTTCCTAATGATATCTCCCAGTGGTAGCCATGCTTCCTAATGATATCTCCCAGTGGTAGCCATGCTTCCTAATGATATCTCCCAGTGGTAGCCATGCTTCCTAATGATATCTCCCAGTGGTAGCCATGCTTCCTAATGATATCTCCCAGTGGTAGCCATGCTTCCTAATGATATCTCCCAGTGGTAGCCATGCTTCCTAATGATATCTCCCAGTGGTAGCCATGCTTCCTAATGATATCTCCCAGTGGTAGCCATGCTTCCTAATGATATCTCCCAGTGGTAGCCATGCTTCCTAATGATATCTCCCAGTGGTAGCCATGCTTCCTAATGATATCTCCCAGTGGTAGCCATGCTTCCTAATGATATCTCCCAGTGGTAGCCATGCTTCCTAATGATATCTCCCAGTGGTAGCCATGCTTCCTAATGATATCTCCCAGTGGTAGCCATGCTTCCTAATGATATCTCCCAGTGGTAGCCATGCTTCCTAATGATATCTCCCAGTGGTAGCCATGCTTCCTAATGATATCTCCCAGTGGTAGCCATGCTTCCTAATGATATCTCCCAGTGGTAGCCATGCTTCCTAATGATATCTCCCAGTGGTAGCCATGGTTCCTAATAATATCTCCCAGTGGTAGCCATGCTTCCTAATGATATCTCCCAGTGGTAGCCATGGTTCCTAATAATATCTCCCAGTGGTAGCCATGCTTCCTAATGATATCTCCCAGTGGTAGCCATGCTTCCTAATGATATCTCCCAGTGGTAGCCATGCTTGATATCTCCCAGTGGTAGCCATGCTTCCTAATGATATCTCCCAGTGGTAGCCATGCTTCCTAATAATATCTCCCAGTGGTAGCCATGCTTCCTAATGATATCTCCCAGTGGTAGCCATGCTTCCTAATGATATCTCCCAGTGGTAGCCATGCTTCCTAATGATATCTCCCAGTGGTAGCCATGCTTCCTAATGATATCTCCCAGTGGTAGCCATGCTTCCTAATGATATCTCCCAGTGGTAGCCATGCTTCCTAATGATATCTCCCAGTGGTAGCCATGCTTCCTAATGATATCTCCCAGTGGTAGCCATGCTTCCTAATGATATCTCCCAGTGGTAGCATGTAAAGGGTGAAGAGCAATGGCCCTAGCACTGAGCCTTGTGGTACTCCATACTGAACTTGTGATCGGTGTGACATCTCTTCATTTACTGCTACAAACTGATAACGGTCAGATAGGTATGATTTAAACCATGCCAATGCAGGTCCACTAATGCCTACATAATCCTCGAGTCTATTCAAAAGAATGTTGTGGTCGATAGTATCGAATGCAGCGCTAAGATCTAATCACTAATAGAGAGATACAACCATAAGATCAGATGATAAGAGTAAATCATTTGTAACTCTGATGAGAGCAGTCTCAGTACTATGAACTTTATAGCTGAATTGAACTCATTTCATAATTGAATGTGATTTACACAGTTATTGAACTGAACTGACCTCAGCTGAACAATGACACTGTTGTTTGAAGGTGACTTAACTTGAAAGGTGACATTGCAGCTTAACTCTTAAATTCAGCTTTATAAAATTTAAGGCCATAAAAAGTCTCAAATATCTTAAAAAGTCTTGAAAAGTCTTAACTATAGTTTTAAGAGTTCTTAAATTTGGGGACAGATAAAACAGGAATTGTAAAATGGTTTAATGTTATAGCTTATTAAACTTCAAAAGACTTTGATTTAATTAAATGTGAGCGCTGCACGTTTCTACAGGCTCACACTTTCACAGTTATATGATTGTTTTCAGAAAAACTATGATGGCATTTCTTTTCATCTTCCCTCTGTATAATGTGTAATAGTGTTAATTAGTGCAGCACTGTTAGTTCACAGATGTAACCCGAGTACCCGCTGTATTTCTGCTGTTCCAAAAGTGCCATCTCCTGTCAGAGAGGGAATTTACATGTTCATGTAGCTGTTCTACGGCTGTATATAGATCCCATATTGAATTTGTTGGGTGTACATGCTAATTTTAGCCTGTTTTTTTGTTTGTAGGTGGACCATTAGTATACATTTGTGCATGGGATTCATTTGAAGTGAAACTACTACGGACCGCTGTTCATGCTGGTGATCATCCTTGACACACAAGTCCAAATACAGTAGACTCTCACATGTGGATAATAGGGAGACTTTGTTTGCATATCGTCAATTTGGATTTTCATTATCATTATTTGGATTACCACAGACTCAAACTTCGTTTTCTGGGATCATTGTCTCTAGCATGGACTTCTTTTCAAGCATCATCACCCTTCTCCGTCTCCATCATTCAGCAGTTTGAAAAAGATGGCAGGGTTGTAAACTGATCAAAAACTCATTGACTTTATTCATTGTTCATTTCTGGTTTCATGTTGTTTGTTGTTTGTGCACTCTAAGGGCCAGATTTACTACACGTGGCAAATTAGCGTGAGAGCAATCCCATAAAAGCGCAGATGGGAGTGGACAGTTAAGCGCGTGATCTACTGACAACACACACATTAATGAACACACACGCAGCTGATCATTTCCATCATGACCAACACAATCTATCCGATAGCGTCTGGTTTAAGGCTCAAACACCAGTAAACTGACGAGTGTAAACCTTAAAAAATCACCTCATGATTAATTTAAATACCCTCCTCTCATAAATACTGCGTCTGAAAGAGAAAACCCTACATATGGAATAAGATCAGCGGCAGACATAGCCCCGTCCACGCCTTTACAGCGCTAATTCATCACTGCGTGTCTTTAGTGAATCCTGACAGGAGTTTATTACGGCACAAGAGGGTTTGCTCTGGAGCAAGCTGTCAATAAATCCAGCCCTAAATATTTAACCACTTTGGTTTTCGAAGCACTCAGTTTTTCATATAAAGATTTTTTTTTATTTTCACAATCAACAAAATAACAACTGGTAGGGTACTACAAATCTCCCATTTGTTTCATTCATTTGAGTGAGTTACATAACAGGTCCATTTCCACCATCGTAGTTTACATTTATGTGCTTTCAATCTCAGGTGATGAGTCATTTTTTCCATTGCAAAGATTTCCTCCATGATATTCGTCCATTGGTCTAGTCTCAAAGGCTCACTTTTCAACCAATTCCTCTTATAACTTTCTTACTTGTTATCAGCATCACTTTGAATAGATAAATGTCTTCCCCTCTAATAACATCTTTAGTTAACAGGCCTAAATACTCTGTGGATCAATTGGTATTTCTGTTACAATAGATTCCCAGTAGGGGCGAACTTTTGAACATGTCCTAAATACATGGGAATGATTGACATTGACATCCCCGCAGAGTCTCCAACACTGTTGGGGGATTTTTAACTGTTTACTTTTATTGTGGGGTGTAATTATGTATCTCACCAGATTCTCCATTGTCTGCTAGTAGAAGTCTGTTGCAAAAGACAGATTGTCATTCTCTGACAGTTTAAGCTGCAGTTCTGCTTCCCATTTCTGTTTTATGTACAGTGAGTCAAACCTGTTACAGATTTGTAAGCATTTGTACAGCCTGTCTGTATGCCCCTGCGATCATTTCTATTACATAGCTGTATTTTACTGCATTATGGTGTTTATGATCATAATCTTGGCAAGCCAAAATTAGTTAACCTATGTATGTTCAGGCAGTTAGGAGAAATGATATATATATTTTAAAATTATTATTATTACTTGCTAAAACTACTTTATAAATTAATAAAACTTTAAAAATTAAATATAGTTGCTGTTGGGCATAAAACTTGTATCTTCATATTTCAATATTTATCATTAGCTACTAACTTTAAACTTCAGAACTGCCCCACCTCAATCTTTTGGGGCATCTCTGCTTGTTTGCACTGCAACGGTAAATAAAGAGCTTTGTTTGAATAAGTACAGCATTTTCATTACTCAAGAAACACTATATAAAGTTCATGTTTTATGTTTTTGAGTGGAGAAGAGTGTTGAAGTCTAGCATTACTGTCTGAACTAGCCTCATAACACGAGATGTTGTGCCCACACAGCTACAGTAGATAGTAATAACAGTAGAAGATATTTAACTTAAGCCTACCATGGATAGCGGTTGTAAACTGTAAAGTAGCATGTGTGACCCTGGTTCTGTCTTGACATTATCGATATAATACGTTTGACTGCACTGGTCTGAATAATGGCACTATTCTCTTTTAGAGCAGCTTTACAGCACATGCGTTTGTTACTGTGAAGCTGCTTTGAAGCGGAGGCTGTAGAAATAAAGCTGACTTGACGTGTTTGTGACCCCTCACCCAGTCAACGGAGGTAGCTACACACACCTCCCCTCATCTGCACCCTCAGTAGCTACACACACCTCCCCTCATCTGCACCCTCAGTAGCTACACACTCCTCTCCTCATCTGCACCCTCAGTAGCTACACACCTCCTCATCTGCACCCTCATTAGGTACACACACTCCCTCATCTGCACCCTCAGTAGCTACACACACCTCCCCTCATCTGCACCCTCAGTAGCTACACACACCTCCCCTCATCTGCACCCTCAGTAGCTACACACACCTCCCCTCATCTGCACCCTCAGTAGCTACACACACCTCCCTCATCTGCACCTCAGTAGCTACACACACCCTCCCCTCATCTGCACCCTCAGTAGCTACACACACCTCCCCTCATCTGCACCCTCAGTAGCTACACACACCTCCCCTCATCTGCACCCTCATTAGGTACACACTCCTCCTCATCTGCACTCTCAGTAGCTACACACACCTCCCCTCATCTGCACCCTCATTAGGTACACACTCCTCCTCATCTGCACCCTCAGTAGCTACACACCTCCCCTCATCTGCACCTCAGTAGCTACACACTCTCTCCTCATCTGCACCTCAGTAGCTACACACTCCTCCCTCATCTGCACCCTCAGTAGCTACACACTCCTCCCCTCATCTGCACCCTCAGTAGCTACACACACCTCCTCATCTGCACCTCAGTAGCTACACACCTCTCCTCATCTGAACCCCTCAGTAGCTACACACCTCCCTCATCTGCACCCTCAGTAGCTACACACTCCTCCCCTCATCTGCACCCTCAGTAGCTACACACTCCTCCCCTCATCTGAACCCTCAGTAGCTACACACTCCTCTCCTCATCTGAACCCTCAGTAGCTACACACTCCTCCCTCATCTGCACCCTCAGTAGCTACACACTCCTCCCCTCATCTGCACCCTCAGTAGCTACACATCTCTCCTCATCTGCACCTCAGTAGCACACACCTCCCCTCAATCTGCACCCTCATTAGGTACACACTCCTCCCCTCATCTGCACCCTCAGTAGCTACACACCTCCCCTCCTCATCTGCACCCTCAGTAGCTACACACACACCTCCTCATCTGCACCTCAGTAGCTACACACTCCTCCTCATCTGAACCCTCAGTAGCTACACACACCTCCCCTCATCTGCACCCTCATTAGGTACACACTCCTCCCCTCATCTGCACCCTCAGTAGCTACACACCTCTCCTCATCTGAACCCTCAGTAGCTACACACACCTCCTCATCTGAACCCTCAGTAGCTACACACTCCTCTCCTCATCTGAACCCTCAGTAGCTACACACCTCCTCATCTGCACCCTCAGTAGCTACACACACCTCCTCATCTGCACCTCAGTAGCTACACACACCTCCTCATCTGCACCCTCAGTAGCTACACACACCTCCCTCATCTGCACCTCAGTAGCTACACACACCTCCTCATCTGCACCCTCATTAGGTACACACTCCTCCCTCATCTGCACCCTCAGTAGCTACACACACCTCCCCTCATCTGCACCTCATTAGGTACACACTCCTCCCCTCATCTGCACCCTCAGTAGCTACACACACCTCCTCATCTGAACCCTCAGTAGCTACACATCCTCTCCTCATCTGAACCCTCAGTAGCTACACACTCCTCCCCTCATCTGCACCCTCAGTAGCTACACACTCCTCCCTCATCTGCACCCTCAGTAGCTACACACACCTCCCCTCATCTGAACCTCAGTAGCTACACACTCCTCTCCTCATCTGAACCCTCAGTAGCTACACACACCTCCTCATCTGCACCCTCATTAGGTACACACTCCTCCTCATCTGCACCCTCAGTAGCTACACACACCTCCCCTCATCTGAACCCTCAGTAGCTACGCACTCCTCCCCTCATCTGAACCCTCAGTAGATACGCACTCCTCCCTCATCTGCACCTCAGTAGCTACACACCTCCCCTCATCTGCACCCTCATTAGGTACACACTCCTCCCCTCATCTGCACCCTCAGTAGCTACACACACCTCCCCTAATCTGCACCCTCATTAGGTACACACACCTCCCTCATCTGCACCCTCAGTAGCTACACACTCCCCTCATCTGAACCCTCAGTAGCTACACACACCTCCCTCATCTGAACCTCAGTAGCTACACACTCCTCTCCTCATCTGAACCCTCAGTAGCACACACACCTCCCTCATCTGCACCCTCATTAGGTACACACTCCTCCTCATCTGCACCTCAGTAGCTACACACACCTCCTCATCTGAACCCTCAGTAGCTACACACCTCTCCCTCATCTGAACCCTCAGTAGCTACACACTCCTCTCCTCATCTGAACCCTCAGTAGCTACACACTCCTCCTCATCTGCACCCTCAGTAGCTACACACACCTCCCCTCATCTGAACCTCAGTAGCTACACACACCTCCCTCATCTGCACCTCATTAGGTACACACTCCTCCCCTCATCTGCACCCTCAGTAGCTACACACACTCCCTCATCTGCATCTGAACCCTCAGTAGCTACACACACCTCCCCTCATCTGAACCCTCAGTAGCTACACACTCCTCTCCTCATCTGAACCCTCAGTAGCTACACACTCCTCTCCTCATCTGCACCTCAGTAGCTACACACACTCCTCCTCATCTGCACCCTCAGTAGCTACACACTCCTCTCTCTCATCTGAACCCTCAGTAGCTACACACCTCCCTCATCTGCACCCTCAGTAGCCACACTCCTCCCTCATCTGCACCCTCAGTAGCTACACACTCCTCCTCATCTGCACCTCTCAGTAGCTACACACACCTCCCTCATCTGCACCCTCAGTAGCTACACACCTCTCCTCATCTGCACCTCAGTAGCTACACACACCTCCCCTCAATCTGCACCTCAGTAGCTACACACTCCTCCCTCATCTGCACCCTCAGTAGCTACACACTCCTCCCCTCATCTGAACCCTCAGTAGCTACACACTCCTCTCCTCATCTGCACCCTCAGTAGCTACACACTCCTCCCCTCATCTGCACCCTCAGTAGCTACACACACCTCCCCTCATCTGCACCCTCAGTAGCTACACACTCCTCCCCTCATCTGCACTCTCAGTAGCTACACACACCTCCCCTCATCTGCACTCTCAGTAGCTACACACACCTCCCCTCATCTGCACCCTCAGTAGCTACACACACCTCCTCATCTGCACTCAGTAGCTACACACACCTCCCCTCATCTGCACCCTCAGTAGCTACACACTCCTCCCCTCATCTGCACTCTCAGTAGCTACACACTCCTCCCTCATCTGCACTCTCAGTAGCTACACACCTCTCCTCATCTGCACCTCAGTAGCTACACACTCCTCCTCTCCTCATCTGCACCTCAGTAGCTACACTCCTCCTCATCTGCACTCTCAGTAGCTACACACTCCTCCCCTCATCTGCACTCTCAGTAGCTATACACTCCTCCCCTCATCTGCACTCTCAGTAGCTATACACTCCTCTCCTCATCTGCACCTCAGTAGCTACACACCTCCCCTCATCTGCACCCTCAGTAGCTACACACACCTCCCTCATCTGCACCCTCAGTAGCTACACACTCCTCCCCTCATCTGCACTCTCAGTAGCTACACACTCCTCCCCTCATCTGCACTCTCAGTAGCTACGCACTCCTCTCCTCATCTGCACCTCAGTAGTTACACACACCTCCCCTCATCTGCACTCTCAGTAGCTACACACACCTCCCTCATCTGCACTCTCAGTAGCTACACACTCCTCCCCTCATCTGCACTCTCAGTAGCTATACACACCTCCCCTCATCTGCACTCTCAGTAGCTACACACACTCCTCCCCTCATCTGCACTCTCAGTAGCTATACACACCTCCCCTCATCTGCACTCTCAGTAGCTACACACTCCTCCCCTCATCTGCACTCTCAGTAGCTACACACACCTCCCTCATCTGCACTCTCAGTAGCTACACACTCCTCCTCATCTGCACTCTCAGTAGCTACACACTCTCTCCTCATCTGCACCCTCAGTAGCTACACACCTCCTCCTCATCTGCACTCTCAGTAGCTACACACTCCTCTCCTCATCTGCACCCTCAGTAGCTACACACACCTCCCCTCATCTGCACTCTCAGTAGCTATACACTCCTCTCCCTCATCTGCACTCTCAGTAGCTACACACTCCTCCTCATCTGCACTCTCAGTAGCTACACACTCCTCCTCATCTGCACTCTCAGTAGCTACACACACCTCCCCTCATCTGCACTCTCAGTAGCTACACACTCCTCCCTCATCTGCACCCTCAGTAGCTACACACACCTCCCCTCATCTGCACTCTCAGTAGCTACACACTCCTCCTCATCTGCACCCTCAGTAGCTACACACTCCTCCCTCATCTGCACTCTCAGTAGCTACACACTCCTCCCTCATCTGAACCCTCAGTAGCTACACACTCCTCTCCTCATCTGCACCATCAGTAGCTACACACTCCTCTCCTCATCTGCACCTCAGTAGCTACACACCTCCCCTCATCTGCACTCTCAGTAGCTACACACCTCCCTCATCTGCACTCTCAGTAGCTACACACTCCTCCCTCATCTGCACTCTCAGTAGCTACACACCTCCCCTCATCTGCACCTCAGTAGCTACACACACCTCCCTCATCTGCACCTCAGTAGCTACACACTCCTCCCCTCATCTGAACCCTCAGTAGCTACACACACCTCCCCTCATCTGCACTCTCAGTAGCTACACACACCTCCCCTCATCTGCACCCTCAGTAGCTACACACTCCTCCCCTCATCTGAACCCTCAGTAGCTACACACCTCCTCATCTGCACCCTCAGTAGCTACACTCCTCTCCTCATCTGCACCTCAGTAGCTACACACTCCTCCCCTCATCTGCACTCTCAGTAGCTACACACTCTCTCCTCATCTGCACTCTCAGTAGCTACACACTCCTCCCTCATCTGCACTCTCAGTAGCTACACACTCCTCTCCTCATCTGCACTCTCAGTAGCTACACACACCTCCCTCATCTGCACTCTCAGTAGCTACACACTCCTCTCCTCATCTGCACCCTCAGTAGCTACACACTCCTCCCCTCATCTGCACCTCAGTAGCTACACACTCCTCTCCTCATCTGCACTCTCAGTAGCTACACACTCCTCCCCTCATCTGCACTCTCAGTAGCTACACACACCTCCCTCATCTGCACCTCAGTAGCTACACACTCCTCTCCTCATCTGCACCCTCAGTAGCTACACACACCTCCCTCATCTGCACCCTCAGTAGCTACACACTCCTCCCTCATCTGCACCCTCAGTAGCTACACACTCCTCCCTCATCTGCACCCTCAGTAGCTACACACTCCTCTCCTCATCTGCACCCTCAGTAGCCACACACCTCCCCTCATCTGCACTCTCAGTAGCTACACACTCCTCTCCTCATCTGCACCCTCAGTAGCTACACACCTCCCCTCATCTGCACTCTCAGTAGCTACACACTCCTCCCCTCATCTGCACTCTCAGTAGCTACACACACCTCCTCATCTGCACCTCAGTAGCTACACACTCCTCCCCTCATCTGCACTCTCAGTAGCTACACTCCTCTCCCTCATCTGAACCCTCAGCTAGCTACACTCCTCCCCTCATCTGCACTCTCAGTAGCTACACACACCTCCCCTCATCTGCACTCTCAGTAGCTACACACTCCTCCCCTCATCTGCACTCTCAGTAGCTACACACACCTCCTCATCTGCACTCTCAGTAGCTACACACTCCTCCCCTCATCTGAACCCTCAGTAGCTACACACTCCTCTCCTCATCTGCACCTCAGTAGCTACACACTCCTCCTCATCTGCACCTCAGTAGCTACACACACCTCCCTCATCTGCACTCTCAGTAGCTACACACTCCTCTCCTCATCTGCACCCTCAGTAGATACGCACTCCTCTCCTCATCTGCACTCTCAGTAGCTACACACTCCTCCCCTCATCTGAACACTCTCAGTAGCTACACACCTCTCCTCATCTGCACTCTCAGTAGCTACACACTCCTCCCTCATCTGCACTCTCAGTAGCTACACACCTCCCCTCATCTGCACCCTCAGTAGCTACACACTCCTCTCTCATCTGCACTCTCAGTAGCTACACACCTCTCCTCATCTGCACTCTCAGTAGCTACACACTCCTCCTCATCTGCACTCTCAGTAGCTACACACACCTCCTCATCTGCACTCTCAGTAGCTACACACTCCTCCTCATCTGCACCTCAGTAGCTACACACCTCCTCATCTGCACCTCAGTAGCTACACACTCCTCCCCTCATCTGCACTCTCAGTAGCTACACACCTCCCCTCATCTGCACTCTCAGTAGCTACACACTCCTCCCCTCATCTGCACTCTCAGTAGCTATACACTCCTCCCTCATCTGCACCTCAGTAGCTAGCTACACACCTCCCCTCATCTGCACCCTCAGTAGCTACACACTCCTCTCCTCATCTGCACTCTCAGTAGCTACACTCCTCTCCTCATCTGCACTCTCAGTAGCTACACACTCCTCCCCTCATCTGCACCTCAGTAGCTACACACCTCCTCCTCATCTGCACTCTCAGTAGCTACACACCTCCCTCATCTGCACTCTCAGTAGCTACACACTCCTCCCTCATCTGCACCTCAGTAGCTACACACTCCTCCCTCATCTGCACCCTCAGTAGCTACACACACCTCCCCTCATCTGCACTCTCAGTACACACTCCTCTCCCTCATCTGCACCCTCAGTAGCTACACACTCCTCCCCTCATCTGCACCCTCAGTAGCTACACTCCTCTCATCTGCACCCTCAGTAGCTACACACCTCCTCATCTGCACTCTCAGTAGCTACACACTCCTCCTCATCTGCACCCTCAGTAGCTACACACTCCTCTCCTCATCTGCACCCTCAGTAGCTACACACACCTCCCCTCATCTGCACCCTCAGTAGCTACACATCCTCTCCTCATCTGCACCCTCAGTAGCTACACACACCTCCTCATCTGCACCCTCAGTAGCTACACACTCCTCCCCTCATCTGCACCCTCAGTAGCTACACACCTCCTCCTCATCTGCACCCTCAGTAGCTACACACACCTCCTCCTCATCTGCACTCTCAGTAGCTACACACTCCTCCCTCATCTGCACTCTCAGTAGCTACACACCTCCCTCATCTGCACCCTCAGTAGCTACACACTCCTCCCTCATCTGCACCTCAGTAGCTACACACTCCTCCTCATCTGCACTCTCAGTAGCTACACACACCTCCTCATCTGCACTCTCAGTAGCTACACACTCCTCCCCTCATCTGCACCCTCAGTAGCTACACACTCCTCCCCTCATCTGCACCTCAGTAGCTACACACTCCTCCTCATCTGCACTCTCAGTAGCTACACACTCCTCCCCTCATCTGCACTCTCAGTAGCTACACCTCCTCCTCATCTGCACTCAGTAGCTACACTCCTCTCCTCATCTGCACCTCAGTAGCTACACACTCCTCCCTCATCTGAACCCTCAGTAGCTACACACCTCTCCTCATCTGCACTCTCAGTAGCTACACACTCCTCCCTCATCTGCACTCTCAGTAGCTACACACCTCCCCTCATCTGCACCTCAGTAGCTACACACTCCTCCTCATCTGCACTCTCAGTAGCTACACACTCCTCCTCATCTGCACTCTCAGTAGCTACACACACCTCCTCATCTGCAACCCTCAGTAGCTACACACTCCTCCTCATCTGCACCTCAGTAGCTACACACACCTCCTCCTCATCTGCACTCTCAGTAGCTACACACCTCCCTCATCTGCACTCTCAGTAGCTACACACTCCTCTCCTCATCTGCACTCTCAGTAGCTACACACTCCTCTCCTCATCTGCACCCTCAGTAGCTACACACCTCTCCTCATCTGCACCCTCAGTAGCTACACACACCTCCTCCTCATCTGCACTCAGTAGCTACACACTCCTCCCTCATCTGCACTCTCAGTAGCTACACACCTCCTCCTCATCTGCACCCTCAGTAGCTACACACTCCTCTCCTCATCTGCACCCTCAGTAGCTACACACTCCTCTCCCTCATCTGCACCTCAGTAGCTACACACTCCTCCTCATCTGCACTCTCAGTAGCTACACACCTCCTCCTCATCTGCACCTCAGTAGCTACACACTCCTCCCCTCATCTGAACCCTCAGTAGCTACACACTCCTCTCCTCATCTGCACCTCAGTAGCTACACTCCTCTCCTCATCTGCACCCTCAGTAGCTACACACTCCTCTCCTCATCTGCAACCTCAGTAGCTACACACTCCTCCCTCATCTGCACTCTCAGTAGCTACACACTCCTCCTCATCTGCACCCTCAGTAGCTACACACACCTCCCCTCATCTGCACCCTCAGTAGCTACACACTCCTCTCCTCATCTGAACCCTCAGTAGCTACACACACCCTCTCCTCATCTGCACCCTCAGTAGCTACACACTCCTCCCTCATCTGCACCTCAGTAGCTACACACTCCTCCTCATCTGCAACCCTCAGTAGCTACACACTCCTCTCCTCATCTGCACCCTCAGTAGATACGCACTCCTCTCCTCATCTGCACTCTCAGTAGCTACACACTCCTCCTCATCTGCACCTCAGTAGCTACACACTCCTCCTCATCTGCACCCTCAGTAGCTACACACTCCTCCTCATCTGCACCCTCAGTAGCTACACACTCCTCCCTCATCTGAACCCTCAGTAGCTACACACTCCTCCCTCATCTGCACTCTCAGTAGCTACACACTCCTCCTCATCTGCACCTCAGTAGCTACACACTCCTCCTCATCTGCACCCTCAGTAGCTACACACTCCTCTCCTCATCTGCACTCTCAGTAGCTACACACACTCCTCCCTCATCTGCACCTCAGTAGCTACACACACCTCTCTCATCTGCACTCTCAGTAGCTACACACCTCCCCTCATCTGCACTCTCAGTAGCTACACACTCCTCCCCTCATCTGCACTCTCAGTAGCTACACACTCTCTCCTCATCTGCACTCTCAGTAGCTATACACTCCTCCCCTCATCTGCACTCTCAGTAGCTACACACTCCTCTCCTCATCTGCACTCTCAGTAGCTACACACTCCTCTCCTCATCTGAACCCTCAGTAGCTACACACTCCTCTCCTCATCTGAACCCTCAGTAGCTACACACACCTCTCCTCATCTGCACTCTCAGTAGCTACACACTCCTCCCCTCATCTGCACTCTCAGTAGCTACACACTCCTCCTCATCTGAACCCTCAGTAGCTACACACACCTCCTCATCTGCACCCTCAGTAGCTACACACCTCTCCTCATCTGCACCCTCAGTAGCTACACACCTCCCTAATCTGCACCCTCATTAGGTACACACTCCTCCCCTCATCTGCACCCTCAGTAGCTACACACCTCCCCTCATCTGAACCCTCAGTAGCTACACACTCCTCTCCTCATCTGAACCCTCAGTAGCTACACACTCCTCCCTTATCTGCACCCTCAGTAGCTACACACACCTCCCTCATCTGCACCCTCAGTAGCTACACACTCCTCCCTCATCTGCACCCTCAGTAGCTACACACACCTCCTCATCTGCACTCTCAGTAGCTACACACTCCTCCCTCATCTGCACCCTCAGTAGCTACACACACCTCCACTCATCTGCACCTCAGTAGCTACACACCTCCCCTCATCTGCACCCTCAGTAGCTACACACCTCCCCTCATCTGCACTCTCAGTAGCTACACACACCTCCTCATCTGCACTCTCAGTAGCTACACTCCTCTCCTCATCTGCACCCTCAGTAGCTATACACTCCTCTCCTCATCTGCACCCTCAGTAGCTACACACTCCTCCCCTCATCTGCACTCTCAGTAGCTACACACACCTCCCCTCATCTGCACCCTCAGTAGCTACACACTCCTCTCCTCATCTGCACCCTCAGTAGCTACACACTCCTCTCCTCATCTGCACCCTCAGTAGCTACACACTCCTCCCCTCATCTGCACTCTCAGTAGCTACACACACCTCCTCATCTGCACCCTCAGTAGCTACACACTCCTCCCCTCATCTGCACTCTCAGTAGCTACACACTCCTCCCTCATCTGCACTCTCAGTAGCTATACACTCCTCTCCTCATCTGCACCCTCAGTAGCTACACACACCTCCCCTCATCTGCACTCTCAGTAGCTACACACACCTCCCCTCATCTGCACTCTCAGTAGCTACACACTCCTCCCTCATCTGCACTCTCAGTAGCTACACACCTCCCCTCATCTGCACTCTCAGTAGCTACACACTCCTCCTCATCTGCACTCTCAGTAGCTATACACACCTCCCCTCATCTGCACTCTCAGTAGCTATACACTCCTCCCTCATCTGCACTCTCAGTAGCTATACACTTCTCTCCTCATCTGCACCCTCAGTAGCTACACACCTCTCCTCATCTGCACCCTCAGTAGCTATACACTCCTCTCTCCTCATCTGCACCCTCAGTAGCTACACACCTCCTCATCTGCACTCTCAGTAGCTATACACTCCTCTCCTCATCTGCACTCTCAGTAGCTACACACTCCTCCTCATCTGCACTCTCAGTAGCTACACACTCCTCCCCTCATCTGCACTCTCAGTAGCTACACACACCTCCCTCATCTGCACTCTCAGTAGCTACACACTCCTCTCCTCATCTGCACCCTCAGTAGCTACACACCTCCTCATCTGCACTCTCAGTAGCTACACTCCTCCTCATCTGCACTCTCAGTAGCTACACACTCCTCCCTCATCTGCACTCTCAGTAGCTACACACTCCTCCCCTCATCTGAACCCTCAATAGCTACACACTCCTCTCCTCATCTGCACCTCAGTAGCTACACACTCCTCTCCTCATCTGAACCCTCAGTAGCTACACACCTCCCCTCATCTGCACTCTCAGTAGCTACACACACCTCCCCTCATCTGCACTCTCAGTAGCTACACTCCTCCCTCATCTGCACTCTCAGTAGCTACACACCTCCCTCATCTGAACCCTCAGTAGCTACACACACCTCCTCATCTGCACACTCAGTAGCTCACGCACTCCTCTCCTCATCTGAACCCTCAGTAGCTACACACTCCTCCCCTCATCTGCACTCTCAGTAGCTACGCTCCTCTCCTCATCTGCACCTCAGTAGCTACACACCTCCCCTCATCTGAACCCTCAAGCTACACACCTCCCCTCATCTGCACTCTCAGTAGCTACGCACTCCTCTCCTCATCTGCACCCTCAGTAGCTACACACTCCTCCCCTCATCTGAACCTCAGCTACACACTCCTCTCCTCATCTGCACCTCAGTAGCTACACACTCCTCTCCTCATCTGCACTCTCAGTAGCTACACTCCTCTCCTCATCTGCACTCTCAGTAGCTACACACCTCCCCTCATCTGCACTCTCAGTAGCTACACACTCCTCTCCTCATCTGCACCCTCAGTAGCTACACACCTCCTCATCTGCACCCTCAGTAGGTACACTCCTCTCCTCATCTGCACTCTCAGTAGCTACACACACCTCCTCATCTGCACTCTCAGTAGCTACACACCTCCCCTCATCTGCACCCTCAGTAGCTACACTCCTCTCCTCATCTGCACCCTCAGTAGCTACACACACTCCACCCCTCATCTGCACCCTCAGTAGCTACACACTCCTCCTCATCTGCACCCTCAGTAGCTACACACACCTCCCCTCATCTGCACCCTCAGTAGCTACACTCCTCTCCTCATCTGCACCCTCAGTAGCTACACACACCTCCCCTCATCTGCACTCTCAGTAGCTACACACCTCTCTCTCATCTGCACCCTCAGTAGCTACACACCTCCCCTCATCTGCACTCTCAGTAGCTACACACTCCTCCCCTCATCTGCACTCTCAGTAGCTACACACACCTCTCCTCATCTGAACCCTCAGTAGCTACACACTCCTCCCTCATCTGCACTCTCAGTAGCTACACACTCCTCCCTCATCTGCACCCTCAGCTACACACTCCTCCCCTCATCTGCACCATCAGTAGCTACACACACCTCCCTCATCTGCACCCTCAAAGCTACACCTCCTCCTCATCTGCACTCTCAGTAGCTACACACACACCTCCCCTCATCTGCACTCTCAGTAGCTACACACTCCCCTCATCTGAACCCTCAAAGCTCCTCTCCTCATCTGCACCATCAGTAGCTACGCACTCCTCCCCTCATCTGAACCCTCAGTAGCTACACACACTCCTCCTCATCTGCACCCTCAGTAGCTACGCACTCCTCTCCTCATCTGCACCCTCAGTAGCTACACACACCTCCCCTCATCTGCACCTTCAGTAGCTACACACTCCTCCCCTCATCTGAACCCTCAATAGCTACACACTCCTCTCCTCATCTGCACCCTCAGTAGCTACACACTCCTCCCCTCATCTGCACCCTCAGTAGCTACACACACTCCCCTCATCTGAACCCTCAGTAGCTACACACCTCTCCTCATCTGCACCCTCAGTAGCTACGCACTCCTCTCCTCATCTGCACCCTCAGTAGGTACACACACCTCCCCTCATCTGCACTCTCAGTAGCTACACACACCTCCCCTCATCTGCACCCTCAGTAGCTACACTCCTCCCCTCATCTGCACTCTCAGTAGCTATACACACCTCCCCTCATCTGCACTCTCAGTAGCTACACACACCTCCTCCTCATCTGCACTCTCAGTAGCTATACACACCTCCCCTCATCTGCACTCTCAGTAGCTATACACTCCTCCTCATCTGCACTCTCAGTAGCTATACACTCCTCTCCTCATCTGCACCCTCAGTAGCTACACACACCTCCCCTCATCTGAACCCTCAGTAGCTACACACTCCTCTCCTCATCTGCACTCTCAGTAGCTACACACTCTCCTCATCTGCACTCTCAGTAGCTACACACCTCCCCTCATCTGAACCCTCAGTAGCTACACACTCCTCTCCTCATCTGCACTCT
The DNA here is from genome assembly GCA_023029165.1 of Gobiocypris rarus. Lineage (NCBI taxonomy): Eukaryota > Metazoa > Chordata > Actinopteri > Cypriniformes > Gobionidae > Gobiocypris > Gobiocypris rarus. Next base: position 5,045,812 of record CM040910.1, on the reverse strand, counting down.
CAGTAGCTACACACTCCTCCCCTCATCTGCACCCTCAGTAGCTACACACTCCTCTCCTCATCTGAACCCTCAGTAGCTACACACTCCTCTCCTCATCTGCACCCTCAGTAGCTACACACCTCTCCTCATCTGCACTCTCAGTAGCTACACACTCCTCCCTCATCTGCACTCTCAGTAGCTACACATCCTCCCCTCATCTGAACCCTCAGTAGCTACACACTCCTCTCCTCATCTGCACTCTCAGTAGCTACACACACCTCCCCTCATCTGCACCCTCAGTAGCTACACACTCCTCTCCTCATCTGAACCCTCAGTAGCTACACACTCCTCTCCTCATCTGCACCCTCAGTAGCTACACACTCCTCTCCTCATCTGAACCCTCAGTAGCTACACACTCCTCCCCTCATCTGCACTCTCAGTAGCTACACACCTCCTCTCCTCATCTGCACCCTCAGTAGCTACACACTCCTCTCCTCATCTGCACCCTCAGTAGCTACACACTCCTCCCCTCATCTGCACTCTCAGTAGCTACACACTCCTCCTCATCTGAACCCTCAGTAGCTACACACTCCTCTCCTCATCTGAACCCTCAGTAGCTACACACTCCTCCCTCATCTGCACTCTCAGTAGCTACACACTCCTCTCCTCATCTGCACCCTCAGTAGCTACACTCCTCTCCTCATCTGCACCTCAATAGCTACACACTCCTCCCCTCATCTGCACCCTCAGTAGCTACACACTCCTCTCCTCATCTGAACCCTCAGTAGCTACACACTCCTCTCCTCATCTGCACCCTCAGTAGCTACACACTCCTCCCCTCATCTGCACTCTCAGTAGCTACACACTCCTCTCCTCATCTGCACCCTCATTAGCTACACACCTCCTCCTCATCTGCACCCTCAGTAGCTACACACCTCCCCTCATCTGCACCCTCAGTAGGTACACACTCCTCTCCTCATCTGAACCCTCAGTAGCTACACACCTCCCCTCATCTGAACCCTCAGTAGCTACACACTCCTCCCTCATCTGCACCCTCATTGGGTACACACTCCTCCCCTCATCTGCACCCTCAGTAGCTACAGACACCTCCTCATCTGCACCCTCAGTAGCTACACACTCCTCATCTGCACCCTCAGTAGCTACACACACCTCCCCTCATCTGCACCCTCAGTAGGTACACACACCTCCCCTCATCTGCACCCTCAGTAGCTACACACTCCTCCCTCATCTGCACTCTCAGTAGCTACACTCCTCTCCTCATCTGCACCCTCAGTAGCTACACACCTCCTCATCTGCACCCTCAGTAGCTACACACTCCTCTCCTCATCTGCACCTCAGTAGCTACACACCTTTCCTCATCTGCACCCTCAGTAGCTACACTCCTCTCCTCATCTGCACCCTCAGTAGCTACACACTCCTCTCCTCATCTGCACCCTCAGTAGCTACACACTCCTCTCCTCATCTGCACTCTCAGTAGCTACACACACCTCCCCTCATCTGCACCCTCAGTAGCTACACACTCCTCTCCTCATCTGCACCTCAGTAGCTACACACTCCACCCTCATCTACACCCTCAGTAGCTACACCTCCCCTCATCTGCACCCTCAGTAGCTACACACCTCCCCTCATCTGAACCCTCAGTAGCTACACACTCCTCCCCTCATCTGAACCCTCAATAGCTACACACTCCTCTCCTCATCTGCACCCTCAGTAGATACGCACTCCTCCCCTCATCTGCACTCTCAGTAGCTACACACTCCTCCCCTCATCTGCACCTCAGTAGCTACACACCTCCTCCTCATCTGCACCCTCAGTAGCTACACACACCTCCTCATCTGAACCCTCAGTAGCTACACACACCTCCTCATCTGAACCCTCAGTAGCTACACACTCCTCTCCTCATCTGCACCCTCAGTAGTACACACTCCTCCCCTCCTCTGCACCCTCAGTAGCTACACTCCTCTCCTCATCTGCACCCTCAGTAGCTACACACTCCTCCCCTCATCTGAACCCTCAGTAGCTACACACTCCTCTCCTCATCTGCACCCTCAGTAGCTACACACTCCTCCCCTCATCTGCACCCTCATTAGGTACACACCTCCTCCCTCATCTGAACCCTCAGTAGCTACACACTCCTCTCCTCATCTGCACCCTCAGTAGCTACACACACCTCCCCTCATCTGCACCCTCAGTAGGTACACACACCTCCCCTCATCTGCACCCTCAGTAGCTACACACACCTCCCCTCATCTGAACCCTCAGTAGCTACACCTCCTCATCTGCACCCTCAGTAGCTACACACTCCTCTCCTCATCTGAACCCTCAGTAGCTACACACTCCTCTCCTCATCTGCACCCTCAGTAGCTACACACTCCTCCCCTCATCTGCACCCTCAGTAGCTACACACACCTCCTCATCTGCACTCTCAGTAGCTACACACCTCCTCATCTGCACTCTCAGTAGCTACACACACCTCCCCTCATCTGCACCCTCAGTAGCTACACACTCCTCTCCTCATCTGCACCCTCAGTAGCTACGCACTCCTCTCCTCATCTGCACCCTCAGTAGCTACACACTCCTCCCCTCATCTGCACCCTCAGTAGCTACACACTCCTCTCCTCATCTGCACCCTCAGTAGCTACACACTCCTCCCCTCATCTGCACCCTCAGTAGCTACGCACTCCTCTCCTCATCTGCACCCTCAGTAGCTACACACTCCTCCTCATCTGCACCCTCAGTAGCTACACACTCCTCTCCTCATCTGCACCCTCAGTAGCTACACACTCCTCCTCATCTGCACTCTCAGTAGCTACACACCTCCCCTCATCTGCACCCTCAGTAGCTACACACTCCTCCTCATCTGCATTCTCAGTAGCTACACACTCCTCCCCTCATCTGCACTCTCAGTAGCTACACTCCTCCCTCATCTGCACCCTCAGTAGCTACGCACACCTCTCCTCATCTGCACCCTCAGTAGCTACACACTCCTCCTCATCTGCACTCTCAGTAGCTACACACCTCCCCTCATCTGAACCCTCAGTAGCTACACACACCTCCCCTAATCTGCATTCTCAGTAGCTACACACTCCTCCCTCATCTGCACTCTCAGTAGCTACACACTCCTCTCGTCATCTGCACCCTCAGTAGCTACACACACCTCCCCTCATCTGCACCCTCAGTAGCTACACACTCCTCCCCTCATCTGCACTCTCAGTAGCTACACACTCCTCTCCTCATCTGCACCCTCAGTAGCTACACACTCCTCTCTCATCTGCACCCTCAGTAGCTACACACTCCTCGTCATCTGCACCCTCAGTAGCTACACACTCCTCTCGTCATCTGCACCCTCAGTAGCTACACACTCCTCTCGTCATCTGCACCCTCAGTAGCTACACTCCTCTCATCTGCACTCTCAGTAGCTACACACACCTCCCCTCATCTGCACCCTCAGTAGCTACACACCTCTCCTCATCTGCACCTCAGTAGCTACACAATCCTCTCGTCATCTGCACTCTCAGTAGCTACACACACCTCCCCTCATCTGCACCCTCAGTAGCTACACACACCTCTCCTCATCTGCACTCTCAGTAGCTACACACCTCCCCTCATCTGCACCCTCAGTAGCTACACATTCCTCTCCTCATCTGCACCCTCAGTAGCTACACACTCTCTCCTCATCTGCACCCTCAGTAGCTACACACACCTCCCCTCATCTGCACCCTCAGTAGCTCACCATTCTCTCTCTCTCTGCACCTCAGTAGCTACACACACCTCCCCTCATCTGCACCCTCAGTAGCTACACACTCCTCTCCTCATCTGCACCCTCAGTAGCTACGCACTCCTCTCCTCATCTGCACCCTCAGTAGCTACGCACTCCTCCCCTCATCTGCATCCTCAGTAGCTACACTCCTCTCCTCATCTGCACCCTCAGTAGCTACACACTCCTCTCCTCATCTGCACCCTCAGTAGCTACACACACCTCCCCTCATCTGCACCCTCAGTAGCTACACTCCTCTCCTCATTTGCACCCTCAGTAGCTACACTCCTCCCCTCATCTGCACCCTCAGTAGCTACACACACCTCCCCTCATCTGCACCCTCAGTAGCTACACACTCCTCTCCTCATCTGCACCCTCAGTAGCTACACACACCTCCCTCATCTGCATCCTCAGTAGCTACACTCCTCTCCTCATCTGCACCCTCAGTAGCTACACACCTCCTCATCTGCACCCTCATTAGGTACACACACCTCCCTCATCTGCACTCTCAGTAGCTACACACTCCTCTCCTCATCTGCACTCTCAGTAGCTACACACCTCCTCGTCATCTAAACCCTCAGTAGCTACACACTCCTCCTCATCTGCACCCTCAGTAGCTACGCACTCCTCTCCTCATCTGCACCCTCAGTAGCTACACACACCTCCCCTCATCTGCACCCTCAGTAGCTACACACACCTCCCCTCATCTGCACTCTCAGTAGCTACACACTCCTCTCCTCATCTGCACCCTCAGTAGCTACACACTCCTCTCCTCATCTGCACCCTCAGTAGCTACACACTCCTCTCCTCATCTGCACCCTCAGTAGCTACACACACCTCCCCTCATCTGCACTCTCAGTAGCTACACTCCTCTCCTCATCTGCACACTCAGTAGCTACGCACTCCTCTCCTCATCTGCACCCTCAGTAGCTACACTCCTCTCCTCATCTGCACTCTCAGTAGCTACACATCCTCTCCTCATCTGCACCCTCAGTAGCTACGCACTCCTCTCCTCATCTGCACTCTCAGTAGCTACACACACCTCCCCTCATCTGCACCCTCAGTAGCTACGCACTCCTCTCCTCATCTGCACCCTCAGTAGCTACACACTCCTCTCCTCATCTGCACCCTCAATAGCTACACACTCCACCCCTCATCTACACCCTCAGTAGCTACACACACCTCCCCTCCTCTGCACCCTCAGTAGCTACACACTCCTCTCCTCATCTGCACCCTCAGTAGGTACACACACCTCCCCTCATCTGCACCCTCAGTAGCTACACACTCCTCTCCTCATCTGCACCCTCAGTAGCTACACACTCCTCTCCTCATCTGCACCCTCAGTAGCTACACACCTCCCCTCATCTGCACCCTCAGTAGCTACACACACCTCCTCATCTGAACCCTCAGTAGCTACACACCTCTCCTCATCTGAACCCTCAGTAGCTACACACACCTCCCCTCATCTGCACCCTCGAAGTAGCTACATGCTCCTCCCTCATCTGAACCCTCATTAGCCTTCTGCTCCTCTCCTCATCTGCCCTCAGTAGCTACACATCCCTCTCCTCATCTGAACCCTCAGTGCTTCACACACCTCCCTCATCTGCACCCTCAGCGGCTACACACTCCTCTCCTCATCCCCAGACCCTCAATGCTTCAAACTCCTCTCGTGTGTGCCTGTATGAAATTGTCGTGTGTGTGTGTGCTTTGATGTGCTTTACCTGTAACATGAGTGCGGTCGTGTGTATGTGTATGCGCCTGTATGAAGGGAGTATGCCGTGTGTGTAATGCTGCTATGCGCACCTGTGAGGGTCGTGTCGTAATGTGTGTGCTGTAGCATGTATGAAAATTATACCATTAATGGTGTGCGCGCCTGAGAGATCTGGCGGTATGCGCTGTATGAGGAGTCACCGTGAGTGTGTCGCGCCTGCTATGAGAGAGTCTGCATTGTGTGTGTGGCAATGTCCGCACCTGTATGAAGGTAGCCGTGTAATGTGTGTGTGCGCGCCTGTATGAGGGTCTGCGTGTGTGTGTGCGCCTCTTATGAGGTATACCGTGTGTGTGTGCGGCGTATGTGAGGGTCTGGGTGTGTCTTGCACACCTGTAAGAAGTCACCGTGTGTGTGTATGTAGCTGTATGAGGTGTCTTGTCGTGTGTGTGTGTGTGTGGCTAGAAGTCGTGTGTGTGTGCGCTACTGTATGAGAGTATCGTGTCGTATGCGCCTATGTGAAAGTGTCGTGTGTGTGTGTGCGCCTGTAAGGAGTGTCTTGTGTGTGTGTGTGTGTGTGTATGCGCCTGTGTGGCGTAATGTGTGTATGTGTGTGTCTTGTATGAGAGTGTAGTGTAATGTGTGTCTGCATCTATTGAGAGTATGCGTGTGTGTGTGTGTGTGTGCATACAACATGATGTCTTGTGTGTTCTGTATTAGGGGTGTCGATGTTGTGTGTGTGTGTGGCGCAGTGTGTGTGTGTGTGTGTGCGCCTGTATGAGGGGTCGTGTGTGTGTGTGTGTGCGCCTGTATGAGGGTCTGTGTGTGTGTGTGTGCGCCTGTATGAGTGTCGTGTGTGTGTGTGTGTGTGTGTGTGTGCGCCTGTATGAGGATTCGTGTGTGTGTGTGTGCGCCTGTATGAGGGTCTCGTGTGTGTGTGTGTGTGTGCGCCTGTGTGTGTGTGCGCCTGTATGAGGTGTGTGTGTGTGTGTGCGCCTGTATGAGGGGTCTCGTGTGTGTGTGTGCGCCTGTATGAGGGGTCGTGTGTGTGTGTGCGCCTGTATGAGGGGTCTCGTGTGTGTGTGCGCGCCTGTATGAGGGGTGTGTGTGTGTGTGCGCCTGTATGAGGGTGTCGTGTGTGTGTGTGCGCCTGTATGAGGGGTGTGTGTGTGTGCGCCTGTATGAGGTGTCGTGCGCCTGTATGAGGGTCGTGTGTGTGTGCGCCTGTGTGTGTGTGTGTGTGCGCCTGTATGAGGGGTCGTGTGTGTGTGTGCGCCTGTATGAGGGGTCTCGTGTGTGTGTGTGCGCCTGTATGAGGGGTCTCGTGTGTGTGTGTGTGTGTGTGTGTGTGTGTGTGGGTGTGTGTGTGTGTGTGTGTGTGTGTGTGTGTGGTGTGTGTGTGTGTGTGTGTGTGTGTCTGTGTTGTGTGTCTCCGCCTGTATGAGGTCTCGTGTGTGTGTGTGCCTGTGTGTGTGTGTGTGTGTGTGCCTGTATGAGGTCTCGTGTGTGTGCGCCTGCATGAGGGTCGTGTGTGTGTGTGCGCCTGTATGAGGGTCTCGTGTGTGTGTGTGTGCGCCTGTATGAGGGGTCTGTGTGTGTGTGTGCGCCTGTATGAGGGTCTGTGTGTGTGTGCGCCTGTATGAGGGGTCCGTGTGTGTGTGCGCCTGTATGAGGGGTGTGTGTGTGTGCGCCTGTAGGGGTCTGTGTGTGTGTGCGCCTGTATGAGGGGTGTGTGTGTGCGCCTGTATGAGGGTGTGTGTGTGCGCCTGTATGAGGTCGTGTGTGTGTGTGCGCCTGTATGAGGGTGTGTGTGTGTGTGCGCCTGTATGAGGGGTCTGTGTGTGTGCGCCTGTATGAGGGGTGTGTGTGTGTGTGTGCGCCTGTATGAGGTGTGTGTGTGTGTGCGCCTGTATGAGGGTGTGTGTGTGTGTGTGTGTGTGTGTGTGCGCCTGTATGAGGGTCTCGTGTGTGTGTGTGCGCCTGTATGAGGTCGTGTGTGTGTGTGCGCCTGTATGAGTGTGTGTGTGTGTGTGCGCCTGTATGAGGGTCTGTGTGTGTGTGTGTGTGTGAGTGTGTGTGTGTGCGCCTGTATGAGTGGTGTGTGTGTGCGCGCCTGTATGAGGGTCGTGTGTGTGTGTGTGCGCCTGTATGAGGGTCTGTGTGTGTGTGCGCCTGTATGAGGTCGTGTGTGTGTGTGTGTGTATGAGGGGTCGTGTGTGTGTGTGTGTGTGTGTGTGTTGTGTGTGTGCCTGTATGAGGTGTGTGTGTGTGCCTTACTGTATGAGGGGTCTCGTGTGTGTGTGTGCGCCTGTATGAGGGGTGTGTGTGTGTGTGTGTGCGCCTGTATGAGTCGTGTGTGTGTGTGTGTGTGTGTGCGTGTATGAGGGTGTCGTGTGTGTGTGCGTGTGTAGGAGTCTGTGTGTGTGTGTGTGTGTGTGTGCCTGTATGAGGTCTCTCTGTGTGTGTGTGTGTGTGTGTGTGTGTGCGTGACTGTATGAGGGTGTCGTGTGTGTGTGTGCGCCTGTATGAGGTCTCGTGTGTGTGTGTGTGTGTGCGCCTGTATGAGGGTCTCACTGATGTGTGTGTGTGTGTGCGCCTGTATGAGGGTCTCGTGTGTGTGTGTGTGTGCGCCTGTATGAGGGTCTCGTGTGTGTGTGCGCCTGTATGAGGTCTCGTGTGTGTGTGTGTGTGCACCTGTATGAGGGGTGTGTGTGTGTGTGCGCCTGTATGAGGGGTCGTGTGTGTGTCCGCCTGTATGAGGTGTCGTGTGTGTGTGCGCCTGTATGAGGGTCTCGTGTGTGTGTGCGCCTGTATGAGGGGTGTCGTGTGTGTGTGCGCGCCTGTATGAGGGGTCGTGTGTGTGTGCGCGCCTGTATGAGGGGTCTCGTGTGTGTGTGCGCCTGTATGAGGTGTCGTGTGTGTGTGTGCGCCTGTGTGACCTGTATGAGTGTCGTGTGTGTGTGTGCGCCTGTATGAGGGTGTCGTGTGTGTGTGTGCCTGTATGAGGTGTCTTGTGTGTGTGTGTGTGTGTGTGTGTGTGTGTGTGTGCGCCTGTATGAGGGGTGTCGTGTGTGCGTGTGCGCGCCTGTATGAGGGTGTCGTGTGTGTGTGTGTGTGTGCGCCTGTATGAGGGGTCTCGTGTGTGTGTGTGTGCGCCTGTATGAGGTGTCTCGTGTGTGTGTGTCTGTATGAGGGGTCTCGTGTGTGTGTGTGTGCGCCTGTATGAGGGGTCTCGTGTGTGTGTGTGCGCCTGTATGAGGGGTGTCGTGTGTGTGTGTGCGCCTGTATGAGGGGTCTCGTGTGTGTGTGCGCCTGCATGAGGGTGTGTGTGTGTGTGCGCCTGTATGAGGGTGTGTGTGTGTGTGTGTGCGCCTGTATGAGAAGGTGTGTGTGTGTGTGCGCCTGTGTGTGTGTGTGCGCCTGTATGAGGGTGTCGTGTGTGTGTGTGTGCGCCTGTATGAGGGGGTGTGTGTGTGTGTGTGCGCCTGTATGAGGGTCGTGTGTGTGTGCGCCTGTATGAGTCGTGTGTGTGTGTGCGCCTGTATGAGGGTCTCGTGTGTGTGTTTGCGCCTGTATGAGGTGTCTCGTGTGTGTGTGTGTCTGTGTGTGTCTGTGTGTGCCTGTATGAGGGTCTCGTGTGTGTGTGTGTGCCTGTATGAGGGGTGTCGTGTGTGTGTGTGCGCCTGTATGAGGGGTGTCGTGTGTGTGTGTGTGCGCCTGTATGAGGGGTGTCGTGTGTGTGTGTGTGTGTGTCTGTGTGTGTGCCTGTATGAGGGGTGTGTGTGTGTGTGGTTCGCCTGTATGAGGGTCCCGTGTGTGTGTGCGCCTGTATGAGGGGTCCCGTGTGTGTGTGCGCGCCTGTATGAGGGGTCTCGTGTGTGTGTGCGCCTGCATGAGGGGTCTCGTGTGTGTGTGCGCCTGTATGAGGGGTCTCGTGTGTGTGTGTGCGCCTGTATGAGGGGTCTCGTGTGTGTGTGTGCGCCTGTATGAGGGGTCGTGTGTGTGTGTGCCTGTATGAGGGGTCCGTGTGTGTGTGTGCGCCTGTATGAGGGTCATGTGTGTGCGCCTGTATGAGGGTGTGTGGTGTGTGTGTGTGTGTGCGCCTGTATGAGGGTGTGTGTGTGTGTGTGTGTGTGTGTGCGCCTGTATGAGGTCTCACTGTGTGTGTGTGTGTGTGCGCGCCTGTATGAGGGTCTTGTGTGTGTGTGTGTGCGCGCCTGTATGAGTGTGTGTGTGTGTGCGCGCCTGTATGAGGGTGTCGTGTGTGTGTGCGCGCCTGTATGAGGTCTTGTGTGTGTGTGTGTGCGTGACTGTATGAGGTCTCGTGTGTGTGTGTGCCTGTATGAGGGTCGTGTGTGTGTGTGTGTGTGCGCCTGTATGAGGTGTGTGTGTGTGTGCGCCTGTATGAGGGTCGTGTGTGTGTGTGCGCTGTATGAGGGGTCGTGTGTGTGTGTGTGTGTGTGTGCCTGTATGAGGTGTCGTGTGTGTGTGTTCGCCTGTATGAGGGTCGTGTGTGTGTGTGCGCCTGTATGAGGTCCCGTGTGTGTGTGCGCCTGTATGAGGGTCTCGTGTGTGTGTGCGCCTGTATGAGGTCGTGTGTGTGTGCGCCTGTATGAGGTCTCGTGTGTGTGTGTGTGCCTGTATGAGTGTCGTGTGTGTGTGCGCCTGTATGAGGTCGTGTGTGTGTGTGTGTGTGTGTGCGCGCCTGTATGAGGGGTGTGTGTGTGTGTGTGTGCCTGTATGAGGGGTCTTGTGTGTGTGTGTGCGCGCCTGTATGAGGGTCTTGTGTGTGTGTGTGTGTGTGTGCGCCTGTATGAGTGTCGTGTGTGTGTGTGCGCCTGTATGAGGGGGTCTCACTGTGTGTGTGTGTGCGCCTGTATGAGGGTCTTGTGTGTGTGTGTGTGTGTGAGGGGTCTCGTGTGTGTGTGCCTGTATGAGGGTCGTGTGTGTGTGTGTGTGTGTGCGCCTGTATGAGGGTGTGTGTGTGTGTGTGTGTGTCGTGTGTGTGTGTGCGCCTGTATGAGGTCGTGTGTGTGTGTGTGTGTGTGTGCGCCTGTATGAGGTCGTGTGTGTGTGTGTGTGTGTGCCTGTATGAGGGGTGTGTGTGTGTGTGTGTGCGCGCCTGTATGAGTCTCGTGTGTGTGTGTGCCTGTATGAGGTGTGTGTGTGTGTGCGCCTGTATGAGGGGTGTTGTGTGTGTGTGTGTGTGTGTGTGTGTGTGTGTGTGCGTGACTGTATGAGGGTGTCGTGTGTGTGTGTGCGCCTGTATGAGGTCTCGTGTGTGTGTGTGTGTGTGTGTGCGCCTGTATGAGGGTCTCACTGTGTGTGTGTGTGTGTGTGCGTGCCTGTATGAGGTCTCGTGTGTGTGTGTGTGTGCGCCTGTATGAGGTCTCACTGTGTGTGTGTGTGTGTGTGTGCGCCTGTATGAGTCTCGTGTGTGTGTGTGTGCGCCTGTATGAGGGTCTCGTGTGTGTGCCTGTATGAGGTCTCGTGTGTGTGTGCGCCTGTATGAAGGGTCTCGTGTGTGTGTGCGCCTGTATGAGGGTGTGTGTGTGTGTGTGTGCGCCTGTATGAGGGTCTCGTGTGTGTGTGCGCCTGTATGAGGGGTCTGTGTGTGTGTGCGCCTGTGTGAGGGGTCTTGTGTGTGTGTGTGCGTGACTGTATGAGGGTCTCGTGTGTGTGTGTGTGTGTGCGCCTGTATGAGGTCGTGTGTGTGTGTGTGTGTGTGCGCCTGTGTATGAGGTCTCGTGTGTGTGTGTGTGTGTGTGCGCCTGTATGAGGGTCTCGTGTGTGTGTGTGTGCGCCTGTATGAGGGTGTGTGTGTGTGTGCGCCTGTATGAGGTCGTGTGTGTGTGTGTGTGCGCCTGTATGAGGTCGTGTGTGTGTGTGCGCCTGTATGAGGGTGTGTGTGTGTGTGTGCGCCTGTATGAGGGTGTGTGTGTGTGTGTGTGTGTGTGTGCGCCTGTATG
>CM040910.1:5014378-5029378 GCA_023029165.1 Gobiocypris rarus | reverse complement strand
ATGAGGTCTCGTGTGTGTGTGTGTGCGCCTGTATGAGGGTCTCGTGTGTGTGTGTGTGTGTGTGTGTGCGCCTGTATGAGGGTGTCGTGTGTGTGTGCGCCTGTATGAGTGTCGTGTGTGTGTGTGCGCCTGTATGGGGTCGTGTGTGTGTGTGTGTGCGCCTGTATGAGGGGTCGTGTGTGTGTGTGTGTGCGCCTGTCGTGGTGTTGTGTGTGTGTGTGCGCCTGTATGAGGGTCTCGTGTGTGTGTGTGTGTGTGTGTGCGCCTGTATGAGGGTCGTGTGTGTGTGTGTGCGCGCCTGTATGAGGGTGTCGTGTGTGTGCGCCTGTATGAGGGGTCGTGTGTGTGTGTGTGTGCGCCTGTATGAGGGTCTTGTGTGTGTGTGTGTGCGTGACTGTATGAGTGTCTGTGTGTGTGTGTGCCTGTATGAGGGTCGTGTGTGTGTGTGTGTATGCGCCTGTATGAGGGTCGTGTGTGTGTGTGCGCCTGTATGAGGTGTCGTGTGTGTGTGTGCGCCTGTATGAGGGGTGTGTGTGTGTGTGCGCCTGTATGAGGTCGTGTGTGTGTGTGTGCGCCTGTATGAGGGTGTCGTGTGTGTGTGTGCGCCTGTATGAGGGGTGTGTGTGTGTGTGAGGGTGTCGTGTGTGTGTGTGTGTTGTGTGTGTGTGTGTGCGCCTGTATGAGGGGTCGTGTGTGTGTGTGTGTGTGTGCGCCTGTATGAGGGTGTGTGTGTGTGTGCGCCTGTATGAGGTCTCGTGTGTGTGTGTGTGTGTGTGTGTGTGTGCGCCTGTATGAGGGTCTCACTGATGTGTGTGTGTGTGTGTGTGTGCGCCTGTATGAGGTCTCGTGTGTGTGTGTGTGTGTGTGCGCCTGTATGAGGTCTCACTGTGTGTGTGTGTGTGTGTGTGCGCCTGTATGAGGTCTCGTGTGTGTGTGTGTGCGCGCCTGTATGAGGGTCTGTGTGTGTGTGTGTGCGCCTGTATGAGGGGTCTCGTGTGTGTGTGCGCCTGTATGAGGGTCTCGTGTGTGTGTGCGCCTGTATGAGGTCTCGTGTGTGTGTGCGCCTGGCCTGTATGAGGGTCGTGTGTGTGTGTGTGTGTGCGCCTGTATGAGGGTCTGTGTGTGTGTGTGTGACTGTATGAGGGTGTGTGTGTGTGCGCCTGTATGAGGGTGTGTGTGTGTGTGTGCGCGCCTGTATGAGGGTCTCTGTGTGTGTGTGCGCGCGTGTGTGTGTGTGCGCCTGTATGAGGTGTCGTGTGTGTGTGTGCGCCTGTATGAGGGTGTGTGTGTGTGTGTGCTGTATGAGGGTGTGTGTGTGTGCGCCTGTATGAGGTGTGTGTGTGTGTGTGCGCCTGTGAGGGTGTCGTGTGTGTGTGTGCCTGTATGAGGGTGTTGTGTGTGTGTGTGTGTGTGTGCGCCTGAGGGTGTCGTGTGTGTGTGTGCCTGTATGAGGGTGTGTGTGTGTGTGTGCGCCTGTATGAGGTGTGTGTGTGTGTGTGTGTGTGTGTGTGTGCGTGACTGTATATGTGTGTGTGTGTGTGTGTGCGCCTGTATGAGTCGTGTGTGTGTGTGTGTGTGCGCCTGTATGAGGGTGTGTGTGTGTGTGTGTGTGCGCCTGTATGAGGTGTCGTGTGTGTGTGCGCCTGTATGAGGTGTCGTGTGTGTGTGTGTGCGCCTGTATGAGGTGTGTGTGTGTGTGCGCCTGTATGAGGGTGTGTGTGTGTGTGTGCGCCTGTGTCGTGTGTGTGTGTGTGCGCCTGTATGAGGGGTCTGTGTGTGTGTGTGCGGCCTGTATGAGGGTGTCGTGTGTGTGTGTGTGCGCCTGTATGAGGGTGTTGTGTGTGTGTGCGCCTGTATGAGTGTGTGTGTGTGTGTGCGCCTGTATGAGGGTGTCGTGTGTGTGTGTGCGCCTGTATGAGGTGTGTGTGCGCCTGTATGAGAGTCTCGTGTGTGTGTGTGTGTGCCTGTATGAGGGTCTCGTGTGTGTGTGTGTGTGTGTGTGCGTCGTGTGTGTGTGTGTGTGCGCCTGTATGAGGGGGTGTGGTGTGTGTGTGTGTGTGTGTGTGTGTGTGTGTGTGTGTGTGTGTGTGTGTGCGCCTGTATGAGGTCGTGTGTGTGTGTGTGCGCCTGTATGAGGGGTGTGTGTGTGTGTGTGTGTGTGTGTGTGTGCGCGCCTGTATGAGGGGTCTCGTGTGTGTGTGTGTGTGTGTGTGTGTGTGCGCCTGTATGAGGGGTCTCACTGATGTGTGTGTGTGTGTGTGCGCCTGTATGAGGGGTGTCGTGTGTGTGTGTGCGCCTGTATGAGGGGTCTCGTGTGTGTGTGTGCGCCTGTATGAGGGGTGTTGTGTGTGTGTGCGCCTGTATGAGGGGTCTCGTGTGTGTGTGTGTGCGCGCCTGTGTGTCTTGTGTGTGTGTGTGCGCCTGTATGAGGGGTCTCGTGTGTGTGTGTGCGCCTGTATGAGGGTCGTGTGTGTGTGTGTGTGTGTGTGTGCGCCTGTATGAGGGGTCTCGTGTGTGTGTGTGTGCGCGCCTGTATGAGGGTCTCGTGTGTGTGTGTGTGCGTGACTGTGAGGTCTCGTGTGTGTGTGCGCCTGTATGAGTCTGTGTGTGTGTGTGTGTGCGCCTGTATGAGGGGTCGTGTGTGTGTGTGTGTGTGTGTGTGCTTGCGCCTGTATGAGGGGGTGTGTGTGTGTGTGCGCCTGTATGAGGGTGTGTGTGTGTGTGTGTGTGCGCCTGTATGAGGAGTGAGTGTGTGTGTGTGTGTGCGCCTGTATGAGGGTCTCGTGTGTGTGTGCGCCTGTATGAGTGTCTCGTGTGTGTGTGCGCCTGTATGAGGGGTCGTGTGTGTGTGTGTGCGCCTGTATGAGGGTGTGTGTGTGTGTGTGTGCGCCTGTATGAGTGTCGTGTGTGTGTGCGCCTGTATGAGTGTCGTGTGTGTGTGTGTGTGTGTGTGTGTGTGTGCGCCTGTATGAGTGTCGTGTGTGTGTGTGTGTGCGCCTGTATGAGGGGTGTGTGTGTGTGTGCGCCTGTATGAGGGTGTGTGTGTGTGTGCGTGTATGAGGTCGTGTGTGTGTGTGCGCCTGTATGAGGTGTGTGTGTGTGTGCCTGTATGAGGGTGTGTGTGTGTGCGCCTGTATGAGGTGTGTGTGTGTGTGCGTATGAGTGTCGTGTGTGTGTGTGTGTGTGCGCCTGTATGAGGGTGTGTGTGTGTGTGTGTGCGCCTGTATGAGGTGTCGTGTGTGTGTGTGCGCCTGTATGAGTGTTGTGTGTGTGTGCGCCTGTATGAGGGTGTGTGTGTGTGCGCCTGTATGAGGGTGTGTGTGTGTGTGCGCCTGTATGAGGAGTGTCGTGTGTGTGTGTGTGTGTGTGTGTGCGCCTGTATGAGGGTGTCGTGTGTGTGTGTGCGCCTGTATGAGTGTGTGTGTGTGTGTGTGTGTGAGTGTGTATTGTGTGTGTGTGTGTGTAGTGTGTGTGCGCCTGTATGAGGGTGTTGTGTGTGTGTGTGTGTGCGCCTGTATGAGTCGTGTGTGTGTGTGTGTGTGTGCGCCTGTATGAGGGTCTCGTGTGTGTGTGTGTGCGCCTGTATGAGTCGTGTGTGTGTGTGTGTGTGTGCGCCTGTATGAGGTTGTGTGTGTGTGTGTGCGCCTGTATGAGGGTGTCGTGTGTGTGTGTGTGCGCCTGTATGAGGGTGTGTGTGTGTGCGCTTGTATGAGGTGTGTGTGTGTGTGCGTATGAGGTGTCGTGTGTGTGTGTGTGTGTGTGTGTGTGTGCCTGTATGAGGGTGTCGTGTGTGTGTGTGCGCCTGTATGAGGTTGTCGTGTGTGTGTGCGCCTGTATGAGAGTGTCGTGTGTGTGCGGCTGTATGAGGGTGTGTGTGTGTGCGCCTGTATGAGGGGTGTTGTGTGTGTGTGCGCCTGTATGAGTGTCGTGTGTGTGTGCGCCTGTATTAGTGTGTGTGTGTGTGTGCGCCTGTGTGAGGAGTGTGTGTGTGTGTGTGTGTGTGTGCGACTCGTATGAGGGTCTTGTGTGTGTGTGTGTGTGTGTGTGTGTGCGCCTGTATGAGGTGTGTGTGTGTGTGTGTGTGCGCTGTGTGTGAGGTCGTGTGTGTGTGTGTGCGCCTGTATGAGGTCGTGTGTGTGTGTGTGTGTGTGCGCCTGTATGAGGGTCGTGTGTGTGTGTGTGTGCGCCTGTGAGGGTCTCGTGTGTGTGTGTGTGTGTGTGTGTGTGTGTGTGTGTGTGTGTGTGTGTGTGTGTGTGTGTGCGCCTGTATGAGGGTCTGTGTGTGTGTGTGTGTGTGCGCCTGTATGAGGTCTCGTGTGTGTGTGTGCGCCTGTGAGTGTGAGGGTGTGTGTGTGTGTGTGTGTGTGCGCGCCTGTATGAGGGGTCTCGTGTGTGTGTGTGTGTGTGTGTGTGTGTGTGTGTGTGTGTGTGTGTGTGTGTGTGTGTGTGCGCCTGTATGAGGGTCTTGTGTGTGTGTGTGTGTGTGTGTGTGTGCGCCTGTATGAGGGGTGTCGTGTGTGTGTGTGCGCCTGTATGAGGTCTCGTGTGTGTGTGTGTGTGTGTGTGTGTGTGTGCGCCTGTATGAGGGTGTGTGTGCGCCTGTATGAGGGTCTTGTGTGTGTGTGTGTGTGTGTGTGTGTGCGCCTGTATGAGGTGTCGTGTGTGTGTGCGCCTGTATGAGGTCTTGTGTGTGTGTGTGTGTGTGTGTGCGCCTGTATGAGTGTCGTGTGTGTGTGTGCGCCTGTATGAGGGTGTCGTGTGTGTGTGTGTGCGCCTGTATGTGGTGTGTGTGTGTGTGCGCCTGTATGAGGGTGTGTGTGTGTGTGTGTGTGTGTGTGTGTGTGTGTGCGCGCCTGTATGAGGGGTCTTGTGTGTGTGTGTGCGTGACTGTATGAGGGGTCTCGTGTGTGTGTGTGTGTGTGCGCCTGTATGAGGTCGTGTGTGTGTGCGCCTGTATGAGTCGTGTGTGTGTGTGTGTGTCGTGACTGTATGAGGTCTCGTGTGTGTGTGTGTGTGCCTGTATGAGGATCGTGTGTGTGTGTGTGTGTGTGTGCCTGTATGAGGGTCGTGTGTGTGTGTGTGTGCGCCTGTGAGTCGTGTGTGTGTGTGTGTGTGTGTGCCTGTATGAGGGGTCGTGTGTGTGTGCGTTACTGTATGAGAGGGTCTTGTGTGTGTGTGTGTGCGCCTGTATGTGTCGCCTGTATGAGGGGTCGTGTGTGTGTGTGTGTGCGCCTGTATGAGGGGTCGTGTGTGTGTGTGTGTGTGACTGTATGAGTCGTGTGTGTGTGTGCGCGCCTGTATGAGGGGTGTGTGTGTGTGTGCGCCTGTATGAGGGGTGTGTGTGTGTGTGTGTGTGCGCCTGTATGAGGGTGTCGTGTGTGTGTGTGTGCGCCTGTATGAGGGTGTGTGTGTGTGTGTGTGTGTGCGCCTGTATGAGTCTCGTGTGTGTGTGTGTGTGTGCGCCTGTATGAGGGGTCGTGTGTGTGTGTGTGTGTGTGTGTGTGCGCCTGTATGAGGGTGTGTGTGTGTGCGCCTGTATGAGGGTGTGTGTGTGTGTGTGTGCGCCTGTATGAGGGGTCGTGTGTGTGTGTGTGCGCCTGTATGAGTGTCGTGTGTGTGTGTGTGTGTGCGCGCCTGTATGAGGGGTTGTGTGTGTGTGTGTGCGCCTGTATGAGGGGTCTCGTGTGTGTGTGTGCGCCTGAATGAGGGGTGTCGTGTGTGTGTGCGCGCCTGTATGAGGGTTGTGTGTGTGTGTGTGCGTGACTGTATGGTGAGTCTCGTGTTTGTGTGTGTGCGCCTGTATGAGGGTCGTCTGTGTGTGTGTGCGTGACTGTATGAGGGGTCGTGTGTGTGTGTGCGTGACTGTATGAGGTCTCGTGTGTGTGTGTGTGTGTGCGCCTGTATGAGGTCGTGTGTGTGTGTGTGTGTGTGTGTGTGTATGGGTGTGTGTGCGCCTGTATGTGTGTGTGTGTGTGTGTATGAGTCGTGTGTGTGTGTGTGTGTGTGTGTGTGTGTGCGCCTGTATGAGGTCGTGTGTGTGTGTGTGTGTGTGTGTGTGTGTGTGTGTGTGTGTGTGTGTGTGCGCCTGTATGAGGGTTCGTGTGTGTGTGTGTGTGTGTGTGTGTGTGCGCGCCTGTATGAGTCGTGTGTGTGTGTGTGTGCCTGTATGAGTCTCGTGTGTGTGTGTGTGCGCCTGTATGAGTCTCGTGTGTGTGTGTGTGTGTGTGTGTGTGCGTCGTGTGTGTGCCTGTATGAGGGTCTCGTGTGTGTGTGTGTGTGTGCGCCTGTATGAGGGGTGTGTGTGTGTGTGTGCGCCTGTGTATGAGAGTGTGTGTGTGTGTGTGTGTGTGTGTGCGCCTGTATGAGGGTCTCGTGTGTGTGTGTGTGTGTGTGTGTGCGCCTGTATGAGGGGTCTCGTGTGTGTGTGTGTGCGCCTGTATGAGTCGTGTGTGTGTGTGTGTGTGTGTGTGCGCCTGTATGAGGGTCTGTGTGTGTGTGTGTGTGTGTGTGTGTGTGTGTGCGCCTGTATGAGGGTCTCGTGTGTGTCTGTGCGCGCCTGTATGAGGTCTTGTGTGTGTGTGTGTGTGTGTGCGCCTGTATGAGGGTCTCGTGTGTGTGTGTGCACGCCTGTATGAGGTGTCGTGTGTGTGTGCGCCTGTATGAGGTCTCACGTGTGTGTGTGTGTGCGCCTGTATGAGGTGTCGTGTGTGTGCGCCTGTGTGTCTCGTGTGTGTGTGTGTGCGCCTGTATGAGGTGTCGTGTGTGTGTGTGTGTGTGTATGAGGGTCTCGTGTGTGTGTGTGCGCCTGTATGAGGTCTCACTGATGTGTGTGTGTATGTGTGTGCGCCTGTATGAGGATCGTGTGTGTGTGTGCGCCTGTATGAGTGTCGTGTGTGTGTGTGCGCCTGTATGAGTGTCGTGTGTGTGTGTGCGCCTGTATGAGGGTGTGTGTGTGTGTGTGTGTGTGTGTGTGTGCGCCTGTATGAGTGTCGTGTGTGTGTGTGCGCCTGTATGAGGGTCTTGTGTGTGTGTGTATGTGTGTGTGTGTGCGCGCCTGTATGAGGGGTCTTGTGTGTGTGTGTGTGCGCGCCTGTATGAGGGTGTGTGTGTGTGTGTGTGTGGCCTGTATGAGGGGTGTGTGTGTGCGCGCCTGTATGAGGGGTGTCGTGTGTGTGTGCGCCTGTATGAGGGGTGTCGTGTGTGTGTGTGCGCCTGTATGAGGGGTCTCACTGATGTGTGTGTGTGTGTGTGCGCCTGTATGAGGGGTGTCGTGTGTGTGCGCGCCTGTATGAGGGGTGTCGTGTGTGTGTGCGCCTGTATGAGGGGTGTCGTGTGTGTGTGCGCCTGTATGAGGGGTGTCGTGTGTGTGTGCGCCTGTATGAGGGGTGTCGTGTGTGTGTGCGCGCCTGTATGAGGGGTGTGTGTGTGTGTGTGTGCGCCTGTATGAGGTGTCTCACTGATGTGTGTGTGTGCGCCTGTGAGGTCCGTGTGTGTGTGCGCCTGTATGAGGGTGTCGTGTGT
The DNA here is from genome assembly GCA_023029165.1 of Gobiocypris rarus. Lineage (NCBI taxonomy): Eukaryota > Metazoa > Chordata > Actinopteri > Cypriniformes > Gobionidae > Gobiocypris > Gobiocypris rarus. The sequence goes on along the minus strand of CM040910.1, from coordinate 5,021,857 downwards.
GTGTGTGCGCCTGTATGAGGTGTCGTGTGTGTGTGTGCGCCTGTATGAGGGGTGTGTGTGTGTGTGTGTGTGTGCGCGCCTGTATGAGGGGTGTCGTGTGTGTGTGCGCCTGTATGAGGGGTGTCGTGTGTGTGTGTGTGTGTGTGCGCGCCTGTATGAGGGTGTCGTGTGTGTGTGTGTGTGCCTGTATGTGTGTGTGTGTATGCGCCTGTATGAGGGGTGTCGTGTGTGTGTGTGTGTGTGTGTGCGCGCCTGTATGAGTGTCGTGTGTGTGTGTGTGTGTGCGCCTGTATGAGGTCGTGTGTGTGTGCGCCTGTATGAGGTGTGTGTGTGTGTGCGCCTGTATGAGTCTCGTGTGTGTGTGTGTGTGCGCCTGTATGAGGGTCGTGTGTGTGTGTATGCGCGCCTGTATGAGGTGTGTGTGTGTGTGTCGTGTGTGTGTGTGCGCCTGTATGAGGGGTCGTGTGTGTGTGTGTGTGTGTGCGCCTGTATGAGGGGTCGTGTGTGTGTGTGCGCCTGTATGAGGGTGTCGTGTGTGTATGCGCGCCTGTATGAGGGTGTCGTGTGTGTGTGTGTGCGCCTGTATGAGGGTGTCGTGTGTGTGTGTGTGTGTGTGTGTGTGCGCCTGTATGAGGGGTGTCGTGTGTGTGTGCGCCTGTATGAGGGTGTTGTGTGTGTGTGTGCGCCTGTATGAGGTGTCGATGTGTGTGTGTGTGTGCGCCTGTGTGAGGAGTCACTGATGTAATGTGTGTATATGTGTGCACCACATAGCAAAGGTGTTGTGTGTGTGTGTGCGCCTGTATGAGGTGTGTGTGTGTGTGTGTGTGTGCGCGCCTGTATGAGGGTGTCGTGTATGTGTGTGTGCGCCTGTATGAGGAGTGTTGTGTGTGCGCCTGTATGAGGGTGTCGTGTGTGTGTGTGCGGCTGAAAGAGGGTCTCGTGTGTGTGTGTGTGTGTGTGCGCAGCTGTATGAGGGTCTCGTGTGTGTGTGTGTGTGTGCGCGCCTGTATGAGGGTGTGTGTGTGTGTGTGTGTGTGTGTGCGCCTGTATGAGGGTGTCGTGTGTGTATGCGCGCCTGTATGAGGGGTGTCGTGTGTGTGTGTGTGTGTGTGCGCGCCTGTATGAGGGGTCTCGTGTGTGTGTGTGTGCGCCTGTATGAGGGGTGTCGTGTGTGTGTGCGCGCCTGTATGAGGTGTGTGTGCGCCTGTATGAGGTCGTGTGTGTGTGTGTGTGTGCGCCTGTATGAGGGTCTCGTGTGTCTGTGCGCCTGTATGAGGGTGTCGTGTGTGTATGCGCGCCTGTATGAGGGTCGTGTGTGTGTGCGCCTGTATGAGGGGTGTCGTGTGTGTGTGTGTGTGTGTGTGCGCCTGTATGAGGGGTGTCGTGTGTGTGTGTGCGCCTGTATGAGGGGTGTTGTGTGTGTGTGTGCGCCTGTATGAGGGTGTCGTGTGTGTGTGTGTGCGCCTGTATGAGGTGTCTTGTGTGTGTGTGTGTGTGTGTGTGTGTGTGTGTATGCGCCTGTATGAGGGTGTCGTGTGTGTGTGTGCGCCTGTATGAGGGTGTGTGTGTGTGTGTGTGTGTGTGTGAGGTGGTGTGTGTGTGTGTGTGCGCCTGTATGAGGGTGTCGTGTGTGTGTGTGTGTGCGCCTGTATGAGGGGTGTCGTGTGTGTGTGTGTGTGTGTGTGCGCCTGTATGAGGGTGTCGTGTGTGTGTGTGTGTGTGCGCGCCTGTATGAGGGGTGTCGTGTGTGTGTGTGCGCCTGTATGAGGGGTGTTGTGTGTGTGTGTGTGCGCCTGTATGAGGGGTTGTGTGTGTGTGTGCGCCTGTATGAGGGGTTATGTGTGTGTGTGCGCCTGTATGAGGGGTTGTGTGTGTGTGTGTGTGTGCGCCTGTATGAGGGGTGTGTGTGTGTGTGTGTGTGCGCCTGTATGAGTGTGTGTGTGTGTGCGCCTGAGTCTCACTGATGTGTGTGTGTGTTTGAGGGGTCTCACTGATGTGTGTGTGTGTGTGATGGCTGTTGGTTCTGTGAAAGGCGACGTCTGGCTGAAAACAGCTCAAGTGTTCTTGCTCTGAATGTCTGTACGATAAAGACCCTGAAGCGCCTGACTGGTGTTTGCTCGTGGACTCGTGCAGATCTTTACTCAGTGTGTGTGTAGAAGCGTTCCCAGCCACCGCCAGCCGTTCTGATCCTGTTCACAAACATCATGACCCACAGCATATCTGACCGTGCAATACCTCCAGAAAGAACAGAGCCTCTGCTTTAAAACACTTTATTCACATCTGAATGTAGGCCAGATTCATAAGATAACAAGAAAGCTGAGACTCCAGAGCCTACATCACACATGAGCAATGCTTCATGTGTTGAGATCAGACGTCACAGCGCCCCCTGCTGTATAACAGTGAAAGCACTGCACCTGCACCTCAAGGGTAAGAGACGGTGGAACCAAACCTGCTTCCTAACACGTGTCCCGACCAGACGCGACCACAGCCAATCAGAGCAAGGCACTCGTAGGGAAATGGAAAAGTACATCATTCACAGATATTACACCATATGAGCATTATTATTAAAGTTGCTAAAACAATGTTGATCACAGAAAGCACATATTAGTTTGATCTGAAGACCTGAGGGGAATGATCCACTGGTGCCTTTAGTTACAAAACCAGGAGCCCTAGATGATGTTCAAAGTCACATGACACTCTTTAACAGTGAGCAAAGCCCACGAGCACTACCTGAGGTCATCATCGCAGAAACAGAAGAATAACATGGAAAACACACTGAAAACATGAGCATTGATAAGATCAGTCATCATTAATGGAGTGATGCGGAGTCTGAGGAAGAGCAAGGCGAGTGTGAGAGAGCAAGTGTTGATTTAAAGGCTGCTAACACAAAGACACACAATAATAGAGATTCTATAAGAATCAAAGGACCTGTATGTTCACACACAGAACTGAGGAGGGGTTGTGCTGCGGTCACGTGTGTGTGGTGTCAAGCGCAGGTGTGTGTGTGTGTGTGTGGCTGGAGTCCTCCTCCATGGAGCTGAAGCCCGAGTCTCCACTGTTGTGGTGGCTGGGTGCGCTGGTGTCCTGAGGCCCGGGTCCTGAGCTCCGGGTGTCCATGACCGTGTCCGTCTCAGCGCTGATCAGGTCCAGGTGCTCACACACGGAGCCGGGAGACTGAGAGGGCAGCAGCTGCGGAGTCTCCGGGTCAGATGACAAGAGCTGGACACACAGAGAGAAGGAAATGTGTTGTTTAAAAGGAAAAAGAGATTCTGAAATCAGATTAGATCACAAATCTTGGGTTTGATCTGGATCAAATCATCCATTGGTGTTGCTCAACATATCTGAGTAAGATTGGGATACCTTTGATCCAGAAAATCATCCTGACAGCCATGTTTCTAGCATCTGTAAAACTGCATTCTACCATCTTAAAATATATCTAAATTACGGCACATGCTCTCAATGCAAAATGCTGAACAGTTAATACATGCGTTCATGAGCTCAAGGCTAGATTATTGTAATGCTCTACTGGGTGGTTGCCCTGCTCGCTTAATAAACAAACTCCAGCTGGTCCAAAACGCAGCAGCTCGAGTTCTTACTAGAACCAGGAAGTATGAACACATTAGCCCGGTTCTGTCAACACTGCACTGGCTCCCTATTAAACATCGCATACATTTTAAAATCTTGCTTATTACTTACAGCACAGCGTAACCCCTGAGCAGCTGTGCACATCCAACAGGAACACCACATTCATCTCAGTTTAACTGTTCGTGAACTACATCGGCACAATCACAAGAGATGCTCCAGTCAAAAGTCCTGGTGAAAGCCATGCCAAACGCAGAAGCACTGAGAAGTGTGTTCGTTTACTGGGCAAACACTAGTTCTCAAAGTTACCCATGATCCTCCAGTGCTGGTGGTTTCAGAGAGTGATGCTGCACGTGAGGTCTAGCAGTGTTCAGATGAGCTGCATGTGTTTAGACAGTATAATGTGTTCGTGCTGCGTTGATCAGTCGTTGAGTTCAGGTCGTCCCAGAGGAGCTCAGCAGATTCTGCCTGCCGTGGCTCACGGAGGAACCTCAGTGTTCCTGTTTATGGCCGCTCTTTGACAGGAATATGATCGGAAACGCTGACATGGCTCAGAAATGCAGAAGTCATCAGACGGAGCTTCAGTGTTTGCCCCTTCCTGATGAGCAGAGCTGGCGTGTTAACACCAGTAGATGAATTACATGTGTTTAGAGATGAGTGGAGGAGTGGAGAGCACAGTATGATCTTTAAACAACTCGTCATTCTTCATGACCTTCATTCATTCAACACTTCTACTGTTCTCCATCAGTATGAAATCGTGTAGATGAAACCGTGGAAAAGTGGAATGGCTCTAAGTAATTAGCCTTCAGTAATCCAGCAGTCTAGCAGGAGCGGCTGATTGTATTTTAGTGCTGGATGTGATGAAATCTGGAAGTGTAGTCACTTTTTCTGGCATTAGCATAGACCATGCACTCCATGAGCACTCCTGGGCACAATGGGCCAATCTTTGAAAGGTCTTAACCATTTTACCCACAAATCACTGGTCAGGAAGTTAGCATGAACTGCACTAATCCTGTGTAGATGAAGAGGCTTGGCACAGACCATCAGGAAGAAGAGCCAGTGTTGTTCCGCTCAGTGATCAGGAGCAGCTGAAACCCCAAACATTCACTCTAGCGCTCTGGTGTCTTGTTGATCGTTCCTCTTTAGATTTGTGGGAAGCGGGTCATTGTGTAATATTCCCCAGACGACAGCTCTTCCTCCACGCTTCACTCTCACACAGATGCTTGTTTTATCATATCAGTGTTGGAAACTGCTGTCAGACTGCTCTGAGGAAATCGTCATATATTTGATTTCTCAGGATCCTTTGATGAAGAGAAAGTTCAAAGAGCAGCATGTATTTGAACAGGATCTTTAATGACATTATAAATGTCTTTCCTGTCCTTCAGATTTCTCTGGTGTCTGCACGTCAGGTGAAACTGGAAGCAGTTATACTGGCACGTGCTCGAGCGGAAACCCCACAGGTGGAGCTGAGCGGTGAGAGACAGCACATCCGTCACAGCTGTGCTCTTACATTCAGGGCAGAGCTCACCACCAAACCACATGCCATCAGAGCACGATTCTAACGGTTACTCTTAAGGGTCTTCATTACTAATACATCAGAAACCTCAGGAACTGCACAGCTGGGAAGCGAACTGCCTTCCTTCAGGACACTTATCCTGAGTAACACTGAGAAAGGCAGGGATAATTCGCTAACTGCGTCATATCTTTAAACTGTACATTTCTGACACAGTCACTTCTGATGACTGTAACTCTAAATTGCAACGAAGAAACATGCATATGTATCAAATAAATGTAAAATGAAAATGAAATATTTCACCACTGTCCATGGCAACACACATTCATGTCTGTCACCAACTGTGTTTTAGAATCGGTGCAGGACACTATTGCTAGGACAAGAGCTCACAACAAATCTGCTTATCTCCACATGAAGAATACGTTTTGTTGATGCAGGAAAAGCAATGATGGATTTGTTTTGAATTATATAAAATAATACATTATTTCCATTGTTTTTGCTGTTATATTGAGCTTTGAGCAGGGATTACAGAGACAACCCCCTATACATGTCCCTTATAGACGATCACTTAAGATGTCCCATATAAACAACCCCATAGATGTCCCTTATAGACAAACTCTAAAGATATCTTGTACAGACATCTCCTATAGATCTAGATCTAAGTGACCCCTATAGATGACCACTTAAGATATCCCACGTAGACAACCGCTAAAGATGCCCCATATAAACAACTCAATAGATGTCCCTTATAGACAAACCCTAAAGATATCTTGTACAGACATCTCCTATAGATCTAGATCTAAGTGACCCCTATAGATATCCCATATAGACGACCACTTAAGATATCCCACGTAGACAACCCCTAAAGATGTCCCATATAAACAACCCCATAGATGTCCCTTATAGACAAACCCTAAAGATATCTTGTACAGACATCTCCTATAGATATAGATCTAAATGACCCCTGTAGATGTCCCATAGACAACCCCTAAAGATTTCCCATATAAACAACCCCATAGATGTCCCATATAGACGAACCCTAAAGACATCTTGTACAGACATATATATAGATCTAGATCTAAGTGACCCTATAGATGACCACTTAAGATATCCCAGACAACCGCTAAAGATGTCCCCATATAAACAACTCAATAGATGTCCCTTATAGACAAACCCTAAAGATATCTTGTACAGACATCTCCTATAGATCTAGATCTAAGTGACCCTATAGATGACCACTTAAGATATCCACGTAGACAACTAAAGATGCCCCATATAAACAACTCAATAGATGTCCCTTATAGACAAACCCTAAAGATATCTTGTACAGACATCTCCTATAGATCTAGATCTAAGTGACCCCTATAGATGACCACTTAAGATATCCCACGTAGACAACCGCTAAAGATGCCCCATATAAACAACTCAATAGATGTCCCTTATAGACAAACCCTAAAGATATCTTGTACAGACATCTCCTATAGATATAGATCTAAATGACCCTATAGATGACCACTTAAGATATCCCACGTAGACAACCCCTAAAGATTTCCCATATAAACAACCCCATAGATGTCCCATATAGACGAACCCTAAAGACATCTTGTACAGACATATATATATACACACATCTATATAAACAACCCCTATAGATGTCCCCTATAGATTTCCTCTCTAGATGTCACATATAGATGACCCCTTTGTATGTCCATATAAACAACCCCTATATTTCCCATATAGAAGACACCAATAGATTTCCCCTATAGACAACCCCCTATATATTCCATATAGATGATCTCTAAAGATGTTCCATATATTAGATCCCTATATGTCCCATATAGAAAACCCCTAAAGATTTCCCATATAAACGACTCCATAGATTTCCCCTATTGACAACCCCCTTTATACAGGTCCTTCTCAAAAAATTAGCATATTGTGATAAAAGTTCATTGTTTTCCATAATGTAATGATAAAAATTAAACTTTCATATATTTTAGATTCATTGCACACCAATTGAAATATTTCAGGTCTTTTATTGTTTTAATACTGATGATTTTGCCATACAGCTCATGAAAATCTAAAATTCTCAAAAAATCTAAAAAAATTAGCATATTTCATCCGACCAATAAAAGAAAAGTGTTTTTAATAAAAAAAAGGTCAACCTTCAAATAATTATATTTGAGTTATGCACTCAATACTTGGTAGAATCCTTTTGCAGAAATGACTGCTTCACTGCGGCGTGGCATGGGCGATCAGCCTGTGGCACTGCTGAGGTGTTATGGAGGCCCAGGATGCTTCGATAGCGGCCTTAAGCTCATCCAGAGTGTTGGGTCTTGAGTCTCTCAACTTTCTCTTCACAATATCCCACAGATTCTCTATGGGCT
>CM040910.1:4966878-5006878 GCA_023029165.1 Gobiocypris rarus | reverse complement strand
CACACACACACACACACACACACACACACTCATCTGCTGTCAGGTTAAGCAGTAACACACACACACACACACACACACACACACACACACACACACACTCACCTGCTGTCAGGTTAAGCAGCAGTAACACACAGCGGAGTGTGTTCATAGTGTGTCCGCTGGATCATCTCTTTCTCGAGTTTGAGCTCGTGCTGTTTCGGTTCCGCGCAGTATCGACACAGCTCACGCGCAAATGATGCGGAAGTGATGTCAGATGGCTCAGCTGTGACGAAGCATCAGGCGGTGTTCAACCCAACACAGACGCATAGTCCGTCCGCCATATTGGAGCGGTCCGTGAACATTCAACGTTGATGATTGTGCTAAACGAACAAAATACAGCTGTGTGTGTGTGTGTGTGTGTGTGTGTGTGTGTGTGTAGAAGATGCGCAGTGTTGAGGCACCATTGACGCTTACTGTGAGTGACGACACGCTGACCGTTGCAAAATGGCGTTTGTGGATCTGTGTGTGCATCTCTACACTAGGGTGTGTGTGATCTAATGCGCATGTGCAGTCCCTCTGTGTGTGTGTGTGTGTGTGTGTGTGTGTGTGTGTGTGTGTGTGTGTGTGTGTGAGTGTGTGTGTGTGTGTGTGTGAGTGTGAGTGTGTGTGTGTGTGTGTGTGTGTGTGTGTGTGTGTGTGTGTGTGTGTGTGTGTGTGTGTGAGAGAGTGTGAGTGTGTGTATCTCTATGGTGTTCAACACTAGGGTGTACTTGATCCAATGCGCGCGCGTGAGTGTGTGTATCTCTATGGTGTTCAACACTAGAGTGTACTTGATCCAGTGTGTGTGTGTGTGTGTGTGTGAGAGTGTGAGTGTGTGTATCTCTATGGTGTTCAACACTAGAGTGTACTTGATCCAGTGTGTGTGTGTGTGTGTGTGTGTGTGTGTGTGTGTGTGTGTGTGTGTGTGTGTGTGTGTGAGAGTGTGTGTGTGTGTATCTCTATGGTGTTCAACACTAGAGTGTACTTGATCCAGTGTGTGTGTGTGTGTGTGTGTGTGTGTGTGTGTGTGAGAGTGTGTGTATCTCTATGCAGTAGCGCGGGAAGGGGGTGCTGTGGACTAAAATTATATTGTATTTAAAAACATTAAATGAAATTAAATAAATAAAAATAGACTGACATAACATACTGTGTTTGATATGGGATTAAAAATAATGGGCAGTTGATAAGATATAAACTAATGATTCATTATTTTAATAATTCCTCAGGAAGTGCTTTCATCACGTCACCTCGCTCACACTCGTTTGGTCATGGCTAGCGATAAGCAGCAGAAACACAAGATTTTGAAATGTGTTATATTTAGCATTTTATAATACTAGCATAATCCATGTATCATTCGTTCAGTCGTTTTTTATTTAATTTAACATTGAAAGCAGAAACATTTGAAAACGGTTCCTTTGTCATTGTTTTTTCGAAAATACGTAAAACAAGAATTCAGCTAGGGTTTTCGTTCTGAGGTAGAAACATTAATAAACAGAGACAGCTGGATTCCAGCTTTTTCTACCTCAGAACGAAAAACTAAAAAATCAAGCTGAATTCTTGGTTTTCATATTAAAAAAAGAAAAAAAAAACGACTGAAATATCCACAACATCGTACAGTGATGTTGCTTGGATTTTTTGCATCACCGGGCCCCGAGTTTTGCCACTGCAAGCACCACTCACATTTTCTTCTGGAAATGTACATTCTAGTGTTGTGAAACGACTGAAATGATACACGGATTTTGCATCCATACTGTAAACATTATTTTTTCCTATAAAATAACAAAAATTGAAAGGAAATCACACACGCACACCAGATTTACTTCTACACCTGTCTGGACAACAGAATGACATCACTCGTTCTCCGACCCAGTGGCGGTTTTACATTGAACTGCACCCCGGGCAACACCTCCTAAGAATAAAATAATAATAAAACAAAACACAAATCCTTCATCACACGAATGTGAAAACACACTAAAGAGAAGCTATTTATTAAACTTTTGCACTTACAAACTAAAACCTGACCTTTGGGGCCTTGATGATGTGATGGTGTGAAATCTGCTCCCTATTGAGTGATTGACACGGATGACAGCAAGGCAGTGAGCCGTTCCCGGGACAGGTTGACCTCAGGGAGGACTTGATCCACTTGAGGTTTGAAAAGCTCCTCTCTGCTTGAGCCACAGTGACTGGCAGAGGAAGGGCAATCCTGAGAGCAGGTCTCTGATAGATCCTTCTCATGCATGAAAGTGATAAGCTCTGCTGTCCAAATCAGAGTGCCCCTTAAACTGCAGTGTGGTGCCTAGTGCCTGCCAGCGCCTCATCTGCAAGACTTGGGACATTTGTCAAAACCACAAATTTCGTTCCAATGTGGAAAATCTCTCCTTGATGGCTGATGTGGCTGCATCAACGACAACGTTGAAGGATCCAACCTCCAACTTCTTAAGTGCATCAGTGAAAGGCTCATCATGTGATTCATATGAGAAGTGGCGCTTTGTTTTAAAGCTGCCTCCACATTCATCTCCTCACAAATGTCTCTGGCCACCATCTGTGCAGTCACAAAGCCCTGTAGCTCTGGAGATCTCGCTCAGTCTTCTTCCAAAGGCTCACAGCTAGGTCCACATGCATATTAGAAGACTGCATGAGTTTGCTGGCATGCTGTATTGCAGATAGCATGTCATACCAAACAACCGTGCAGATGCTGAAGCGGTACGAAGACAACCGCTATAGCCATTATTTAATGGAAGGAGACATATGCCTGTTATTCAAGCATTTATTAAAATTAAAAGAGGGAAATGTTTGAATCTGTATGGTGGTAACTTTTCAGTTTTTTTGTTTTTGTTTTTTTAAACCATTTCGTTATTTTGGCTTGAAATTTCGTTTGTTGAAAATATAAACTGAATTTAGAAATGCTTTTTAAAAGAAAAACTTTATGTTTAATAAACAAAATACATTTTTGAAATGAAGACGGCGTTTGGACGGAGAGCAGCGCATGCAAAATAACCCGTTTCCTTAATCCACAGCCCTTGTTATTGTGAGTCTAGGCTACACAAATAAAAGCAGACAGTTTATAGTTATTAATTATGTATTGCTCTTATCTGTAGCTATGGATAAAAATGACGGAGCATTCTGAGTCGTTTCCTCTGTCATTAAGGAAAAAATCCATCAGAACGCGTCGCACCTGCGCTTTCATCAGACAGAGGGGTATAGAAAACGTAGCCTATATTGTTTCGTAGGCTATGTTTAACTATGAGCCTATACTATTATTATTTTTTAATTTCATATGTTGATTATGAAACGTGAGCACAACCTTCTACACAAACATTGGCAATAGAATCGCCATTGGCTAGTCATTATTTGTTTTGTTTCGTTTAGTCGCCAGACTGATATAGGCTATAGACCTACTTTTATAGAAATCTGTGACAAAGGCACATAGTATGCTATATAAATTCTCTAATGTGGTTAGGTCATTTTCTACACAGCACAATACACCATACGTCCTTATTATGATAAAATACATGTGGTTTTATGGCGTGCGGTGTGAGGCTGGGATGTACATAAACCTAACAACCTTCGTAGCATAATTTTTGGAATGACTTATCAAGAGAGGGAAAAATGTGTTTAGTGGCATAACATGTTCATGGAAACGCCGTCATTTCGCTATATTTTGTTTCATCGACTCTTAAGAAATATCACAAAAGTTTTGCGTAAATCTGTAGCTAATGGAAAAAAAGCTTCAAACCGGCGAAAAAATGTGTTAAATGAATGAATTCGATTATGAAGAATGACGATTTCGTGCTTTTGCTTTTATACACACCTTCCGCAATCTATTTATCAGTTACTTTTAAAAAGTGGTGGGGACATGTCCCACCCGTCCCCACCCGTAAATTACGCCTATGATGGCATCAAACCTGGCCATAAGTTCAACCTCTTTGAGAAAATTCCCATTTGATGGTGTGAACAGTGTTTCTGTGTGTCCCCTAAGAGCCACATTTCGAACTGCTAGTGACTGCACGATAGCAGTGAGACGTGCCAGCACTGTCCTCCATCTCACTCTCTCAGCCTCCAGAAGTGCCATCTCCTGCTTATCGATAGTTTTCCCACATTTTAACCTCACCGACACGTCCTTCCATGCTTTCATGCAATCGAGGTGTTCTGCACTGTTTTCATGTGATGTGAGGCCATTCCTGCACTTGTTAAATTAATGTTCTTCTTCTTGGAAAATAATTTGCAGCAGAAGCAAAAGAGGCTATTGTTCTTCATTGAATAAATCAGCCAACTTCTTGTCATCTTTTCACCACTTACTAATGTCTTCGTAAAATATTGGTGGTGGCAACTTCTCCCATCACTCTCATTCCTACGGAAAACAAAGCCGGGTGGCACCTTACTTAGTCCTCTGCGAACCAGCTCAGTCCGAATCATGTGATGTGAGGGTCAGTTAGCAGGCTCGGTTGGCAAAGGCTCATCCACAGCAGTGGGGCTCAGTGGGGATTCAGCTCCAGGCATTTCTAACAGACAGGATACTGGCACATTACTCAGAAATATTAAAATTACAGTTGTCCAGTTGTCTTGTAGCCTAGGCATACCCCCTCCACACAAACACACACACACACACACACACACACACACACACACACACATATAGAAATATGCAAAAACCCACCTGAAAGCTCATGCTGGGGAAAAGTAGAGGGAACAATCTCTTCATCCTCAATATTGGATATTTGTGAAGACATATGTGTAGACGTAGATAGCTCATCCTGAAGGGTCACATCCATTCCAGCAGAGTCCAGTGTAGCTGCTGGCTCATCTTGACCACTGGCAGAGGATGCTCCAAAATATTTTAGAAGTGCCCCTGAAATTGCAATTGAAATCAAAAGAAGATAGGATTGTTTTTTATACACCTAAAACAGCCTGGGGTCAAATTGACCCAAAACATAATCGGAGGGTTGCATAAACTACATGCAAACATATGGTTAACGGATATTTATATATGTTTTATTAATCATTTTCGTAGACACGTTAAATTACTGAAGGCTACCAGGAAAGCTAGGTAAGTAAGTAAGTTTATTAAATTCATTCACAATATGCACAGTCACAATTCACATTCATTTCTAATCTTAAACCCAATACAGGCTGACAAAAAGATGAGCTTTTTTAATTTACTGAAGGCTATAAATGAAATGATATTCATTTACAATGTGCACATTCATTATTAATCTTATGCCAAATCTGGCTTTGTTAGTATTTGTTAGTTTGTTAATATTTCTTTGTTAATTACATTATGAATGACATTGCATAGGCCTATTTTCAATTAAAAATGGCAAAATTAGAAAAAAAAGTTTATTCATTTGATTTGCCTGAATATATTATACATTAACCCAACTAATTAATAATAACTGAACTTGTAACCATTTGTTGAAAAAAAAAAAAATTATGGTGAAATTAGATCTCATTTTTTGTTGAGCTAAAAGCGGATTATTGTTGTTTAAGCATAGCAAGCAAGATAGCAAGATAGCAAAAAGGCTAACAAAGAAGTTATACCCACCAATTAACATTAGCCCTTCATTCATAACTTGGACACTGTAATAATCATACAGAGAGAACATAGTTGCTAACCTTTATCTTTTCTTCTTTTTTCCTCTTCTTCTTTTCGTTTTTTTCCAAACTGTGCACCTGACGGCTTTGACCTTTTTCCTTCCATATCTGTATTTATTAGTCACTGGACAATCAACAGATCCCCCCCCCACAACAGAAGTCAAGACTAAACCATTTCACCTTGGTGATCACTGATCACATAATCATTTAAACCAATCTGTATTAGCCATTTCACACAATTCAGAAAAATGTGCAGCAACTATATGCCTGTAGCCTATATTTATAATTTTATGGACGAAAAAAATTATTTGGAAGAAAGTTGAGGTGTGACTGACTGTATTGCTCTATATACAGTGGATCCCCCGCTTCCCCCTTGTCCGTTCCCTTTGGGAGAGACCATAGAAACAAACAGCTGAGGTGACATCAGACAAACTCAATCCACCTGTCACTCAAATGGCCACGCCCTTAATTATGCAGAGCGTATTCACTTCAGGAGAAGAGGGGGAGGTCTCCGCTCGGGAGAGACCCAGAGGTGAACTGTCCCCGCCCCGCCTCACACACAGGGCGCCTGCAGCTGCAGACTGTGCAGAGGGCGTCCGTCACTCAGTGCAATGATAGATAGAAAACCGCTGGCGCGCGATTTTTACAGCTGGTGCTGGTGCCGGTGCCGCCCCATGTGTCATGAAAAATGCCGCCCCGGCGACTGCCCGGTTCGCCCGTGCAAAATCCGCTACTGTTCCGACCCAACTCTCAGCCCCCTCGAATGAAACAGCTTCCAGCACGCCTGTCTCTATGGTGTTCAACACTAGGGTGTGTTTGATCCAATGCGCATGTGCATAAGGGCACTTTTCAGAGTCAGGGACACAATCCCATAAAGATCTGAATAACTTTACTGAGTTACAGTATGTAAATCCCAAATTTTACCCTGACACGGCCCGTGTGTGGGTCGCCCATCAGTGACCTCTGGCCCATCAGTGACCCCTGGCCCATCAGTGACCCCTGGCCCATCAGTGACCCCTGGCCCATCAGTGACCCGTGGCCCATCAGTGACCCGTGGCCCATCAGTGACCCCTGGCCCATCAGTGACCCGTGGCCCATCAGTGACCCGTGGCCCATCAGTGACCCCTGTCCCATCAGTGACCCGTGGCCCATCAGTGACCCCTGGCCCATCAGTGACCCCTGGCCCATCAGTGACCCGTGGCCCATCAGTGACCCGTGGCCCATCAGTGACCCCTGGCCCATCAGTGACCCCTGGCCCATCAGTGACCCCTGGCCCATCAGTGACCCTGGCCCATCAGTGACCCTGGCCCATCAGTGACCCTGGCCCATCAGTGACCCCTGGCCCATCAGTGACCCCTGGCCCATCAGTGACCCCTGGCCCATCAGTGACCCGTGGCCCATCAGTGACCCTGGCCCATCAGTGACCCTGGCCCATCAGTGACCCCTGGCCCATCAGTGACCCGTGGCCCATCAGTGACCCTGGCCCATCAGTGACCCCTGGCCCATCAGTGACCCCTGGCCCATCAGTGACCGTGGCCCATCAGTGACCCGTGGCCCATCAGTGACCCCTGGCCCATCAGTGACCCCTGGCCCATCAGTGACCCGTGGCCCATCAGTGACCCCTGGCCCATCAGTGACCCGTGGCCCATCAGTGACCCCTGGCCCATCAGTGACCCCTGGCCCATCAGTGACCCCTGGCCCATCAGTGACCCTGGCCCATCAGTGACCCGTGGCCCATCAGTGACCCGTGGCCCATCAGTGACCCCTGGCCCATCAGTGACCCTGGCCCATCAGTGACCCTTGCCCATCAGTGACCCGTGGCCCATCAGTGACCTCTGGCCCATCAGTGGCCCATCAGTGACCCCTGGCCCATCAGTGACCCGTGGCCCATCAGTGACCCCTGGCCCATCAGTGACCCGTGGCCCATCAGTGACCCCTGGCCCATCAGTGACCCGTGGCCCATCAGTGACCCCTGGCCCATCAGTGACCCCTGGCCCATCAGTGACCCGTGGCCCATCAGTGACCCCTGGCCCATCAGTGACCCCTGGCCCATCAGTGACCCGTGGCCCATCAGTGACCCCTGGCCCATCAGTGACCCCTGGCCCATCAGTGACCCGTGGCCCATCAGTGACCCCTGGCCCATCAGTGACCCCTGGCCCATCAGTGACCCGTGGCCCATCAGTGACCCCTGGCCCATCAGTGACCCCTGGCCCATCAGTGACCCGTGGCCCATCAGTGACCCCTGGCCCATCAGTGACCCCTGGCCCATCAGTGACCCGTGGCCCATCAGTGACCCCTGGCCCATCAGTGACCCCTGGCCCATCAGTGACCCGTGGCCCATCAGTGACCCCTGGCCCATCAGTGACCCCTGGCCCATCAGTGACCTCTGGCCCATCAGTGACCCCTGGCCCATCAGTGACCCGTGGCCCATCAGTGACCCGTGGCCCATCAGTGACCCTGGCCCATCAGTGACCCCTGGCCCATCAGTGACCCCTGGCCCATCAGTGACCCGTGGCCCATCAGTGACCCCTGGCCCATCAGTGACCCCTGGCCCATCAGTGACCCGTGGCCCATCAGTGACCTCTGGGCCATCAGTGACCCTGGCCCATCAGTGACCCCTGGCCCATCAGTGACCCCTTGGCCCATCAGTGACCCGTGGCCCATCAGTGACCTCTGTCCCATCAGTGACCCGTGGCCCATCAGTGACCCCTGGCCCCTCAGTGACCCCTGGCCCATCAGTGACCCCTGGCCCATCAGTGACCCGTGGCCCATCAGTGACCCCTGGCCCATCAGTGACCCGTGGCCCATCAGTGACCTCTGGCCCATCAGTGACCTCTGGCCCATCAGTGACCCTGGCCCATCAGTGACCCGTGACCCATCAGTGACCAGTCGCCCATCAGTGACCCGTCACGGCAGTGTATTGTAATGGAAATACAGTAGTGTATTGTAATGGATATACAGTAGTGTATTGTAATGGATATACAGTAGTGTATTGTAATGGATATACAGTAGTGTATTGTAATGGATATACAGTAGTGTATTGTAATGGATATACAGTAGTGTATTGTAATGGATATACAGTAGTGTATTGTAATGGATATACAGTAGTGTATTGTAATGGATATACAGTAGTGTATTGTAATGGATATACAGTAATGTATTGTAATGGATATACAGTAGTGTATTGTAATGGATATACAGTAGTGTATTGTAATGGATATACAGTAGTGTATTGTAATGGATATACAGTAGTGTATTGTAATGGATGTACAGTAGTGTATTGTAATGGAAATACAATAGTGTATTGTAATGGATGTACAGTAGTGTATTGTAATGGATATACAGTAGTGTATTGTAATGGATATACAGTAGTGTATTGTAATGGAAATACAGTAGTGTATTGTAATATACAGTAGTGTATTGTAATGGATATACAGTAGTGTATTGTAATGGATATACAGTAGTGTATTGTAATGGATACAGTAGTGTATTGTAATGGATGTACAGTAGTGTATTGTAATGGATATACAGTAGTGTATTGTAATGGATATACAGTACTGTATTGTAATGGATGTACAGTAGTGTATTGTAAAGGATATACAGTAGTGTATTGTAATGGATATACAGCAGTGTATTGTAATGGATATACAGCAGTGTATTGTAATGGATATACAGCAGTGTATTGTAATGGATATACAGTAGTGTATTGTAATGGATGTACAGTAGTGTATTGTAATGGATATACAGTAGTATATTGTAATGGATATACAGTAGTGTATTGTAATGGATATACAGTAGTGTATTGTAATGGATATACAGTAGTATATTGTAATGGATATACAGTAGTATATTGTAATGGATATACAGTAGTGTATTGTAATGGATATACAGTAGTGTATTGTAATGGATATACAGTAGTGTATTGTAATGGATATACAGTAGTATATTGTAATGGATATACAGTAGTATATTGTAATTGATATACAGTAGTGATTGTAATGGATGTACAGCAGTGTATTGTAATGGATATACAGTAGTGTATTGTAATGGATGTACAGTAGTGTATTGTAATGGATATACAGTAGTGTATTGTAATGGATATACAGTAGTGTATTGTAATGGATATACAGTAGTGTATTGTAATGGATATACAGTAGTGTATTGTAATGGATGTACAGTAGTGTATTGTAATGGATATACAGTAGTGTATTGTAATGGATGTACAGTGTATTGTAATGGATATACAGCAGTGTATTGTAATGGATGTACAGTGGTGTATTGTAATGGATATACAGCAGTGTATTGTAATGGATGTACAGTAGTGCATTGTAATGGATGTACAGTAGTGTATTGTAATGGATGTACAGTAGTGTATTGTTATGGATGTACAGTAGTGTATTGTAATGGATGTACAGTAGTGTATTGTAATGGATGTACAGTAGTGTATTGTAATGGATGTACAGCAGTGTATTGTAATGGATATACAGTAGTGTATTGTAATGGATGTACAGTAGTGTATTGTAATGGATGTACAGTAGTGTATTGTAATGGATATACAGTAGTGTATTGTAATGGATATACAGTAGTGTATTGTAATGGATGTACAGTAGTGTATTGTAATGGATATACAGTAGTGTATTGTAATGGATATACAGTAGTGTATTGTAATGGATATACAGTAGTGTATTGTAATGGATGTACAGTAGTGTATTGTAATGGATATACAGTAGTGTATTGTAATGGATATACAGTAGTGTATTGTAATGGATGTACAGTAGTGTATTGTAATGGATATACAGTAGTGTATTGTAATGGATATACAGTAGTGTATTGTAATGGATGTACAGTAGTGTATTGTAATGGATGTACAGCAGTGTATTGTAATGGATGTACAGTAGTGTATTGTAATGGATAGTGTATTGTAATGGATGTACAGTAGTGTATTGTAATGGATATACAGTAGTATATTGTAATGGATAGTGTATTGTAATGGATATACAGTAGTGTATTGTAATGGATATACAGTAGTGTATTTTAATGGATGTACAGTAGTGTATTGTAATGGATATACAGTAGTGTATTGTTATGGATGTACAGCAGTGTATTGTAATGGATGTACAGTAGTGTATTGTAATGGATATACAGTAGTGTATTGTAATGGATAGTGTATTGTAATGGATGTACAGTAGTGTATTGTAATGGATATACAGTAGTGTATTGTAATGGATATACAGTAGTGTATTGTAATGGATATACAGTAGTGTATTGTAATGGATATACAGTAGTGTATTGTAATGGATATATTGTAATGGATGTACAGTAGTGTATTGTAATGGATATACAGTAGTGTATTGTAATGGATATATTGTAATGGATAGTGTATTGTAATGGATATACAGTAGTATATTGTAATGGATATACAGTAGTGTATTGTAATGGATATACAGTAGTGTATTGTAATGGATGTACAGTAGTGTATTGTAATGGATATACAGTAGTGTATTGTAATGGATGTACAGTAGTGTATTGTAATGGATATACAGTAGTGTATTGTAATGGATGTACAGTAGTGTATTGTAATGGATAGTACAATAGTATATTGTAATGGATATACAGTAGTGTATTGTAATGGATATACAGTAGTGTATTGTAATGGATATACAGTAGTGTATTGTAATGGATGTACAGTAGTGTATTGTAATGGATATACCGTAGTGTATTGTAATGGATGTACAGTAGTGTATTGTAATGGATATACAGTAGTGTATTGTAATGGATATACAGTAGTGTATTGTAATGGATGTACAGTAGTGTATTGTAATGGAAATACAGTAGTGTATTGTAATGGATATACAGTAGTGTATTGTAATGGATATACAGTAGTGTATTGTAATGGATATACAGCAGTGTATTGTAATGGATGTACAGTAGTGTATTGTAATGGAAATACAGTAGTGTATTGTAATGGATATACAGCAGTGTATTGTAATGGATGTACAGTAGTGTATTGTAATGGAAATACAGTAGTGTATTGTAATGGATATACAGTAGTGTATTGTAATGGATGTACAGTAGTGTATTGTAATGGATATACAGTAGTGTATTGTAATGGATGTACAGTAGTGTATTGTAATGGATGTACAGTAGTGTATTGTAATGGATATACAGTAGTGTATTGTAATGGATGTACAGTAGTGTATTGTAATGGATATACAATAGTATATTGTAATGGATATACAGTAGTGTATTGTAATGGATATACAGTAGTGTATTGTAATGGATATACAGTAGTGTATTGTAATGGATGTACAGTAGTGTATTGTAATGGATATACAGTAGTGTATTGTAATGGATGTACAGTAGTGTATTGTAATGGATATACAGTAGTGTATTGTAATGGATATACAGTAGTGTATTGTAATGGATGTACAGTAGTGTATTGTAATGGAAATACAGCAGTGTATTGTAATGGATGTACAGTAGTGTATTGTAATGGAAATACAGTAGTGTATTGTAATGGATATACAGCAGTGTATTGTAATGGATGTACAGTAGTGTATTGTAATGGAAATACAGTAGTGTATTGTAATGGATATACAGCAGTGTATTGTAATGGATATACAGTAGTGTATTGTAATGGATATACAGTAGTGTATTGTAATGGATATACAGCAGTGTATTGTAATGGATATACAGTAGTGTATTGTAATGGATATACAGTAGTGTATTGTAATGGATGTACAGTAGTGTATTGTAATGGATATACAGTAGTGTATTGTAATGGATGTACAGTAGTGTATTGTAATGGATATACAGTAGTGTATTGTAATGGATGTACAGTAGTGTATTGTAATGGATGTACAGTAGTGTATTGTAATGGATATACAGTAGTGTATTGTAATGGATATACAGTAGTGTATTGTAATGGATATACAGCAGTGTATTGTAATGGATGTACAGTAGTGTATTGTAATGGAAATACAGTAGTGTATTGTAATGGATGTACAGTAGTGTATTGTAATGGATATACAGTAGTGTATTGTAATGGATGTACAGTAGTGTATTGTAATGGATATACAGTAGTGTATTGTAATGGATATACAGTAGTGTATTGTAATGGAAATACAGTAGTGTATTGTAATGGATATACAGTAGTGTATTGTAATGGATATACAGTAGTGTATTGTAATGGATGTACAGTAGTGTATTGTAATGGATAAAGTAGTGTATTGTAATGGATGTACAGTAGTGTATTGTAATGGATATACAGTAGTGTATTGTAATGGATATACAGTAGTGTATTGTAATGGATGTACAGTAGTGTATTGTAATGGAAATACAGTAGTGTATGGTAATGGATATACAGCAGTGTATTGTAATGGATATACAGTAGTGTATTGTAATGGATATACAGTAGTGTATTGTAATGGATATACAGTAGTGTATTGTAATGGATGTACAGTAGTGTATTGTAATGGAAATACAATAGTGTATTGTAATGGATATACAGTAGTGTATTGTAATGGATATACAGTAGTGTATTGTAATGGATGTACAGTAGTGTATTGTAATGGAAATACAATAGTGTATTGTTATGGATATACAGTAATGTATTGTAATGGATATACAGTAGTGTATTGTAATGGATATACAGTAGTGTATTGTAATGGATGTACAGTAGTGTATTGTAATGGATATACAGTAGTGTATTGTAATGGATGTACAGTAGTGTATTGTAATGGATGTACAGTAGTGTATTGTAATGGATATACAGTAGTGTATTGTAATGGATATACAGTAGTGTATTGTAATGGATGTACAGTAGTGTATTGTAATGGATATACAGTAGTGTATTGTAATGGATATACAGTAGTGTATTGTAATGGATATACAGTAGTGTATTGTAATGGATATACAGTAGTGTATTGTAATGGATATACAGTAGTGTATTGTAATGGATGTACAGTAGTGTATTGTAATGGATATACAGTAGTGTATTGTAATGGATATACAGTAGTGTATTGTAATGGATATACAGTAGTGTATTGTAATGGATATACAGTAGTGTATTGTAATGGATATACAGTAGTGTATTGTAATGGATGTACAGTAGTGTATTGTAATGGATATACAGTAGTGTATTGTAATGGATATACAGTAGTGTATTGTAATGGATATACAGTAGTGTATTGTAATGGATATACAGTAGTGTATTGTAATGGATATACAGTAGTGTATTGTAAATGGATATACAGTAGTGTATTGTAATGGATACAGTAGTGTATTGTAATGGATATACAGTAGTGTATTGTAATGGATATACAGTAGTGTATTGTAATGGATATACAGTAGTGTATTGTAATGGATATACAGTAGTGTATTGTAATGGATATACAGTAGTGTATTGTAATGGATATACAGTAGTGTATTGTAATGGATGTACAGTAGTGTATTGTAATGGATATACAGTAGTGTATTGTAATGGATAGTGTATTGTAATGGATGTACAGTAGTGTATTGTAATGGATGTACAGTAGTGTATTGTAATGGATAGTGTATTGTAATGGATATACAGTAGTATATTGTAATGGATATACAGTAGTGTATTGTAATGGATGTACAGTAGTGTATTGTAATGGATATACAGTAGTGTATTGTAATGGATATACAGTAGTGTATTGTAATGGATGTACAGTAGTGTATTGTAATGGATATACAGTAGTGTATTGTTATGGATGTACAGCAGTGTATTGTAATGGATGTACAGTAGTGTATTGTAATGGATATACAGTAGTGTATTGTAATGGATAGTGTATTGTAATGGATATACAGTAGTATATTGTAATGGATATACAGTAGTATATTGTAATGGATGTACAGTAGTGTATTGTAATGGATATACAGTAGTGTATTGTAATGGATATACCAGTGTATTGTGTAATGGATATACAGTAGTGTATTGTAATGGATGTACAGTAGTGTATTGTAATGGATATACAATGTAGTGTATTGTAATGGATATACAGTAGTGTATTGTAATGGATGTACAGTAGTGTATTGTAATGGATATACAGTAGTATATTGTAATGGATATACAGTAGTGTATTGTAATGGATATACAGTAGTGTATTGTAATGGATGTACAGTAGTGTATTGTAATGGATATACAGTAGTGTATTGTAATGGATGTACAGTAGTGTATTGTAATGGATATACAGTAGTGTATTGTAATGGATGTACAGTAGTGTATTGTAATGGAAGTACAATAGTATATTGTAATGGATATACAGTAGTGTATTGTAATGGATATACAGTAGTGTATTGTAATGGATATACAGTAGTGTATTGTAATGGATGTACAGTAGTGTATTGTAATGGATATACAGTAGTGTATTGTAATGGATGTACAGTAGTGTATTGTAATGGATATACAGTAGTGTATTGTAATGGATATACAGTAGTGTATTGTAATGGATATACAGTAGTGTATTGTAATGGATATACAGCAGTGTATTGTAATGATATACAGTATTGTATTGTAATGGATGTACAGTAGTGTATTGTAATGGAAATACAGTAGTGTATTGTAATGGATATACAGTAGTGTATTGTAATGGATGTACAGTGGTGTATTGTAATGAAATACAATGAGTGTATTGTAATGGATATACAGTGTATTGTAATGGATGTACAGTAGTGTATTGTAATGGAAATACAGTAGTGTATTGTAATGGATATACAGTAGTGTATTGTAATGGATGTACAGTAGTGTATTGTAATGGAAATACATTAGTGTATTGTAATGGATATACAGTAGTGTATTGTAATGGATGTACAGTAGTGTATTGTAATGGAAATACAGTAGTGTATTGTAATGGATGTACAGTAGTGTATTGTAATGGATATACAGTAGTGTATTGTAATGGATATACAGTAGTGTATTGTAATGGATATACAGTAGTGTATTGTAATGGAAATACAGTAGTGTATTGTAATGGATATACAGTAGTGTATTGTAATGGATATACAGTAGTGTATTGTAATGGATATACAGCAGTGTATTGTAATGGATGTACAGTAGTGTATTGTAATGGATGTACAGTAGTGTATTGTAATGGATATACAGCAGTGTATTGTAATGGATGTACAGTAGTGTATTGTAATGGATGTACAGTAGTGTATTGTAATGGAAATACAGTAGTGTATTGTAATGGATATACCGTAGTGTATTGTAATGGATGTACAGTAGTGTATTGTAATGGATATACAGTAGTGTATTGTAATGGATATACAGTAGTGTATTGTAATGGATGTACAGTAGTGTATTGTATTGGAAATACAGTAGTGTATTGTAATGGATATACAGTAGTGTATTGTAATGATATACAGTAGTGTATTGTAATGGATATACAGCAGTGTATTGTAATGGATGTACAGTAGTGTATTGTAATGGAAATACAGTAGTGTATTGTAATGGATATACAGCAGTGTATTGTAATGGATGTACAGTAGTGTATTGTAATGGAAATACAGTAGTGTATTGTAATGGATATACAGCAGTGTATTGTAATGGATGTACAGTAGTGTATTGTAATGGAAATACAGTAGTGTATTGTAATGGATATACAGCAGTGTATTGTAATGGATATACAGTAGTGTATTGTAATGGATATACAGTAGTGTATTGTAATGGATATACAGCAGTGTATTGTAATGGATATACAGTAGTGTATTGTAATGGATATACAGTAGTGTATTGTAATGGATGTACAGCAGTGTATTGTAATGGATATACAGTAGTGTATTGTAATGGATATACAGTAGTGTATTGTAATGGATGTACAGTAGTGTATTGTAATGGAAATACAGTGTATTGTAATGGATATACAGTAGTGTATTGTAATGGATGTACAGTAGTGTATTGTAATGGAAATACAACGGTGTATTGTATTGGATATACAGCAGTGTATTGTAATGGATATACAGTAGTGTATTGTAATGGATATACAGTAGTGTATTGTAATGGATATACAGTAGTGTATTGTAATGGATATACAGTAGTGTATTGTAATGGATGTACAGTAGTGTATTGTAATGGAAATACAATAGTGTATTGTAATGGATATACAGTAGTGTATTTATAATGGATATACAGCAGTGTATTGTAATGGATGTACAGTAGTGTATTGTAATGGAAATACAGTAGTGTATTGTAATGGATATACAGCAGTGTATTGTAATGGATATACAGTAGTGTATTGTAATGGATGTACAGTAGTGTATTGTAATGGATGTACAGTAGTGTATTGTAATGGATATACAGTAGTATATTGTAATGGATATACAGTAGTGTATTGTAATGGATATACAGTAGTGTATTGTAATGGATGTACAGTAGTGTATTGTAATGGATGTACAGCAGTGTATTGTAATGGATGTACAGTAGTGTATTGTAATGGATAGTGTATTGTTGTGGATGTACAGTAGTGTATTGTAATGGATATACAGTAGTGTATTGTAATGGATGTACAGTAGTGTATTGTAATGGATATACAGTAGTGTATTGTAATGGATATACAGTAGTGTATTGTAATGGATATACAGTAGTGTATTGTAATGGATGTACAGTAGTGTATTGTAATGGATGTACAGCAGTGTATTGTAATGGATGTACAGTAGTGTATTGTAATGGATAGTGTATTGTAATGGATGTACAGTAGTGTATTGTAATGATATACAGTAGTATTGTAATGGATGTACAGTAGTGTATTGTAATGGATATACAGTAGTGTATTGTAATGGAATATACAATAGTGTATTGTAATGGATGTACAGTAGTGTATTGTAATGGATATACAGTAGTATATTATTATGGATGTACAGCAGTGTATTGTAATGGATGTACAGTAGTGTATTGTAAATAGATATACAGTAGTGTATTGTAATGAATAAGTAGTATTGTATAATGGATGTACAGTAGTATTGTAATGGATATACAGTAGTGTATTGTAATGGATGTACAGTAGTGTATTGTAATGGATATACAGTAGTATATTGTAATGATATACCGCAGTGTATTGTAATGGATATACAGTAGTGTATTGTAATGGATGTACAGTAGTGTATTGTAAATGGATATACAGTAGTGTATTGTAATGGATATACAGTAGTGTATTGTAATGGATGTACAATGAGTGTATTGTAATGGATATACAGTAGTATATTGTAATGGATATACAGTAGTGTATTGTAATGGATATACAGTAGTGTATTGTAATGGATGTACAGTAGTGTATTGTAATGGATATACAGTAGTGTATTGTAATGGATGTACAGTAGTGTATTGTAATGGATATACAGTAGTGTATTGTAATGGATGTACAGTAGTGTATTGTAATGGAAGTACAATAGTATATTGTAATGGATATACAGTAGTGTATTGTAATGGATATACAGTAGTGTATTGTAATGGATGTACAGTAGTGTATTGTAATGGATGTACAGTAGTGTATTGTAATGGATATACAGTAGTGTATTGTAATGGATGTACAGTAGTGTATTGTAATGGATATACATTAGTGTATTGTAATGGATATACATGAGTGTATTGTAATGAATATACAGTAGTGTATTGTAATGGATATACAGCAGTGTATTTGTAATGGATATACAGTAGTGTATTGTAATGGATGTACAGTAGTGTATTGTAATGGAAATACAGTAGTGTATTGTAATGGATATACAGTAGTGTATTGTAATGGATGTACAGTGGTGTATTGTAATGGAAATACAGTAGTGTATTGTAATGGATGTACAGTAGTGTATTGTAATGGATGTACAGTAGTGTATTGTAATGGATATACAGTAGTGTATTGTAATGGATGTACAGTAGTGTATTGTAATGGATATACAGCAGTGTATTGTAATGGATATACAGTAGTGTATTGTAATGGATATACAGTAGTGTATTGTAATGGATATACAGTAGTGTATTGTAATGGATGTACAGTAGTGTATTGTAATGGATATACAGTAGTGTATTGTAATGGAAATACAATAGTGTATTGTAAATGGATATACAGTAGTGTATTGTTATGGATACAGTAGTGTATTGTAATGGATATACACGTAGTGTATTTGTAATGGATATACAGTAGTGTATTGTAATGGATGTACAGTAGTGTATTATAATGGATATACAGTAGTGTATTGTAATGGATATACAGTAGTGTATTGTAATGGATATACAGCAGTGTATTGTAATGGATGTACAGTAGTGTATTGTAATGGATATACAGTAGTGTGTATTGTAATGGATATACAGTAGTGTATTGTAATGGATATACAAGCAGTATGTATTGTAATGGATGTACAGTAGTGTATTGTAATGGATGTACAGTAGTGTATTGTAATGGATATACAGCAGTGTATTGTAATGGATGTACAGTAGTGTATTGTAATGGATGTACAGTAGTGTATTGTAATGGAAATACAGTAGTGTATTGTAATGGATATACGTAGTGTATTGTAATGGATGTACAGTAGTGTATTGTAATGGATATACAGTAGTGTATTGTAATGGATATACAGTAGTGTATTGTAATGGATGTACAGTAGTGTATTGTAATGGAAATACAGTAGTGTATTGTAATGGATATACAGTAGTGTATTGTAATGGATATACAGTAGTGTATTGTAATGGATATACAGCAGTGTATTGTAATGGATGTACAGTAGTGTATTATAATGGAAATACAGTAGTGTATTGTAATGGATATACAGCAGTGTATTGTAATGGATGTACAGTAGTGTATTGTAATGGAAATACAGTAGTGTATTGTAATGGATATACAGCAGTGTATTGTAATGGATGTACAGTAGTGTATTGTAATGGAAATACAGTAGTGTATTGTAATGGATATACAGCAGTGTATTGTAATGGATATACAGTAGTGTATTGTAATGGATATACAGTAGTGTATTGTAATGGATATACAGCAGTGTATTGTAATGGATATACAGTAGTGTATTGTAATGGATATACAGTGAGTGTATTGTAATGGATGTACAGCAGTGTATTGTAATGGATATACAGTAGTGTATTGTAATGAATATACAGTAGTGTATTGTAATGGATGTACAGTAGTGTATTGTAATGGATATAGTAGTGTATTATATGGATGTACAGTAGTGTATTGTAATGGATGTACAGTAGTGTATTGTAATGGATATACAGTAGTGTATTGTAATGGATGTACAGTAGTGTATTGTAATGGATATACCGTAGTGTATTGTAATGGATGTACAGTAGTGTATTGTAATGGATATACAGTAGTGTATTGTAATGGATATACGTAGTGTATTGTAATGGATGTACAGTAGTGTATTGTAATGGAAATACAGCGGTGTATTGTAATGGATATACAGCAGTGTATTGTAATGGATGTACAGTAGTGTATTGTAATGGAAATACAGTGTGTGTATTGGATATACAGCAGTGTATTGTAATGGATATACAGTAGTGTATTGTAATGGATATACAGTAGTGTATTGTAATGGATATACAGTAGTGTATTGTAATGGATATACAGTAGTGTATTGTAATGGATGTACAGTAGTGTATTGTAATGGAAATACAATAGTGTATTGTAATGGATATACAGTAGTGTATTGTAATGGATATACAGCAGTGTATTATAATGGATGTACAGTAGTGTATTGTAATGGAAATACAGTAGTGTATTGTAATGGATATACAGCAGTATTGTAATGGATATACAGTAGTGTATAATGGATGTACAGTAGTGTATTGTAATGGATGTACAGTAGTGTATTGTAATGGATATACAGTAGTGTATTGTAATGGATGTACAGTAGTGTATTGTAATGGATATACAGTAGTGTATTGTAATGGATATACAGTAGTGAGTATATTATAATAGGATATACAGTAGTGTATTGTAATGGATACAGTAGTGTATTATAATGGATATACAATGATGTATTGTAATGGATGTACAGTAGTGTATTGTAATGGATATACAGCAGTGTATTATAAATGGATATGCAGAAGTGTATTGTAATGGATGTACAGTAGTGTATTGTAATGGATATACAGTAGTGTATTATAATGGATATACAGTATGTATTGTAATGGATATACAGTAGTGTATTGTAATGGATATACAGTAGTGTATTGTAATGGATGTACAGTAGTGTATTGTAATGGATGTACAGCAGTGTATTGTAATGGATGTACAGTAGTGCTGTAATGGATAGTGTATTGTAATGGATGTACAGTAGTGTATTGTAATGGATATACAGTAGTGTATTGTAATGGATGTACAGTAGTGTATTGTAATGGATATACAGTAGTATTGTAATGGATATACAGTAGTGTATTGTAATGGATATACAGTAGTGTATTGTAATGGATGTACAGTAGTGTATTGTAATAGATGTACAGCAGTGTATTGTATAATGGATGTACAGTAGTGTATTGTAATGGATAGTGTATTGTAATGGATGTACAGTAGTGTATTGTAATGGATATACAGTAGTATATTGTAATGGATGTACAGTAGTGTATTGTAATGGATATACAGTAGTGTATTGTAATGGATATACAGTAGTGTATTATAATGGATGTACAATGAGTGTATTATAATGGATATACAGTAGTGTATTGTTATGGATATACAGCAGTGTATTGTAATGGATGTACAGTAGTGTATTATAATGGATATACAGTAGGTATTGTAATGGATAGTGTATTGTAATGGATGTACAATAGTATATTGTAATAATGGATATACAGTAGTGTATTGTAATGGATGTACAGTAGTGTATTGTAATGGATATACAGTAGTGTATTGTAAATGGATATACCGTGATGTATTGTAATGGATATACAGTAGTGTATTGTAAATGGATGTACAAGTATGTATTGTAATGGATATACAGTAGTGTATTGTAATGGATATACAGTAGTGTATTGTAATGAATGTACAGTAGTGTATTGTAATGGATATACAGTATATTGTAATGGATATACAGTAGTGTATTGTAATGGATATACAGTAGTGTATTGTAATGGATGTACAGTAGTGTATTGTAATGGATATACAGTAGTGTATTGTAATGGATGTACAGTAGTGTATTGTAATGGATATACAGTAGTGTATTGTAATGGATGTACAGTAGTGTATTGTAATGGAAGTACAATGAGTATATTGTAATGGATATACAGTAGTGTATTGTAATGGATATACAGTAGTGTATTGTAATGGATATACAGTAGTGTATTGTAATGGATGTACAGTAGTGTATTGTAATGGATATACAGTAGTGTATTGTAATGGATGTACAGTAGTGTATTGTAATGGATATACAGTAGTGTATTATAATGGATATACAGTAGTGTATTATAATGGATATACAGTAGTGTATTGTAATGGATATACAGTAGTGTATTATAATGGATATACAGTAGTGTATTGTAATGGATGTACAGTAGTGTATTGTAATGGAAATACAGTAGTGTATTGTAATGGATATACAGTAGTGTATTGTAATGGATGTACAGTGGTGTATTGTAATGGAAATACAGTGAGTGTATTGTAATGGATGTACAGTAGTGTATTGTAATGGATGTACAGTAGTATATTATAATGGATATACAGTAGTGTATTGTAATGGATGTACAGTAGTGTATTGTAATGGATATACAGCAGTGTATTGTAATGGATATACAGTAGTGTATTGTAATGGATATACAGTAGTGTATTGTAATGGATATACAGTAGTGTATTGTAATGGATGTACAGTAGTGTATTGTAATGGATATACAGTAGTGTATTGTAATGGAAATACAATGAATGTATTGTAATGGATATACAGTAGTGTATTGTATTATGGATGTACAGTAGTGTATTGTAATGGATATACCGTAGTGTATTGTAATGGATATACAGTAGTGTATTGTAATGGATGTACAGTAGTGTATTGTAATGGATATACAGTAGTGTATTGTAATGGATATACAGTAGTGTATTGTAATGGATATACAGCAGTGTATTGTAATGGATGTACAGTAGTGTATTGTAATGGATATACAGTAGTGTATTGTAATGGATATACAGTAGTGTATTGTAATGGATATACAGCAGTGTATTGTAATGGATGTACAGTAGTGTATTGTAATGGATGTACAGTAGTATGTATGTAATGGATATACAGCAGTGTATTGTAATGGATGTACAGTAGTGTATTGTAATGGATGTACAGTAGTGTATTGTAATGGAAATACAGTAGTGTATTGTAATGGATATACAGTAGTGTATTGTAATGGATGTACAGTAGTGTATTGTAATGGATATACAGTAGTGTATTGTAATGGATATACAAGTGTATTATAATGGATGTACAGTAGTGTATTGTAATGGAAATACAGTAGTGTATTGTAATGGATATACAGTAGTGTATTGTAATGGATATACAGTAGTGTATTGTAATGGATATACAGCAGTGTATTGTAATGGATGTACAGTAGTGTATTGTAATGGAAATACAGTAGTGTATTGTAATGGATATACAGCAGTGTATTGTAATGGATGTACAGTAGTGTATTGTAATGGAAATACAGTAGTGTATTGTAATGGATATACAGCAGTGTATTGTAATGGATGTACAGTAGTGTATTATTGTAATGGGAAATACAGTAGTGTATTGTAATGGATATACAGTAGTGTATTGTAAATGGATATACAGTAGTGTATTGTAATGGATATACAGTAGTGTATTGTAATGGATATACAGTAGTGTATTGTAATGGATATACAGTAGTGTATTGTAATGGATATACAGTAGTGTATTGTAATGGATATACAGTAGTGTATTGTAATGGATATACAGTAGTGTATTGTAAATGGATATACAGTAGTGTATTGTAATGGATGTACAGTAGTGTATTGTAATGGATATAGCAGTGTATTGTAATGGATATACAGTAGTGTATTGTAATGGATGTACAGCAGTGTATTGTAATGGATATACAGTAGTATTGTAATGGATGTACAGTAGTGTATTGTAATGGATATACAGTAGTGTATTGTAATGGATGTACAGTAGTGTATTGTAATGGATATACAGTAGTGTATTGTAATGGATATACAGTAGTGTATTGTAATGGATATACAGTAGTGTATTGTAATGGATATACAGTAGTGTATTGTAATGGATGTACAGTAGTGTATTGTAATGGAAATACAGTAGTGTATTGTAAATGGATATACAGCAGTGTATTGTAATGGATATACAGTAGTGTATTGTAATGGATATACAGTAGTGTATTGTAATGGATATACAGTAGTGTATTGTAATGGATATACAGTAGTGTATTGTAATGGATGTACAGTAGTGTATTGTAATGGAAATACAGTAGTGTATTGTAATGGATATACAGTAGTGTATTGTAATGGATATACAGTAGTGTATTGTAATGGATGTACAGTAGTGTATTGTAATGGATATACAGTAGTGTATTGTAAATGGATATACAGTAGTGTATTGTAATGGATATACAGTAGTGTATTGTAATGGATGTACAGTAGTGTATTGTAAATGGATGTACAGTAGTGTATTGTAATGGATATACAGTAGTGTATTGTAATGGATGTACAGTAGTGTATTGTAATGGATATACAGTAGTGTATTGTAATGGATATACAGTAGTGTATTGTAATGGATATACAGTAGTGTATTGTAATGGATATACAGTAGTGTATTGTAATGGATATACAGTAGTGTATTGTAATGGATGTACAGTAGTGTATTGTAAATGGATATACAGCAGTGTATTGTAATGGATATACAGTAAGTGTATTGTAATGGATGTACAGTAGTGTATTGTAATGGATATACAGTAGTGTATTGTAATGGATATACAGTAGTGTATTGTAATGGATATACAGTAGTGTATTGTAATGGATATACAGTAGTGTATTGCAATGGATGTACAGTAGTGTATTGTAATGGAAACATAGTGTATTGTAATGGATGTACAGTAGTGTATTGTAATGGATATACAGTAGTGTATTGTAATGAAATACAATAGTGTATTGTAAATGGATATACAGTAGTGTATTGTAATGAATGTACAGTAGTGTATTGTAATGGATATACAGTAGTGTATTGTAATGGATATACAGTAGTGTATTGTAATGGATGTACAGTAGTGTATTGTAATGGATATACAGTAGTGTATTGTAATGGATGTACAGTAGTGTATTGTAATGGATATACAGTAGTGTATTGTAATGGATATACAGTAGTGTATTGTAATGGATATACAGCAGTGTATTGTAAATGGATGTACAGTAGTGTATTGTAATGGATATACAGTAGTGTATTGTAATGGATGTACAGTAGTGTATTGTAAATGGATATACAGTAGTGTATTGTAATGGATGTACAGTAGTGTATTGTAATGGAAATACAATAGTGTATTGTAAATGGATATACAGTAGTATTGTAATGGATATACAGTAGTGTATTGTAATGGATGTACAGTAGTGTATTGTAATGGATATACAGTAGTGTATTGTATTGTAATGGATATACAGTAGTGTATTGTACAATGGATATACAGTAGTGTATTGTAATGGATATACAGTAGTATTGTAATGGATATACAGAGTGTATTGTAATGGATATACAGTAGTGTATTATAAATGGATATACAGTAGTGTATTGTAAATGGATATACAGTAGTGTATTGTATAATGGATATACAGTAGTGTATTGTAATGGATATACAGTAGTGTATTGTAATGGATATACAGTAGTGTATTGTAATGGAAATACAATAGTGTATTGTAATGGATATACAGTAGTGTATTGTAATGGATACAGTAGTGTATTGTAATGGATATACAGTGTATTGTAATGGATATACAGTAGTGTATTGTAAATGATATACAGTAGTGTATTGTAAATGGATATACAGTAGTGTATTGTAATGGATGTACAGTAGTGTATTGTAATGGATATACAGTAGTATATTGTAATGGATGTACAGTAGTGTATTGTAATGGATATACAGTAGTGTATTGTAATGGATGTACAGTAGTGTATTGTAATGGATATACAGTAGTGTATTGTAATGGATGTACAGTAGTGTATTGTAATGGATATACAGCAGTGTATTGTAAATGGATGTACAGTAGTATTGTAATGGATATACAATAGTGTATTGTAATGGATATACAGTAGTGTATTGTAATGGATATACAGTAGTGTATTGTAAATGGATACAGTAGTGTATTGTAAATGGATGTACAGTAGTGTATTGTAATGGATATACAGTAGTGTATTGTAATGGATGTACAGTAGTGTATTGTAATGGATATACAGTAGTGTATTGTAATGGATATACAGTAGTGTATTGTAATGGATATACAGTAGTGTATTGTAATGGATATACAGTAGTGTATTGTAAATGGATATACAGTAGTGTATTGTAATGGATGTACAGTAGTGTATTGTAATGGAAATACAGTAGTGTATTGTAATGGATATACAGTAGTGTATTGTAATGGATATTACAGTAGTGTATTGTAATGGAAAAACAATAGTGTATTGTAATGGATATACAGGTAGTGTATTGTAATGGATGTACAGTAGTGTATTGTAATGGATATACAGTAGTGTATTGTAATGGATGTACAGTAGTGTATTGTAATGGATATACAGTAGTGTATTGTAATGGATGTACAGTAGTGTATTGTAATGGATGTACAGTAGTATATTGTAATGGATATACAGTAGTGTATTGTAATGGAAATACAGTAGTGTATTGTAATGGATATACAGTAGTGTATTGTAATGGATGTACAGTAGTGTATTGTAATGGATATACAGTAGTGTATTGTAATGGATATACAGTAGTGTATTGTAATAGATATACAGTAGTGTATTGTAATGATATACAGTAGTGTATTGTAAATGGATATACAGTAGTGTATTGTAATGGATATACAGTAGTGTATTGTAAATGGATATACAGTAGTGTATTGTAAATGGATGTACAGTAGTGTATTGTAATGGATATACAGAGTGTATTGTAATGGATATACAGTAGTGTATTGTAATGGATGTACAGTAGTGTATTGTAATGGAAATACAATGTGTATTGTAATGGATATACAGTAGTGTATTGTAATGGATGTACAGTAGTGTATTGAATGGAAATACAGCGAGTGTATTGTAATGGATATACAGCAGTGTATTGTAATGGATATACAGTAGTGTATTGTAATGGATATACAGTAGTGTATTGTAATGGATATACAGTAGTGTATTGTAAATGGATATACAGTAGTGTATTGTAATGGATATACAGTAGTATTGTAATGGAAATACACAGTGTATTGTAATGGATATACAGTAGTGTATTGTTAATGGATGTACAGTAGTGTATTGTAAATGGATATACAGGTATTGTAAATGGATATACAGTAGTGTATTGTAATGGATGTACAGTAGTGTATTGTAATGGATATACAGTGTATTGTAATGGATATACAGTAGTGTATTGTAATGGATATACAGTAGTGTATTGTAATGGATATACCGTAGTGTATTGTAATGGATGTACAGTAGTGTATTGTAATGGATATACAGTAGTGTATTGTAAATGGATATACAGTAGTGTATTGTAATGGATGTACAGTAGTGTATTGTAATGGAAATATACAGTGTATTGTAAATGGATATACAGCAGTGTATTGTAATAGATATACAGTAGTGTATTGTAATGGATATACAGTAGTGTATTGTAATGATATACAGTAGTGTATTGTAATGGATATACAGTAGTGTATTGTAATGGATATACAATGTAGTGTATTGTAATGGAAATACAATAGTGTATTGTAATGGATATACAGTAGTGTATTGTTATGGATGTACAGTAGTGTATTGTAATGATATACAGTAGTGTATTATAATGGATATACAGTAGTGTATTGTAATAGATGTACAGTAGTATATTGTAATGATATACAATGAGTGTATTGTAATGGATATACAATGTAGTATTGTAATGGATATACAGTAGTATAATTGTAATGGATATACAGTAGTGTATTGTAATGAATATACAGTAGTGTATTATAATAGATATACAGTAGTGTATTGTAATAGATATACAGTAGTGTATTGTAATGGATGTACAGTAGTGTATTGTAATAGATATACAGTAGTGTATTGTAATGGATGTACAGTAGTGTATTGTAATGGAAGTACAATAGTATATTGTAATGGATATACAGTAGTGTATTGTAAATGGATATACAATGAGTGTATTGTAATGGATATACAGTAGTGTATTGTAATGGATGTACAGTAGTGTATTGTAATGGATATACAGTAGTGTATTGTAATGGATGTACAAGTAGTGTATTGTAATGGATATACAATGAGTGTATTGTAATGGATATACAGTGAGTGTATTGTAATGGATATACAATGAGTGTATTGTAATGGATATACAGCAGTGTATTGTAATGGATATACAGTAGTGTATAATGGATGTACAGTAGTGTATTGTAATGGAAATACAGTAGTATGTATTGTAATGGATATACAGTAGTGTATTGTAATAGATGTACAGTAGTGTATTATAATGGAAAAACAATAGTGTATTGTAATGGATATACAGTAGTGTATTGTAATGGATGTACAGTAGTGTATTGTAATAGATAGTGTATTGTAATGGATGTACAGTAGTGTACTGTAATAGATGTACAATGAGTGTATTGTAATGGATGTACAGTAGTGTATTGTAATGGATGTACAGTAGTGTATTGTAATGGATATACAGTAGTGTATTGTAATGGAAATACAATAGTGTATTGTAATGGATATACAGTAGTGTATTATTATGGATGTACAATGTAGTATGTTGTAATGGATATACCGTAGTGTATTGTAATGGATATACAGTAGTGTATTGTAATGGATGTACAGTAGTGTATTGTAATGGATATACAGTAGTGTATTGTAATGGATATACAGTAGTGTATTGTAATGGATATACAGTAGTGTATTGTAGATATACAGTAGTGTATTATAATGGATGTACAGTAGTGTATTGTAATGGATATACAGTAGTGTATTGTAATGGATATACAGTAGTGTATTGTAATGGATATACAGTAGTGTATTGTAATGGAAATACAATAGTGTATTGTAATAGATATACAGTAGTGTATTGTAATAGATATACAGCAGTGTATTATAATGGATGTACAGTAGTGTATTGTAATGGAAATACAGTAGTGTATTGTAATGGATATACAGCAGTGTATTGTAATGGATATACAGTAGTGTATTGTAATGGATGTACAGTAGTGTATTGTAATGGATGTACAGTAGTGTATTGTAATGGATATACAGTAGTGTATTGTAATGGATATACAGTAGTGTATTGTAATGGATATACAGTAGTGTATTGTAATGGATATACAGTAGTGTATTGTAATGGATATACAGTAGTGTATTGTAATGGATATACAGTAGTGTATTGTAATGGATGTACAGTAGTGTATTGTAATGGATATACAGTAGTGTATTGTAATGGATATACAGTAGTGTATTGTAATGGATGTACAGTAGTGTATTGTAATGGATATACAGTAGTGTATTGTAATGGATATACAGTAGTGTATTGTAATGGATATACAGCAGTGTATTGTAATGGATGTACAGTAGTGTATTGTAATGGATGTACAGTAGTGTATTGTAATGGATATACAGTAGTGTATTGTAATGGATATACAGTAGTGTATTGTAATGGATATACAGTAGTGTATGTATAATGGATATACAGTAGTGTATTGTAATGGATGTACAGTAGTGTATTGTAATGGATGTACAGTAGTGTATTGTAATGGATATACAATAGTGTATTGTAATGGATGTACAGTAGTGTATTGTAATGGATATACAGTAGTGTATTGTAATGGATATACAGTAGTGTATTGTAATGGATATACAGTAGTGTATTGTAATGGATATACAGTAGTGTATTGTAATGGATGTACAGTAGTGTATTGTAATGGATATACAGTAGTGTATTGTAATGGATATACAGTAGTGTATTGTAATGGATATACAGTAGTGTATTGTAATGGATATACAGTAGTGTATTGTAATGGATATACAGTAGTGTATTGTAATGGATATACAGTAGTGTATTGTAATGGATGTACAGTAGTGTATTGTAATGGATATACAGTAGTGTATTGTAATGGATATACAGTAGTGTATTGTAATGGATGTACAGTAGTGTATTGTAATGGATATACAGTAGTGTATTGTAATGGATGTATAATGTATTGTAATGGATATACAGTGTATTGTAATGGATATACAGTAGTGTATTGTAATGGATATACAGTAGTGTATTGTAATGGATATACAGTAGTGTATTGTAATGGATGTACAGTAGTGTATTGTAATGGATATACAGTAGTGTATTGTAATGGATATACAGTAGTGTATTGTAATGGATATACAGTAGTGTATTGTAATGGATATACAGTAGTGTATTGTAATGGATATACAGTAGTGTATTGTAATGGATATACAGTAGTGTATTGTAATGGATGTACAGTAGTGTATTGTAATGGATATACAGTAGTGTATTGTAATGGATATACAGTAGTGTATTGTAATGGATATACAGTAGTGTATTGTAATGGATGTACAGTAGTGTATTGTAATGGATATACAGTAGTGTATTGTAATGGATATACAGTAGTGTATTGTAATGGATATACAGTAGTGTATTGTAATGGATATACAGTAGTGTATTGTAATGGATATACAGTAGTGTATTGTAATGGATATACAGTAGTGTATTGTAATGGATGTACAGTAGTGTATTGTAATGGATATACAGTAGTGTATTGTAATGGATATACAGTAGTGTATTGTAATGGATATACAGTAGTATTGTAATGGATATACAGTAGTGTATTGTAATGGATGTACAGTAGTGTATTGTAATGGATGTACAGTAGTGTATTGTAATGGATATACAGTAGTGTATTGTAATGGATATACAGTAGTGTATTGTAATGGATGTACAGTAGTGTATTGTAATGGATATACAGTAGTGTATTGTAATGGATATACAGTAGTGTATTGTAATGGATATACAGTAGTGTATTGTAATGGATATACAGTAGTGTATTGTAATGGATATACAGTAGTGTATTGTAATGGATATACAGTAGTGTATTGTAATGGATGTACAGTAGTGTATTGTAATGGATATACAGTAGTGTATTGTAATGATGTACAGTAGTGTATTGTAATGGATATACAGTAGTGTATTGTAATGGATATACAGTAGTGTATTGTAATGGATATACAGTAGTGTATTGTAATGGATGTACAATGAGTGTATTGTAATGGATATACAGTAGTGTATTGTAATGGATATACAGTAGTGTATTGTAATGGATGTACAGTAGTGTATTGTAATGGATATACAGTAGTGTATTGTAATGGATATACAGTAGTGTATTGTAATGGATGTACAGTAGTGTATTGTAATGGATACAGTAGTGTATTGTAATGGATATACAGTAGTGTATTGTAATGGATGTACAGTAGTGTATTGTAATGGATATACAGTAGTGTATTGTAATGGATATACAGTAGTGTATTGTAATGGATATACAGTAGTGTATTGTAATGGATATACAGTAGTGTATTGTAATGGATATACAGTAGTGTAATGTAACGGATATACAGTAGTATATTGTAATGGATGTACAGTAGTGTATTGTAATGGATGTACAGTAGTGTATTGTAATGGATGTACAGTAGTGTATTGTAAATGGATATACAGTAGTGTATTGTAATGGATGTACAGTAGTGTATTGTAATGGATATACGTAGTGTATTGTAAATGGCTATACAGTAGTATATTGTAATGGATATACAGTAGTGTATTGTAAATGGATGTACAGTAGTGTATTGTAATGGATGTACAGTAGTGTATTGTAATGGATATACAGTGAGTGTATTGTAATGGATATACAGTAGTGTATTGTAAATGGATATACAGTAGTGTATTGTAAATGGATGTACAGTAGTGTATTGTAAATGGATATACAGTAGTGTATTGTAATGGATATACAGTAGTGTATTGTAATGGATATACAGTAGTGTATTGTAATGGATATACGTAGTGTATTGTAAATGGATATACAGTAGTGTATTGTAATGGATATACAGCAGTGTATTGTAATGGATATACAGTAGTGTATTGTAATGGATATACAGTAGTGTATTGTAATGGATATACAGTAGTGTATTGTAATGGATATACAGTAGTGTATTGTAATGGATATACAGTAGTGTATTGTAATGGATATACAGTAGTGTATTGTAATGGATATACAGTAGTGTATTGTAAATGGATATACAGTAGTGTATTGTAATGGATATACAGTAGTGTATTGTAATGGATATACAGTAGTGTAGTAATGGATATACAGTAGTGTATTGTAATGGATATACAGTAGTGTATTGTAATGGATATACAGTAGTGTATTGTAATGGATATACAGTAGTGTATTGTAATGATATACAGTAGTGTATTGTAATGGATGTACAGTAGTGTATTATAAGATATACAGAGTATTGTAATGGATGTACAGTAGTGTATTGTATATAATTAATAATTCAATGAGGCTTTGCTTGACGTGCTCTAGTCGCTGGCCTATAGAGGCGCAACAGGATAATGCCATTTTGACACACACGCTCCGCGTTTTCAACTATTAAAATGACGAATAAACCTCATTCTCAGAGAGCTTCCACAAGGTATGTTTGATTATGTTATCTGGATGCTCAAATTGATCGGGAGAATGCAGGTTTTAAACAGCTTATTATACACATAAGTCAATAGCCATTCTAAACTATTGCACACTACCCAGATAGCCACTGGACGCTGTATCGAACAGGGCCGCAACCGCAAAACGATAGAGCCGGGTCTGGTCCGCATCCGCCTCACGGACTCGTTCCTGAGTCCAAAGCGCACACCGGGCCAAGCCGTTTCTGGTCTGTTTTGGGGTTGTTGCGGATATGTGCCAGCGCCGATCCAGCACCGCCTGATCATCCCGTTACAGATGCGTAACGAGTGCGTGACGATTCCACTTGCCGGAGCTGTGCCGAGCTGTGCCGGATGTGCTACGATTCAGCTTAAAGGATTGTTCTTTTGATTATTTTCGGCATTTTTGTCAGTTAGGTATCATAGTAACGTATGCTACCTAAGCATAGGCCTACATTTCCCACAGTCTGTGGAATGTCCAGAAAAACATTTTCAGCCTTGGCTATAAATAAAAAGCTAGACTTGACTTGATAAACGCTAGTTTCAGTTGGAGCAATGCGTATATTGGCTATAGCTGAAATAAATCGTTTTAATGATTAAAATGCATACTAAAACAACGTGAACAAAGTTAACAAACACAGAATTAATGACCACAAATTCATAGATTTAATTATAAAAAACGAACAACAAAGTCCTGAACAAAGTCAACAATTAACAAAGAACACAGTCAACAAACACAGAAATAATGGATTTTAAAAACGCCTTATTGCTATTAACACAACGAACCTGTGCTGTAACGACGTAGCATCACAAAATGTTGCTGTATAGTTTTTAAACACTGATGATATTGCTCAGCTTAATGACAATGCATTTATCTCATGCTCTAGATAGAAAAAAATGCAGACAGGTAAGCATGTTGTTTTGAAAATGTTATTCCACAGAGTTCTTCACACAGTCTGAGAAAGTATTTCGGATGTGGTCCACATCAGGTAGTCTCTGTCAAAACAGTGTTGGCTCAAACTGCGTTTGGCAGATATGGGCCAGAGCAGTTTTTAGCCCTGTTTTAAATGCAGTCGGCTCAGATATGCATCACAGATTCGGGCCACACCAGTGTAGCCTCTGTGAAAACAGCATCGGCTCAGATTCATAAAGCAGATCTGGACCAGAGCAGTGTCAGACACAGCTGATGTCTTTCGATTACTATGGGAAAAGTGATCTGGGCCAGATCTGTAAACTGATATAAATACTGAGCTGATGGCAGTGTGAATCTTTAAGCTGAAACCTCTATCTGGCACGGATCTAGTTCACAATCAGAAAACGTCTCTAAGATAGAAACGGAGGCAAGGGCTTAAAAGCGGATTCGGCCAAATGTAATTGCTATCTTGGGTGCCATATGTGTGTCTACAGCAAAACTACCTCTAATAAACACACAACAGCGTATTCTGGAGAGGAAACATCTTACTAAGAATCTCACGTTTTGTCTTAATGAAGTATTAGTATTAGAGACACATGACTGATTAATGAAGTATTACAGCAGTTATTAGAGACACGTGACTGATTAATGAAGTATTACAGCAGTTATTAGAGACACATGACTGATTAATGAAGTATTACAGCAGTTATTAGAGACACATGACTGATTAATGAAGTATTACAGCAGTTATTAGAGACACGTGACTGATTAATGAAGTATTACAGCAGTTATTAGAGACACATGACTGATTAATGAAGTATTACAGCAGTTATTAGAGACACATGACTGATTAATGAAGTATTACAGCAGTTATTAGAGACACATGACTGATTAATGAAGTATTACAGCAGTTATTAGAGACACATGACTGATTAATGAAGTATTACAGCAGTTATTAGAGACACGTGACTGATTAATGAAGTATTACAGCAGTTATTAGAGACACATGACTGATTAATGAAGTATTACAGCAGTTATTAGAGACACATGACTGATTAATGAAGTATTACAGCAGTTATTAGAGACACATGACTGATTAATGAAGTATTACAGCAGTTATTAGAGACACATGACTGATTAATGAAGTATTACAGCAGTTATTAGAGACACATGACTGATTAATGAAGTATTACAGCAGTTATTAGAGACACGTGACTGATTAATGAAGTATTACAGCAGTTATTAGAGACACATGACTGATTAATGAAGTATACAGCAGTTATTAGAGACACATGACTGATTAATGAAGTATTACAGCAGTTATTAGAGACACATGACTGATTAATGAAGTATTACAGCAGTTATTAGAGACATGACTGATTAATGAAGTATTACAGCAGTTATTAGAGACACGTGACTGATTAATGAAGTATTACAGCAGTTATTAGAGACACATGACTGATTAATGAAGTATTACAGCAGTTATTAGAGACACATGACTGATTAATGAAGTATTACAGCAGTTATTAGAGACACATGACTGATTAATGAAGTATTACAGCAGTTATTAGAGACACATGACTGATTAATGAAGTATTACAGCAGTTATTAGAGACATGACTGATTAATGAAGTATTACAGCAGTTATTAGAGACACATGACTGATTAATGAAGTATTACAGCAGTTATTAGAGACACGTGACTGATTAATGAAGTATTACAGCAGTTATTAGAGACACGTGACTGATTAATGAAGTATTACAGCAGTTATTAGAGACACATGACTGATTAATGAAGTATTACAGCAGTTATTAGAGACACATGACTGATTAATGAAGTATTACAGCAGTTATTAGAGACACATGACTGATTAATGAAGTATTACAGCAGTTATTAGAGACACATGACTGATTAATGAAGTATTACAGCAGTTATTAGAGACACATGACTGATTAATGAAGTATTACAGCAGTTATTAGAGACACATGACTGATTAATGAAGTATTACAGCAGTTATTAGAGACACATGACTGATTAATGAAGTATTACAGCGGTTATTAGAGACACATGACTGATTAATGAAGTATTACAGCAGTTATTAGAGACACGTGACTGATTAATGAAGTATTACAGCAGTTATTAGAGACACATGACTGATTAATGAAGTATTACAGCAGTTATTAGAGACACGTGACTGATTAATGAAGTATTACAGCAGTTATTAGAGACACATGACTGATTAATGAAGTATTACAGCAGTTATTAGAGACACATGACTGATTAATGAAGTATTACAGCAGTTATTAGAGACACATGACTGATTAATGAAGTATTACAGCAGTTATTAGAGACACATGACTGATTAATGAAGTATTACAGCAGTTATTAGAGACACATGACTGATTAATGAAGTATTACAGCAGTTATTAGAGACACATGACTGATTAATGAAGTAATACAGCAGTTATTAGAGACACATGACTGATTAATGAAGTATTACAGCAGTTATTAGAGACACATGACTGATTAATGAAGTATACAGCAGTTATTAGAGACACATGACTGATTAATGAAGTATTACAGCAGTTATTAGAGACACATGACTGATTAATGAAGTATTACAGCAGTTATTAGAGACATGACTGATTAATGAAGTATTACAGCAGTTATTAGAGACACATGACTGATTAATGAAGTATTACAGCAGTTATTAGAGACACATGACTGATTAATGAAGTATTACAGCAGTTATTAGAGACACATGACTGATTAATGAAGTATTACAGCAGTTATTAGAGACACATGACTGATTAATGAAGTATTACAGCAGTTATTAGAGACACATGACTGATTAATGAAGTATTACAGCAGTTATTAGAGACACTGACTGATTAATGAAGTATTACAGCAGTTATTAGAGACACATGACTGATTAATGAAGTATACAGCAGTTATTAGAGACACATGACTGATTAATGAAGTATTACAGCAGTTATTAGAGACACGTGACTGATTAATGAAGTATTACAGCAGTTATTAGAGACACGTGACTGATTAATGAAGTATTACAGCAGTTATTAGAGACACATGACTGATTAATGAAGTATACAGCAGTTATTAGAGACACATGACTGATTAATGAAGTATTACAGCAGTTATTAGAGACACGTGACTGATTAATGAAGTATTACAGCAGTTATTAGAGACACATGACTGATTAATGAAGTATTACAGCAGTTATTAGAGACACGTGACTGATTAATGAAGTATTACAGCAGTTATTAGAGACACATGACTGATTAATGAAGTATTACAGCAGTTATTAGAGACACGTGACTGATTAATGAAGTATTAC
The DNA here is from genome assembly GCA_023029165.1 of Gobiocypris rarus. Classification (NCBI taxonomy): domain Eukaryota; kingdom Metazoa; phylum Chordata; class Actinopteri; order Cypriniformes; family Gobionidae; genus Gobiocypris; species Gobiocypris rarus. The sequence continues at coordinate 4,970,095 of CM040910.1, read as the reverse complement.
AGCAGTTATTAGAGACACCTGACTGATTAATGAAGTATTACAGCAGTTATTAGAGACACCTGACTGATTAATGAAGTATTACAGCAGTTATTAGAGACACATGACTGATTAATGAAGTATACAGCAGTTATTAGAGACACCTGACTGATTAATGAAGTATTACAGCGGTTATTAGAGACACATGACTGATTAATGAAGTATTACAGCAGTTATTAGAGACACGTGACTGATTAATGAAGTATTACAGCAGTTATTAGAGACACATGACTGATTAATGAAGTAATACAGCAGTTATTAGAGACACGTGACTGATTAATGAAGTATTACAGCAGTTATTAGAGACACATGACTGATTAATGAAGTAATACAGCAGTTATTAGAGACACATGACTGATTAATGAAGTATTACAGCAGTTATTAGAGACACATGACTGATTAATGAAGTATTACAGCAGTTATTAGAGACACATGACTGATTAATGAAGTATTACAGCAGTTATTAGAGACACATGACTGATTAATGAAGTATTACAGCAGTTATTAGAGACACATGACTGATTAATGAAGTATTACAGCAGTTATTAGAGACACGTGACTGATTAATGAAGTATTACAGCAGTTATTAGAGACACATGACTGATTAATGAAGTATTACAGCAGTTATTAGAGACACGTGACTGATTAATGAAGTATTACAGCAGTTATTAGAGACACATGACTGATTAATGAAGTATTACAGCAGTTATTAGAGACACGCGTGACTGATTAATGAAGTATTACAGCAGTTATTAGAGACAAATGACTGATTAATGAAGTATTACAGCAGTTATTAGAGACACGTGACTGATTAATGAAGTATTACAGCAGTTATTAGAGACACATGACTGATTAATGAAGTATTACAGCAGTTATTAGAGACACATGACTGATTAATGAAGTATTACAGCAGTTATTAGAGACACATGACTGATTAATGAAGTATACAGCAGTTATTAGAGACACATGACTGATTAATGAAGTATTACAGCAGTTATTAGAGACACATGACTGATTAATGAAGTATTACAGCAGTTATTAGAGACACATGACTGATTAATGAAGTATACAGCAGTTATTAGAGACACGTGACTGATTAATGAAGTATTACAGCAGTTATTAGGAGACAAATGACTGATTAATGAAGTATTACAGCAGTTATTAGAGACACATGACTGATTAATGAAGTATTACAGCAGTTATTAGAGACACGTGACTGATTAATGAAGTATTACAGCAGTTATTAGAGACACATGACTGATTAATGAAGTATTACAGCAGTTATTAGAGACACATGACTGATTAATGAAGTATACAGCAGTTATTAGAGACACATGACTGATTAATGAAGTATTACAGCAGTTATTAGAGACACATGACTGATTAATGAAGTATTACAGCAGTTATTAGAGACACATGACTGATTAATGAAGTATTACAGCAGTTATTAGAGACACATGACTGATTAATGAAGTATTACAGCAGTTATTAGAGACACATGACTGATTAATGAAGTATTACAGCAGTTATTAGAGACACATGACTGATTAATGAAGTAATTACAGCAGTTATTAGAGACACATGACTGATTAATGAAGTATTACAGCAGTTATTAGAGACACGTGACTGATTAATGAAGTATTACAGCAGTTATTAGAGACACGTGACTGATTAATGAAGTATTACAGCAGTTATTAGAGACACATGACTGATTAATGAAGTATACAGCAGTTATTAGAGACACATGACTGATTAATGAAGTATTACAGCAGTTATTAGAGACACGTGACTGATTAATGAAGTATTACAGCAGTTATTAGAGACACGTGACTGATTAATGAAGTATTACAGCAGTTATTAGAGACACGTGACTGATTAATGAAGTATTACAGCAGTTATTAGAGACACATGACTGATTAATGAGTATTACAGCAGTTATTAGAGACACATGACTGATTAATGAAGTATTACAGCAGTTATTAGAGACACATGACTGATTAATGAAGTATTACAGCAGTTATTAGAGACACATGACTGATTAATGAAGTAATACAGCAGTTATTAGAGACACCTGACTGATTAATGAAGTATTACAGCAGTTATTAGAGACACGTGACTGATTAATGAAGTATACAGCAGTTATTAGAGACACATGACTGATTAATGAAGTATTACAGCAGTTATTAGAGACACATGACTGATTAATGAAGTATTACAGCAGTTATTAGAGACACATGACTGATTAATGAAGTATTACAGCAGTTATTAGAGACACATGACTGATTAATGAAGTATTACAGCAGTTATTAGAGACACATGACTGATTAATGAAGTATACAGCAGTTATTAGAGACACTGACTGATTAATGAAGTATACAGCAGTTATTAGAGACACATGACTGATTAATGAAGTATACAGCAGTTATTAGAGACACATGACTGATTAATGAAGTATTACAGCAGTTATTAGAGACACATGACTGATTAATGAAGTATTACAGCAGTTATTAGAGACACATGACTGATTAATGAAGTATTACAGCAGTTATTAGAGACACATGACTGATTAATGAAGTATTACAGCAGTGTATTGTAATGAAGTATACAGCAGTTATTAGAGACACATGACTGATTAATGAAGTATTACAGCAGTTATTAGAGACACATGACTGATTAATGAAGTATACAGCAGTTATTAGAGACACATGACTGATTAATGAAGTATTACAGCAGTTATTAGAGACACATGACTGATTAATGAAGTATTACAGCAGTTATTAGAGACACATGACTGATTAATGAAGTATTACAGCAGTTATTAGAGACACGTGACTGATTAATGAAGTATTACAGCAGTTATTAGAGACACGTGACTGATTAATGAAGTATTACAGCAGTTATTAGAGACACATGACTGATTAATGAAGTATTACAGCAGTTATTAGAGACACATGACTGATTAATGAAGTATTGCAGCAGTTATTAGAGACACCTGACTGATTAATGAAGTATTACAGCAGTTATTAGAGACACATGACTGATTAATGAAGTATTACAGCAGTTATTAGAGACACATGACTGATTAATGAAGTATTACAGCAGTTATTAGAGACACATGACTGATTAATGAAGTATTACAGCAGTTATTAGAGACACATGACTGATTAATGAAGTATTACAG
>CM040910.1:4899378-4964378 GCA_023029165.1 Gobiocypris rarus | reverse complement strand
GTGTGTGTGTCTGTGTGTGTGTGACAGTGTGTGTGACAGTGTGTGTGTGTGTGTCTGTGTGTGTGTGTGACAGTGTGTGACAGTGTGTGTGTCACTCTCTCTCTCACACACTCTCAGTCTCTCTCTCTCTCTCTCCCACACACACTCTCTCTCTCTCTCTCTCTCTCTCTCACACACACACACACACACACACACACACACACACACACACTGTCTCTAGTGTTGAGTGTAATGTGTGAGTATATGGTGATTGATTGTGTGTGATTAATCCTCTCTGAGTGGCTGGCTGATAGGGATTCAGTTGTTATAGCTGAACATTCCCAGTAAACGTGTGTGTGTGTGTGTGTGTGTGTGTGTGTGTGTGTGTGTGTGTGTGAGCGGAGGTGTTTGTATTTGATTTTTGTGATTCCTAGTTTTATTGATTAGTTAATTGTCCGGTCGGTCAGTCCCAGGCTTTCACTTGCACTTCTTTCTTTTCCTTGCCCTGCGCCTCTGTCCCGTCGAGGCCCTATAGTCGAAGGCAGTGAAAGGCTTCCTGTTTGCCAAACTGTACTTTGAGGCTAAAGAATATGACCTTGCTAAAAGGTAGGCTAATTCCTTTGCTCTTTGTAGTTTGTGTAATGTCTGGTTTCTCTCTGAAGTGATGTGTTTCTCTCTCACACTGTTCGATCATAGGCATGTTTCGGAGTATCTGACCGTACAGCCGAAGGATCCTAAAGCACACAAGTTCCTCGGGCAGCTGTTCGAACGTGACGGGGAAACGGACAAAGCTGTGGGATGTTACAAGGTTGGGCTTCCCTTCCTTTCACCTGACGTGTTACCCTATAGTGTCTGAATACAGGCTTCAGCTGTGGAGTTTAACGCTGATAATGTTGGTAATACACACTGGTGACGGCTGCGTTTCCTCGCTCTCTGACTGCAGTCTGGGTATTTATATTATTGTCTGTTGCGCTGCATGTTTCAGAGTGAAGCGCGGCATTCACATTCGCTCAGCTCATGATTCAGTGTTTTCAGCGTCTTCACAGTGAATGAATGCAGTGAGCTCCATCTGTACATGAGCGGCTCTGGGTTCAGAAGCTCAATCTAGTGTCACATTATAATAACTGAATATTCGTCAGAAATAATCAAATAAACATCTGCTCATATTTAGTAACTCTATCTTGAGTCATATGGCAGTTTAAGCATTCAGGTTCTGTAATGCTGATGTTTGTTTCTGGACTCGCAGCGGTCAGTGGATCTGAATCCGGCTCAGTCAGACCTGGTTCTGAAGGTGGCGGAGCTGCTGTGTGGTAAACCAGAGCCTGACAGCCGGGCCGAGTTCTGGGTGGAGAAAGCCGCCAGGCTCCTGCCGGGACATCCCGCTGTCTTCAATCTGAGGTCAGTGCCCACATCACATCAGCCTGCTCTGAAAACACCCGCTGTCCTCCGAGTTCACGCTCTCTCTCTGTTGCAGGAGAAGCTTCTGAGCACACGAGGACAGACCGGCTCCAACCAGCTGTACGAGCTGCTTCAGTCGGAGCTCAAGCTGCGGCCCGACGACACCTACATCAATGACAAGCTGGTGCGTCTGTACAGCGCAGGCGGCCGGCACGGAGGCGCTGAAGCACTGTCTGGAGGTGGAGAAGACTGGCGCTCTGAGGGACCGTCTGGAGTGGTACGAGCTCCTGCTCAGCGTCCTTCAGGTCAGTCAGCGTCCTGCGCCTCTCTTCATCTCCTCTTATGTTAGACAAGGGTTTTTTCACCATTTTTCCATTTTCTGACTTTTCCATAGGTTTTTTGGGATATCTTATTTGATGCAATCTTTAATGATTAAATCGTGCAGCTCTAGTGTCAGTAAATGCTGTTCTGGGGCCGAGAGGATGTTCATGTGATCATGAGCGGCTTCAGCAGATCAAGGGAAGTCGGTGATATGACTCTGTGTGTGTGAGTGTGATCAATCTGCTGTGTTTCAGGAGTATCTCCGCCAGCCGAGCGTGGCGTCGAACGAGCAGGCGTCGCGCAAGTTTCACAAAGAGCTTCTGCTGGCGCTCTGCAGCTGCGTCAGACTGACACTGAGGCTGAAGGGCTGCGAGGAGAGCGCTGAAGCTCTCTGGAGTGCGTCAACACAAGCCCACCACTGCACGCTCAGTGTTTCACCAACAGTGTGTGTTTGTGTGTCTCTAATGTGGGCTGACAGATGAACCATCATCTTTTCCTCTGTGTGTGTGTTATATACTATACTATATAGTTATTAGGGATTGAATATTCAGCAGCCCGAGCTTTATCATTTGATCATCTGTATTATATCTGTTGTTTATTTGTTGGACATCAATTACGTTTTTACCGTTGAATGGTTTTGATTTGGGGAACAGACACAGTCTCTATGTGATAATATCTAGGTAAAAGAGTGTCTATAGCCCCGTTTCCACCGAAATTACCTGGAACAATTTGTACCAGGAACTTTTTTTACAGGAACTTTTTTCCCCCCAGACCTGCTACTGTCTGCGTTTCCACCGCGGTCTAAAGTACTGTAAAGATTAGGCAAATTATGGACTGCGCGCGACTGCTCCTCCCAGTCACCGACGGACAGTAATAATTTTTGCGTGACACTGTATGCAACAGGAGGAGATTCAAGCAGCGCTGGTTTTGCTGGTTATGTACTGTTTTACTAAAGAGGTAGCCTAGTTAACAAAATGGCGGAAAAGAGAGCACTGATACTAAAGCGTATTCTGCTTTAAGTGTGTAAAGCTAGATTTAAAATAAGACAACTTATTATCAGCTGTTATGGACATTGACCGTGAGTCGCGAGACGAACGCGCGCCACCGGACAGAAAGAGCAATACCTTTTAAAATGCCGGTTGAAATAAAATGCTGCGTGAACTCAACCAATCAGGATGTTCAGCGCCCACGTTCCACTTCCGAAAGTTCCTGAAAAAGTACTACCTCGCGAGCAGGGACTATCGGAGAAATATTTACCGAACTTCATTTAGACCCTGGTTACTGTGGTGAAACACACGAGTACCACCCCAAAGTTCCTAGTTACTGGGGAAAGTTCCTGCGGTGGAAACGCGGCTTATGTGTTGGGATTTTCCTGACTTCTGTAACGGGAGGCAGCTAGCAGGCGGTCGGGTAAGCCAGTCCGTCTGCTTCCTGACCTGGCCCCAAGTGAGTCAAGGTTTAGCTCTAAGACTATATGCCAAATTACTAGAGAGAAGATCGGCACCATTCCCAGAAGGATGGAACCTGTCATTCTTCAACAGGTCAGGTCTGCACTAAAAGCTTTTCAATTTGTCTGAACCCCATGTTATTTCCCTGTAATAGAATCGCCAATAACTAGGGCACTTTCAACAGGATTGTCAGTGGGTGCGTCACTGAGTGGGGAGAACCAATAACAGTGACGCCTGTCATTGTTCTCTATTAGCCTGTTAGATAACGTTACCTCATGCCATGTTTTTGCTGCAGTTTGGACCGTGCGATGCAGTCTCTGAAGAACACGGCCAGGAACACACTGGACGAGCTGTCGGAGGTGTTCACGGAGATGAGGGCTCAGCTGTACCTGTACGCCGGGACGCTGCTGCTGAAGATGGCACAGGATGGGGCGCAGCAGTGGAGGGCCGTGCTGGATTCTGCTGCTCTCTGTTATCTTGTGGCCTATCAGGTATGATGTGTGTTTTCTCTTCCTTGCGCGGCTGCAGCTCATGTGATCGGCCACTGTACAGTGTCACATCCGTATCTCCCTCAGGCTCCGAGACCCAAAGCCAAGAGTTTGAAAAGTGAGCATGCATTTCATGAGCCTTTGGAGCTGCTGGCCTCGGACCGCCAGAGCCAGGCGGGTCACATGCTGTTGAATCTGAGCCAGGACGTGGAGCAGCTGCTGAAGGTCGTGGTGGAGGCGTTTGGGAACCGGAGCGGGCCGAGCCATCTGTTCGACGCTCTCTTCGGCACACAGAAGGACGAGCAGCTCTCCTTCATCTGCAACGACGAGATGCACATAGTCAACACACACGCACCCAGCACCGCAGATCTGGCCAAGTGGGACAGCGGTGAGTGTCAGACAGACTCTAGATCCGGTCCAGTCTAGAGGTGTAACTGATCACACAACTCACGGTTTGCATCACATTATGGTTTGAGTCATGCATCCGGATCATTTTTCAGATCAGCAGTTTGGTTTCTGTTTATTATGTAAAGAACACATTAAAGTTTTTCTGTGCTATCAAAAATACTTAATGTTAGAACTTTATTAAACTAAGTGAACAGTCAGTAATAAAGTAAACTAATTAAAGAAGCATAGATAAATACAATAGACCAAAGAATAGGACAAATAGAGGTTTAACAGTAATATTTAGTAAAATAACAGCATAAATATTGCGTTTTGTTGTTTGATTAACATTGACACAGACAGCAACAGGATTTTATAGACTGCTGTCACTTAAACTCTTACTGCACAGTTTTAGTCGTAAGTGCATGTCCACTGTGAAAAGAAATCACAATGTATGATTTTTTTTAAACTATTGATTTGTACAACCCCAAATCAGAAAAAGTCTGGACAGTATGGAAAACGCATATTAAAAAAGAAGCAGTGATTTCTAAATTTACTTTGACTTGTATTTCATTGCAGGCAATGTGAACACAAAATATTTCATGTTTTGTCTGGTCAACTTCATGTCATTTGTAAATATGCATCCTTTCCTGTCATTCAGACCTGGCAACACATTTAAAAAAGTTGGGACAGTAAAGCATTTACCACTTTGTAATGTTGCCATTCCTTTTCACAACACTTAAAAGCGGGAAATGCTTTACTGTCCCAACTTTTTAAATGTGTTGCATGTCTGAATGACAGGAAAGGATGCATATTTACAAATGACATGAAGTTGACCAGACAAAACATGAAATATTTTTGTTCATATTGTCTGCAATGAAATACAAGTCAAAGTAAATTTAGAAATCACTACTTTTATTTATTTATTTGCGTTTTCCATACTGTCCCAACTTTTTCTGATTTGGGGTTGTAAGATACAGCTGCAAATAAGTATTTGTATAGAATTCTGACCCTCAAAGACCTGTTAGTCTACCTTTAAAATGTCAACCTCCACTTCATTTATTATCCTAAATGATATGCACCTGTTTGAGATCGTTAGCTGCATAAAGACACCTGTCCACCCCATACAATCAGTAAGAACCCAACTACTAACATGGCCAAGACCAAAGAGCTGTCCAAAGACACTAGAGACAAACCTGTACACCTCCACAAGGCTGGAAAGGGCTACGGGAAACTGCCAAGCAGCTTGGTGAAAAAGGTCCACTGTTGGAGCAATCATTAGAACATGGAAGAAGCTAAACATGACTGTCAATCTCCCTCGGACTGGGGCTCCATGCAAGATCTCACCTCATGGGGTCTCAATGATCCTAAGAAAGGTGAGGAATCAGCCCAGAACTACATGGGATGAGCTGGTCAATGACCTGAAAAGAGCTGGGACCACTTTCCAAGGTTACTGTTGGTAATACACTAAGACATCATGGTTTGAAATCATGCATGGCACGGAAGGATCCTGCTTAAACCAGCACATGTCCAGGACCGTCTTAGGTTTGCCAATGACCATTTGGATGATCCAGAGGAGTCATGGGAGAAAGTCATGTGGTCAGATGAGTGTATTTGGTCATAATTCCACTAAACGTGTTTGGAGGAAGAAGAATGATGAGTACCATCCCAAGAACACCATCTCTACTGTGAAGCATGGGGGGGTAGCATCATGCTGTGGGGTGTTTTTCTGCACATGGGACAGGGCGACTGCACTGTATTAAGGAGAGATTTTGGGGAACAACCTCCTTCCCTCAGTTAGAGCATTGAAGATGGGTCGAGGCTGGGTCTTCCAACATGACAATGACCCGAAGCACACAGCCAGGATAACCAAGGAGTGGCTCTGTAAGAAGCATATCAAGGTTCTGGCGTGGCCTAGCCAGACTCCAGACCTAAACCCAATAGAGAATCTTTAGAGGGAGCTCAAACTCCGTGTTTCTGAGCGACAGGCCAGAAACCTGACTGATCTAGAGAAGATCTGTGTGGAGGAGTGGGCCAGAATCCCTCCTGCAGTGTGTGCAAACCTGCTGAAAAACTACAGGAAACGTTTGACCTCGGTAATTGCAAACAAAGGCTACTGTAACAAATATTAACATTGATTTTCTCAGGTGTTCAAATACTTATTTGCAGCTTTATCATACAAATAAATAGTTAAAAAACAACAATTGGACTACCAATATCCAGTAAAAGCAGCTGACGTTCAAAAGAAGCATATTCTTCAGTTGCTATTAGTCTGCAATCAAACTTCTCATTGAATAAAGTAGCCAGTCCTCCTCCTCGACCCGGTGAGCGAGGTGTATTAGAGTTTACAGTCCCATGGTGTGAGCGCAGAGAAAGGACTCATGTCCACACTTGTAATGAACATAAAATCTAAACCTTGTGCAATAAAGTCATTTAACAAGAAGGTCTTATTCATCACTGACCTCGCATTGATCAGAACGATCTTCAGCTTTATTGTATCAACATCAAGATGAGTTGTCCGATGCAGCGGTTTAATATTACACAATCTCGCCCCGTCGCGTCAAACGTGGTGAGCGAAGCACTTGTATCGATCCAGTAAAAGTAGGGAAAATCGGGACATTCCAGTTGTTTGATGATTCCATGGAGCGCCATCTCACAAAACGAGAGCAGTCCATTCCGTCAACTACAAAGCTCGAACCCTGCATCTCCACCGGTTACTTCCAAGGGCATGTTTAAGTTTCCAAACCACCTCTTTTCCCTCTACGCTTCCGTCGAATGTAGGGCGGTACAGTGGTGGAGGAGTTTGCCGGTCATAAACTAGTCCAGGAGATGAGCTTTGGCTTAAAACAACAAATGAATAAAAAATTCCATGATTTAAAAAACTATTAAAAATCCATAGTACAAACAGGCTGGAGAGTCTAAGAGACTGAAGGCATGCCAGGAGCATCGGCGCCATCTTGTTTATCCAAAACCTGCTGTGTTCGAGGATACTCGCCGATGTGGGTATTTTGAACTGAATTCTGTGTTTGCAAATAGAGAGGCTCGTTTCAGACAGAAAACAGTGTGCGAGTGTTGAATTGAGTTCTTTTGCGTCTCCTTGCGCTTGAATGCTTAAATTGGCAAGACTTACAATCACGTGCAAATGATAAACTTTCGCTTTATGATGGTTAGACTTCGCAATAATCCATGGGTCACGTGTGCCGATCTGTGTGGTGGGTCCGTATGGATCAGGGATTCACTGCGGTTCATTATAGCACTAGTACTGACGTTGCTGTGTGTGTGTGTGTGTGTGTGTGTGTGTGTGTGTGTGTGTGTGTGTGTGTGTGTGTGTGTGTGTGTGTGTGTGTGTGTGTGTGTGTGTGTGTGTGTGTGTGTGTGTGTGTGTGTGTGTGTGTGTGTGTGTGTGTGTGTGTGTGTGTGTGTGTGTGTGTGTGTGTGTGTGTGTGTGTGTGTGTGTGTGTGTGTGTTTACACAGGTGGAGAGCTTCAGCCTTCAGCACTGGCTCAAGCAGCTCTTCCCTCGCCTCACACTCGAGACCTCCAAACTAGACACCAACGCACCCGAGTCCATCTGCCTGCTCGACCTGGAGGTGCGTCCACCCCTCTACTCATCATCAATGAGGCGCAGGGGAAACATTCACCTTCGTTTGGCTTTCATGAAACATGCACAGTCTCAGAAATGAGTTTTTAGTTGATCCAGATATTCATGCATGTCTGAGGATTGTTTTAGGTGCTGTTGTAGCTTTAGTTAATCAGTGCTTTAGCGCCTCAGCTGTAGCTCTGTGTATATGTGATGTGTTGCAGATGTTCTTGTGTGGCGTCGTGTTCAGCAGTCAGACGCAGCTCCAGGAGACGGCACGGATGGCCTCATGCTCCTCGCCGAATGAGCCCCGGTGTTTGCCTCTGCACATCATGAAGCTCCTGTTCTCCGTCAAGCAGCGCGAGTGGTGGGACGCCGTCTACAGCCTGATCCACAAGAGAGCGCTGTGAGTGATTGCTCTGCTGTGAGTGTGAGCCGGACGCACGGCTCAGTGTCTGACTGCAGTGTTTTCTCCTGTGTGTCTCAGGCCGGGGACGTCGGCTAAACTGCGGCTGCTGGTTCAGCACGGTCTCGGCACGCTGCGCGCCGGAGAGAAACACGGCCTTCAGCCGGCACTGCTCATCCACTGGGCTCAGCATCTCACTGACACGGTACGCCTGCCCACAGCCGTCCTCATGATGCTCCTTCTGAGCCAGGAATGAATTATAAATACACAATTTCTAAAGTAATTTTGTTGCAAGATTCTTCAGTTATGAAACAGTCGATTCCGCTATAAGCAGCTCTGCAGAAGACAATCGTGTCATCATCATTCAATTAAAGAAGTGACAGAAGAGCAAGTTCACCATCATACTCTGCATACTTCATAACACACCTCTGTTTACCTGACTTCATGCATGTGTAAATATGCCTCTGGTTAAGCCGATTATGCTCTCTCTCAGTAATAAAGTGCACTTAGTTTCTCAGATATTACAGCTGTAAACATCAGGAAGCAGCTCACGCATTCAGTCGAGGGAATGAGCAGAGCTGGATAAATTAGTTTTTGTGTTTGATCAGCACCTGATTCCCATACTTTCTTCACATGTCGATGACTTCATTAGTATGAGAGTACTAGTACAGACTGAGCAGGTGTGTCTTGAACCTCGACCCTTGTGTTTGACAGGGTGAACGGGTCAACTCTTACTATGACCAGAAGGAGTATGCAGGTCGCAGTGTGCACTACTGGAAAGTTGTGCTTCCCTTGCTTGAGAAAATCCGACGCAAACGCAGCATCCCAGAACCTCTGGAGCCGATGTTCATGCACTTTCACAGTAAAGACATACAGGTATATACTCTCTTCTTTTGGATGATTTGTGACTCCCTGCTTCTGTTCCTTAGTGCTGTATTGTCTCTAATGGTCTCTTTGTCTTCAGCCTTCTCAAGTGCGAGTATATGAGGAAGAGGCCGCTATAAGCTTCGCCACACTACTTGACATCGAGGGAAACACCAATGAGGCCATCGAAAACCTGGAGAAGCTCAACAGCATCTCGTCTAACTGGCATCTTGCTAAGGTAACAGTGCTTTCACTGGACATCAGGTTCAGCTTCAGAAGTGAAGGGATTAATATCGGTAGGATTGATCTTCTCACCTGATGAGTTTGTGGATGGTGTGTTGATGGTCAGATTTATCAGAGGCTGTCGGAGGAGGCGGGAAACGGGCTGGAGGAGACGCAAGGCAGGTGCACCAACTTCCTCCTGCAGTTCAGGAAATACCTGACAAAGATTTATCAGGCCAGTCCAGAAGACATGGACAAGGTATGTTAAACATCTCTGATGCCTGTGCGGCTCAAGTTACACCAGGGTCCCTCAAATCTGACCCTGGAGAGCCACTGTCCTGCAGAGTTTTGCTCTGACATCAAACAAACACACCTGAACAAGTTAATCAAGGGCTTAAGGATTATTAGAACACTACAGGCTGGGTTTGAGCTAATCTCAGTAGGGCAGTGGCTATCCAGGGTCAGATTTGAGCAAACCTGCTATAAACCAATGCATTTACAAGTGGCCATTGTAGGAAATACAGTGCATCCAGAACGTATTCACAGTGCTTCACTTTTTCCAGCCTTATTCCAAAATGGATTAAATTCCACTCGAGGACATTCCCAGAGTCGTCCCGTAGCCACTCCTGTGTTATCTCAGCTGTGTGCTTCGGGTCGCTGTCCTGTTGGGAGATGAACCTTCACCCCAGTCTGAGGTCAAGAGCGCTCTGGAGCAGGTCTTCATCAAGGATGGCTCTGTACATTGCTGCATTCATCTTTCCCTCCATCCTGACTAGTCTCCCAGTTCCTGCCGCTGAAAAACACCCCCACAGCATGATGCTGCCACCACCATGCTTCACTGTAGGGATGGGATTGGCCAGCTGATTTAGCGATTTAGCGATTTTAGTTTCACGTGGTCTGATAGTCCTTCAGGTGCCGTTTGACAAACTCCAGGGATGCTGTCATGTACCTTTTCCTGAGAAGTGGCATCAGGTTCTTGGTCACCTCCCTGACTAAGGCCCTTCTCCCCGATCGCTCCGTTTGGCCGGACGGCAATTCTAGGAAGAGTCCTGGTGTTCCCAAACTTCTCCCATGTACAGATGATGGAGGCCACTGAGCTCATTGGGACCTTCAGCTGCAGAAATGTTTCTGTACCCTTTCCCAGATCTGAGCCTCGATACAATCCTGTCTCGGAGGTCTACCTTTGACTTCATGGCTTGGTTTGTGCTCTGACATGCACTGTTAACTGTAAGACCTTATATAGGCAGGCGTGTGCCTTTCCCAATCATGTCCAATCAGCTGAATTTATCATAGGTACTCCAGTCAAGCTGTAGAAACATCTCAAGGGTGATCAGTGGGAACAGGACCACCTGAGCTCAATGCTGAGTGTCATCGCAAAGGCTGAGACTAAAGTGATTTTTCAAAGATTCCAGACAAACTTCTTTCATGTTGTCATTTTGGGGTATTGTTTGTAGAATTTTGAGGTAAATAATGAATTGAATCCATTTTGGAATAAGGCTGTGACATAAAATGGGGAAAAGTGAAGCGTTGTGAATACTTTCAAGATGCCTGTGTATTGTGATATTTATTGTAATTAACCATAGTTTTAAGAATATTTTGATGTCAATCTTTGCTCCGTATGTATGCAGCAAAGTGTCCAAAGTGTCTTTATTTGTGTAGGCGAGAGATGTGCACATGGGTTTGGACTGATGTGAGCGTGAGTAAATGGGAGTTTTGAATGAACTAGTAAACTCTGTCTCTTTGTGTTTTAAGTTACCTGTATCAATGGAGGATGTGATGGATTTGCTGAACGAGGTCAACCAGCAGCTTGCAGATGATGGCGAGCAGAATGAACATCAAGTGGACTATCCGCTAACGTCCAGCCCCGGTCAGCCTACAGAGGCACATGTGAAATTCTCCACTCCGTCCCCATCGAAAAGTGTCACGTCTCCATCCAAACGATCTGTGGTATGTCATAGCACTGGTGTTTCTGCAGATGCTTTGCTTGATGTTTACAGAGCGCTACGGTTCCTGACTGTTGTTTCCTCCTCCAGTTCTCGCCCAAAACACCTCCTCACTGGGCCGAGGACCATAAGTCCCTCCTGCAGATGTTGTGCCAGCAGGTCGAGTCCTTGAAGGTCAGTCGCACATCCACCGCTTGTAGCAGAATCAGTCACTGTGCTTGCTTTTGCTTTGCCACAGATGTGGCCAATGTTTTATTTATGAAGCCTATTGATATTCTTATAAAACTGTGGACAACATTTAACCCAGTTTTGAGTCCTCTTGGTGAAATTGGATCAGATGAGTTTCAGATTTTATGGTTTGTAATATCTTTTGTTTTGTCTCACACAGAATGAGGTTCATGACCTGCGCCATAATAATTCCTCTGATGCGACGGCATCCTCATATAGGATGTATCGAGATAATTATCCTGCAGAAGGACTTCAGGAAGCATTTCCTGGAGCGCAGGCATTCCATGGTGTTCCTCTTACTGGTCAGTTCAATGAGTGTCTTTATCCCCCTAATCTGCAGTCTTTAAAGCTGTTAGTGTGTACCAGTGGTTCTCAAAGTGTCCCCCCCCAAAAAACACATCTCAAATCTTGTTCACTTTCAGCATTCAAATATACCAATGATCTCACGACAATAGACATGCAAACCAATGAGGGTTGTGCAGTTTAGTGCTTATGTGACCAAACAAATGTTCTTGCTGGCACACCAGATTTGAATAGGGACGATAAGAATTTGAGTGAAAACGACTTGAAATTGCAGTGTTTTGCACGTTCCACAAATGAATATTTTTTCTGCAAACATTGAACACATCTGATTGACGTTAAAGGGTTAGTTCACCCAAAAATGAAATTTGTCATAAAATATCGCTCCAAACATGCAAGACTTTCGGAACACAAATGATAATCTTTTTGATGAAATCTTTCTGTCCCTCCGTTGACAGTCCGAGCAAATTACACTTTGACTCTTCAGAAGTTCATAGAGATTGTAAAACTATTCCATAGCATTTGAGCCATTTATTCCAAAATTTCTGAAGAGACTCGAATTATTTATACGATGAACTGATTGAATAGGCTTATATTAACCTAAACGTTCATCAACTCACTCATCATTTGTGATAAATGGTTAAACGCTGGTTAGAGGAAGAATTAGAGGCTTATGTTCTGTAAACACAATTACAGGTAGAGCACTACTCCCCAGGTCTTTAGCAGCCTCAAATGCTCAAACAGTCAGTGCTCACCCTAAACACTCTCGTTGTGCTTAAGAGGTCTGTGAGAGGAGCTTGCACTGTTAGCTTTAGGGAACTTAAGAATGACTTCCACTTCAACAGGTTTTATCCAACCATGGCCTGCCTGTCCCTAGGCCTGCCATCACTCTCACATTTAGACAGGTTTAAGGTTAGCAAGGCACGTTTAAACCTTTCAAAGACCATTTTCAGGGTTTTAATATGGTCTTCCCATGACTCAGTATAGACTACAATATTGTTAATGTATGCATCACCCAAGCATTTGGTATGTCACTCAACACAATATGCATCAGCCTTTGAAAGGTAGCTGGAGCATTTCTCATCCCGAAGGCAAGGACCGAGTACTCCAGGAAGTAGTCTGGAGTAACAAATGCAGAGATTTCTACAGCACGGGTAGTTAGTGGCATTTGCCAGTAACCCTTTAGTAAGTCAAGTTTTGTAACAAACCTGGCTGATCCCACCTGATCTACACAATCCTTCATATGGGGGAGCAGAAACGTGTGTGTGTGTGTGTGGTCTTGTCACTGCGTTCACCTTGCAAAAGTCAGAACAAAATCGGTAGGTACAGTCTGCCTTTGAAACTGTGGGCTCCACAGGCTCTGACTATGCTGAGCCAGACCGTGCTGTAATGTACTCTACTTCAGCTTTCATTATCTGAATCAGAGTGAAAAGGTAGATCTTCCATTACAGTTTTGTAGTCTTTTACCATCTTGAGCGGCAACTTGCACTACTATAGCAACCATAAGGGTGTAGTTAGAAGGATTCACTGGGAATCAGGTTTAGAGTCATGAACAGATCTCTTTAACAGGTTAATGTGGCATATTCTGGTTTTACACTGCCTACGAGGAGTGTTTACAACAGTCTGTTTCGCTAAGTTTCTCTTTCACAGAGTACAGACCTGTGAACTTAGCATGGAGGGAGGAACCAGGCTCAGTTTGAAGTGAAAGAACTTATTCGGTTGAAAACTATTAGAAAAACGTTATGTCGTAGCATTCTTTCATTTTAGCTTGGGTTGTGGCCAAATGTTCTCTAGCCTGCTCACAAGCTCTGTGTAACCGTTCTCTAAGTGCTTACATAATCAAGGACTGTGAAAGACATTGCCTCTTTAGCAACTGCTCGCTGAACACTTTAAGAGGGCCTCGCATCGTGTGACCAAAAGCAAGATCGGCAGGACTGAATCCAAGGGATTCCTGGCCATTCTTTACAGGCCCTCTTTGCTGTTGAGCTAGAACGATTTGATGAGCTTCATTGAGGGAAGAATAGGCAATGGGTCTCCGTCTCCACATTATTTCCCTTTTCCAAAAGTACTTCACCTTGAGGTTTGCAACAGACTCCATACAGCTTGCTAAAAAAAACTCTGTGCTCTGAATGGTAACCAATTGTTCCCTACCCACTCCTAAAACAGGCTTTATTTCAGGTACAGAATCTAGCCTACCTTGCAGGGTTCTGTAACGTCAGCCTTCTCTGGCATGTTACAATAATTTCCGTCAACCAAGAAGCTCTCAGATCAATTACATCTCCCAACTCTTTTCTTTGGGCATGTGTGAATGCGCATGAATGGAAGGGTTATAGGGTACAACTCCGAGGGTTACAGGGCCTGTGACCAAATCTGACATAAGGTACAGATAATGTAATGGCAAATTAAGACCGCCCGTGCCAATCCCACGCACTAAGATATTGGTGCCAGAATAAACGGTTAAAAACGGTAAAGATTTTTTGCAAATAAGTGACTTGACTGATCCAGCGTCTCAAATCTTCTCTGATTTACTCACTGCATCAGGTGATTGAGACCTTGTGCCATTTAGTAAAAACGGCTGATACGCACTCGTTACAGTCTTTTTATCACAATTATTGTTACAGACGGTGTGCACTAAAGCTGCACTTTTAGGCTGTGACGCTGCAGTTGTCTGTTTCCAAGACTTAACACTCAGAAATCAGATGAATCGGATCCAGGCCGAAAAAACAAGCACACTTGTCGTTGTTTTTTACAAGGCAAACTCGTGATGGGTTTAGTGTGTGGCAAGACAGGTCTCACCTCTCTGTTCATATTAAGGCTAGTAGAGGATTATTATATTACGCTGCGGAGTAAATAATGCATTCCGGTGCGTTAACACTAATTCCTCAGCTAAAACAGCTACGTCAACGATAGAAGACAACTTCTGTTAAAGTGAATTACCACCTTTTCAGTGTGCACCTCTCTCGGGCGAACTCAACATAAGTCTGTTTGGCAGTTTTGGAAGGAGAGCTGAACCTTTGTCTGTACACCTCTGGTACCAGTTCATAGGCTCTAAGTACAGCAGCCTTCACAGGGTTATAGTCAAGCGATTGTTCTAGTGGCAATGCAGAAGAAACCTCCTGGGCTCCAAAGGTAAAGGCTTGCTTTTCAGTTCTGGCACCTTTCGCTCCATCTGCCGCAATCGAATGTCACGATCAGTTTCTGCCTCTATAATGCGCAGTTTAACCAGCACTTGCTTGATAACTTTTGTTGCCTCTGTAGGAACATTAATATTGAAAATGTTAGCAATCAACACTAAATCCTTTTTCCTACAATGCTCAAAGAGAGAGTGAACGCAGCTAATCAGTGTTGAGCCTGCTCAGTACCTGGATGGGAGACCTCCTGGGAAAACTAGGAGTCTGCTGGAGGAGGTGTTAGTGAGGCCAGCAGGGGGCGCTCACCTGTGGTCTGTGTGGGTCCTAACACCCAGTGTAGTGATGGGGAGACTATACTGTAGCAAGCACCTGCCTCTATATCCCGAGTGAGCCCCCAATTGCCACATTCCCCTCTCAGTCTAGGGGTCAGGAGGGGAGATAAAGGAAAAGCAAATATGATGATAACGTAGAGATGTAAAAATATGTGGAGTACACACTTCAGCCTCAGTCTCAAAGTGAAAACATAACACCACTTTAAGGAAAAGGAAGTGTTTATTTTCTACATATAACAAAAAGGCTTCACAAAAATATGGGAATAAATCTTCAGGAAAGTATGGCCTAAAACAACAAGCAGAATGGAAGCTAACTAAAGTTTAAAGGAGCTACCTGCCCTGCACAAAAACAAAGATGAAATCCAACAACATAAACTTCCCTGAGCTTCCTCTCTTACCAAAAAACAGGAGAAAAAAAATACACAAAATAAAAATGCACTCTCTCCCTACCTTTCCCAGATAACAGCACTATTTAATAGAGGTAACTAGAAGTGATACAATACCTTTTAAATACCAACAGAAATCAATACTAGCATGATCCATCTTAATTATCCTCCCAAAGATATACTGGCAAACAAACGAGACCACCGTAGCTGGCGCATAGCTAGTGAGTATAGGTCCCACTCCTAACTCAAAGATAAGTACTGACACACACACACACACACACACACACACACTTTTTCTACTTCTAAAAGGGGACGTCAACTAAACAATGAGAACCACTTGTGTATACATTAGTTAAGATGTGCTTAAAACCCATTCCTTTGATTTGTCTCAGTTGCCACTACAGGTCCCTCTGCGTACTACAACCAGTCTCCAGCATATAATTCACAGTATCTTCTACGCACTGCTGCAAATGTTACACCAACAAAGGTAGTGGAGTGATTTCCATGTAAAAGCAATGTATTCTACCCTTTATTGTAACCAAGAAAATCAAAATATGTTTTCTTTACCTCTGCAGGGCCCAGTATACGGGATGAATCGCCTTCCTCCACAGCAGCATATGTATGCCTACCAACAACCAACACACACACCACCTCTTCAGTCAACTCCTGCATGCATATATCCTCAAGAGCAGGTCTTTGGTGCTCCCATCCGATTTGAATCCCCAGCTACATCCTTACTCTCCCCATACAGTGAAGAGTATTATGGTCACAATTTTCCTCAGCCTACAGTCAATCCAACATTGCCAGAGCCGGGCTATTTCACTAAGCCATCTGTCATTACATCCACGCAGCCATCCAGGAGCAGTGAAAGCAAGGCTGGTGACCCCAAGATGAGTTCCACAGGTGAACCTCCTAAGGTTCCAAACTTTGGGGGCGTTGCCTTTGCCCCATCAACATCGGCAACAACTGCATTCAAATTCAACTCCAATTTCAAGTCCAATGATGGGGATTTCACCTTTTCTTCTTCTCAGATGAAAAACAGTGAAAGTCTCTTGGGACTTCTGACATCAGATATTCCTCCCAAAGCGGAAGGACCATCAGACCTGGAACATCAGAACCAAGACCAGCCGCCTAGCCAGAGTGGAGTCTTTACTTTTGGGAGTAAAAGTGCTACAGGATTTTCGTTCACTGATGGTGCTCAGAGCAAAATGAATATTTTTGGCAACTCTGACCAAAGATTTAGCTTTGCAAGTGGAACCAAACCAGTTTCAGGAAATCCAGAGGCTCAGGAAGAGAAAAGCGGGGAAAGTGATAATGATAGCACCCATGTGGAAGAGGAAGAGGATGGACCTCATTTTGACCCCATCGTGCCTCTTCCTGATAAGGTTGATGTGAAAACTGGTGAGGAGGAGGAAGAGGAGATGTTCTGCAGGAGAGCAAAACTCTTCCGGTTTGACTCTGAGACTAAAGAATGGAAAGAGAGGGGCATTGGAAGTATTAAAATTCTAAAACACAGAACATCTGGGAAAGTTCGTCTGTTGATGAGGAGGGAACAGGTTCTCAAAATCTGTGCTAATCACTATATCACTGCAGATATGGTTCTCAAACCAAATGCTGGATCTGACAAGTCCTGGGTGTGGTACGCTATGGACTATGCGGATGAAATGCCGAAGACTGAGCAGTTGGCCGTTCGTTTTAAAACAGCTGACGAGGCTGCACTGTTTAAAGTCAAATTTGAGGAGGCTCAAAAATTCATTCTAGAGTCCCCACAAGGCCAACAGTTGGAAAAGAAATGTGAGACTCCAAAGCCTCAGGTTTCATCTAAAGACATGGATCTTAAAACAATGTTTTCCAAGAAGAAAGGTGAATGGGACTGTGATGTGTGCTGTGTTAGAAACTCTTCCACATCTGCAGTATGTGTCGCCTGCAACAGTCCAGCTCCTTCTACAGCAAAGATCAAACTTGTAAAGTGCCCACAAGGCCAACAGTTGGAAAAGAAATTTGAAACTCCAAAGCCTCAGGTTTCATCCAAAGAAATGGATCTTAAAACACTGTTTTCCAAGAAAGAGGGTGAATGGGACTGTGATGTGTGCTGTGTTAGAAACGCTCCCACATCTTGCAGTATGTGTCGCCTGCAACAGTAAAGCTCCTTCTACAGCAAAGATCAAACCTGTAGAGCAGCTGAAAGGATCTGCATCTGTGGCTCCTCCTGCCAAATTGTTTTCTTTTGGTCTTCCTGGAGATTCTGATAAGATTGCCATCAGCACCGATGTCAGCTCAAAGGGATTAGCATTTGGGTCTCAAAAACCAGTTTCTTTTCAATTTGGATCCAATGATGCTGCAGCAACATCTGTTGACCTTGCAGCTCAGGCTGATAAGAAAACTATTCAGGCTGATGCACCACAACATGCAAAAGTGTCAGCAGCTCCAGCATTACCCTTTGGCTCTGGTTTTGGCTCTAAATTTGTCAAGAAAGAGGGTCAATGGGACTGTGACTCCTGCTTCGTGAGGAATGATGCTTCAGCAACTGAATGTGTTTCCTGCAAAGCCCCCTGCAAAGCCCCCTGCAGCACTGGGTTAGGTGCCATGTTTGTTAAAAAAGAGGGACAGTGGGATTGTGACACTTGCCTGGTAAGAAATGAAGGTACAGAGAGCCAGTGTGTCTCATGTCAGGCAGCAAACCCAAAAATGAAAGGCAAGACATCTACTGCACAGTCAAGTTCCTCTTTTACCTTCAGTTTTGGTAGTTCTAGCAAGCAACCTGCTGCCACAGGATTTACAGCCAATTTCAATCCAGGTCCTGCTTTTCAGTTTGGGACAAGTAAGGATGAAGTGTCCTCAGAAGGTTTCAAGTTTGAGTCCTCTACAACTCAGGCTGATAAGTCATCAAGCAGTTCAAACTTTTCATTCTCCATGCCAGTGCCCGCTGGTGGTTTCAAGTTTGGCATTGCAGAATCTGAGACACGAGCATCAGACGGGCAGTCACAAAATGGATCTGCATCTGACCTCCTCAAAAATATTGCTGAACTTCACAGAGAGAAGGGAAAAGAGGCTATCCCAAGTTCCTCAGATGAGCCAGTAGACTCTAGTAGTCACGATAATAATCCCCTCTTTGCCGGCAGGTCTAATTCTTTTAGTTTTACAGACTTCGCAAAGTCCTCACAAGGTAAATTTCATTCTGGCCAGGAGGATATTGCTGAATTTCCCGGAGAGAAGGAAAAAGAGGCAATCCCAAGTTCCTCAGATGAGTCCGTAGATACTGGTGGTCACGACAATAATCCCCTCATTACCGGTAAGCCTAACTCTTTTAGTTTTGCAGACTTGGCAAAGTCCACACAAGGTAGTTTTCAGTTTGGCCAGGAGGATCCCACTTTCAAAGGCTTTGTAGGGGCTGGCGAGCAGCTTTTTAGAGGAATTAATTCCAGCTCTAAAGCAGACACCTCTGCCAATCAAGATGATGACATGTACAAAACAGAGGAGAATGACGATATTCAGTTTGAGCCAGTTGTTCAGATGCCTGAGAAGGTTGACCTTGTTACAGGGGAAGAAGATGAGAAAAGCTTGTATTCACAGCGTGTCAAACTCTTCAGATTTGATACGGAAACAAGCCAATGGAAAGAAAGAGGAGTTGGCAACCTTAAACTGCTCAAAAATAGTAAGAATGGGAGACTTCGAGTTCTTATGAGGAGAGAGCAGGTGTTGAAGGTTTGTGCTAATCATTGGATCACAACCACAATGAACTTGAAGCCTCTCTCTGGGTCAGACCGAGCCTGGATGTGGATGGCCAATGACTTTTCAGATGGAGATGCCAGATTAGAACAGCTTGCGGCAAAATTCAAAACTCCAGAGCTTGCAGAAGAGTTCAAGCTAAAATTTGAGGAGTTTCAGCGGCTGCTATTGGATATTCCTTTACAGACCCCTCACAAGCTTGTGAATACTGGCAGAACGGCCCAACTTATACAGAAAGCTGAAGAAATGAAATCTGGTCTTAAAGACCTCAAATCATTCTTGACTTACCAAAGCAAGGATGATGAAAATAGCGTTGCAGGTAACAGTACCTCTTCAGTCATAGTCAAGCTCGACTCTGAAAGCACCGGCACTGCTTTAGAATGGGATAATTACGATTTGCAAGAGGAAGCGCTCGAGAACTATGCTAATTCTTCTATGTGCAATGCCCCTTCACAGCCTGATACGGTAGCAAAACGTTTGTTCCGTTTTGGTGAATCGACCACTGGCTTTAGCTTCAGTTTTCAGCCTATTCTCAGTCCCTCTAAGTCTCCATCTAAGCTAAACCAGAGCCAGGCTTCTGTTGGCACAGATGATGAACAAGAAACATCACAAGAGGAAGAGCGAGATGGTCAGTACTTTGAGCCTGTTGTGCCATTGCCTGATCTTGTCGAGATCTCAACAGGGGAGGAGAAGCGAACAAGTACTTTTCAGTCACAGGGCCAAACTATACCGCTATGATAAAGAACTTAGTCAGTGGAAGGAACGAGGTATAGGAGATCTCAAAATACTACAAAACCATGAAACAAAACGTGTCAGACTTGTGATGAGGCGGGACCAGGTCCTAAAACTGTGTGCAAACCATTGGATTGATTCAAATATGAAACTTGAGCCCATGAAAGGAGCCGAGAAAGCGTGGATCTGGAGTGCCTTTGATTTTGCTGAAGGGCAGGGCAAGGTTGAACAGTTGGCTGTACGATTTAAACTGCAGGAAACGGCAAGTACTTTCAAAGAAGTCTTCGAAGAGGCAAAGACTGCCCAGGAAAAAGACATTCTTCTCACCCCGCTTTCTACAAGAGTACCTACCTTCACCCAAGAGGTGCTTTGTGGTAAGGCTGCGGTTGCTGTACTTGAGGAAACCACAAAAGAACGTACTGCACTTCCTGAGGATGAAAGCAGTCTTAAACTAGATGGGACGCCTGGGGAAGAGCTTGGTGCGCAATTCTCCAAGACTGTGGTCTCTCCTCCCAAGTTTGTCTTTGGGTCAGACGCTGTGCAGAAGATCTTTGGGAGCCCTTTGTCATCAAAAGAGAAATCTCCTGTTCTGGTTCCCAGTTCAAAAGAAGAGGAAACGAGTGCCTCAAGACTGAAAACCTCTGAACAGGCAGTGACCAGTCAGCCATCTGTTGGGAATCCTTTCAGCATCCCAACAACAAGTAAGCTATATTCTGTGGCCCATAGTTTATTAATAACTCTGTTTAGTCCTCTTAGTTTACATCAGGGATCTCCAACCCTGTTCTCAGAGGGTTGCCCTCCTGCAGGTTTAGTTCCAGCCCTGCTCCAAACACACCTGCCTGCAATTGATCAAGCATTACTAAAGATAAGCATTAGCTGGTTTTGGTGTGTTTAATCAAGGTTGGAGTTAAATGCGTCCCCGGTTTAGATTCTAGTTGTTTGGTTATTGACACGTTTATGGTCTTGTTGTGCACTGTTCATTGGTGTATGTTTTCTGAAGGAAGAAAAAATGTCCTTGTTATCTGTTGCCTCTGAAATGTCTCCTTTATAGCTGATGTCATTAAGCCCATGTTTCTGTCGTATAGAGACTTTCACCATCCACCCAATTACTGAGATAATTCAAGTCATTCACAAGAATAACACAAGCCTTTAACACGTAACTATTTTTTTTAGGTTTGGATTTTAGGCTTTTCAAAAATAATCCAATGGCATTTTGGAGCTGCACATCAGCCACCCAGTTTGAAGCCCAAGGTATTTCGGGTCACTGTTTACTGTGGCATATAGAGTTCTCACTGACTGGCATGAGCCGGGAGACCTGACCTTGGCTGAATGATGTGATAACTTAAACATTATTTGCCTCAATCGAAACGTTTGCATGATCTGAAATTGGCTAACCTTTAGCTGTTTGTTTGAAACATTAGTAGAACTTACAATTAAAGTTGACCATTGGCTTTAAAGTCCTTAAAGTATTCAGCAGTGAGTGACTTGTAAGGTTATTTTCCAATCTTGAAATGTGACACCTGAGATTGTTTTGTCTCGGCTATATGTTGTATGTGTAGAACATATTTAAAACAAGTTAAATAAAATTTAAAAAAAGTTACGGTTTCCAGTACCACAGCTAAATGTTTTGTTATTGGCATCGACTACTGGAATTTTGGTATCTTGACATCCCTAATTTTGGTGGTGAAGAGTAACTTTGGATTTGAATGGATTGAAGCGGACTGGCTGTGAGATGTTTGAGCAGAACAGGACAGTTATCCTGGGATGCGCTTCAGTTTCAGCTTGCTCTTTGTGCACTGTTGAGTGCTCTAGCCTTTCTGACTCTACTGACCTGGAGTCTTCTTTTACACTCTTTCAAAATGAAGTTCAGTCCAAACGCTGCTTCCTGCAGACTTGTGAACCCACTAATTTGCACACTCAAATCTAAACACATGCAGAATGGAGAATACATTCAAAGCTAGAAAGTTTGTCCTGTATCTGAGACGTAAGGGCAAGCAGACAACTGAAGCATACTTTGAAGTTTACGAGTTGGTTGTTGTTGTGTTTAACTTGCTAACAAATCGATGTGTGTGTGTGTATCTGCATGCTATGCAGAGTGAGATTTGATTTCACTAAACCCGTTTAGCTGTTGTTGCTTTCTATCTCATTCTTATGCTGTAGTTTACATGCCTCATATGTTCCCTTACTGTAAATGAATGGATCACCACATTTCCCCCCTTATAGTCAAGCTAAAGAGTTGTGCCTAATATATACACTCTTTACTTTTCAGATGAATGTCATGCATTGCATTCAAGTTGTACATTTGATCAGTTAATGCATTCACTGGAAATTGAATGGCAATGCCATAACTGTATCTTCCAGTGAAGTGCTCTGGTGATGTATGCAGGTCTTCTCTAATCATCTAGTGCTCTTAAACCCCGCCCTGCAAGCTCATCTGCATACAATCAAGAGCCACGCAGACATCTCAACATCCAATCAGCAAGCAATGACTGGAACCAAGCACCGCCCTACTTTATTTTTCTTTTTTTTCTGATAATCTGTTTACATTAGATGCACATCACAGTATGGAAGATCTGATGCTACTTCTGTTACAGCATGACTTTAAATGGCAGCAGTGGGTGTTGATACCTTGATTCAGTTTAGAGCAGTTAAGAAAGAAATCACTGATCAGGAGCATGAGTGTTTGCATGTGTGTGTCTTTATTAATTTAATGTTCGGTGTGAAATGTCATCACTGAAGGCGCTAGATGAGACTCTATTGGTTGTGTTTCAAATTTGTAAAAGACTTGGTTTGCTTCTGAAAGCTTCAGTCATGTTGTTCCAAAATTTGTGTTGAACTATTCTTTTAACATCTGTAGTTGCAATAGTTGAAATGAGTCTTACTGTTTGTTTTTGCTCAGTCTCGCCTCAGTCAGAACAGAAGAGCACTCTGGACGAGTGCGACGAAGACCTTGAGATCATATTTGAGCTCAAGCCAACAAGACAGCAAGCAGAACTGGCCGTGCGACTGATGCTTCCTCCTACATTCTTCTGTTACAAAAATGACCCAGGATACGTCAGCGACGATGACAACGATGGTACGATCTAAACTGTGTTTGAGTATAGTCTGGTTTCTGTCACTAGTAACCAGGGCTGGGCGATATGGCCAAAAAATCATATCTCTGTATTTTTTGGTTGAATAGCGATACACGGTATCTATCCCGGTATTTTCTACGTTTTTCTATTTGGATAAAAAAATCTGTGTTTATTCTAATACAATTCTAAAATAATAATTTTTTCACATCTTGCCCAATGATGTCCTTAAAACAATGTTGATTAAGAAGGCTATAAACAAATACAGTGAAGTTAATGTTGGCTATGCAATATACTGGGTGCAAAAAGTGGGTTAAAATCACTTTACATTCTAACATTGTAACATTACAATCTAAAAACAAAATTAATAATTCACTGAACTAAAAATGAAAATAAAAACAAAAGCCCATTAGCTTTTATTTGATCCATTATAATGGTCACTTTCATAAAAATATACTTACTTGTAGGTTTAAAATTCCACATATGGCACATTTATTGTCCAACAATAAATATTTTAGAAATATTTTAGTCAGAATTATTGCATTCCTGTTGCGCTCCGTCTGTTCACGCGGTGGCGCTTAAGCCTGAATCTTAGCAGCTCGTCCTCTCCTCTCCTGACCGGACAATGGACATATTTGCATGACTTCCTAACATTTACAGATGGAGAAAATACCTTTGAAATGTAAGTTATGCTCTGAGGAAAGCACCGCATTTCAAATGCATTAAACAGTGGGAGTCTGTCAGCACAAGTAGCATAACGTTATCTCTCAGAGCATCTGACAGGGCACGCTGATTTAAGCTATACGTGCTAACTGTATCTTACCAGTTATTTTGAAGCCCTTAATGTAGAGCACGTTGTGTCATGCACTTTCCCTGCATCAGCTCATTCTGATTGCTCCGCTGTTTTTCAGATGCGTTTGAATCAATCTACTGTATATCAATATAAACGGTATTGTCTCATTCCGTATCGCTTCTAAAAATATATCGATATATCTTACAAACTCGATATACCGCCCAGCCCTACTTGTAACAGGAAAACAAATATCCGAACTCCATTAATAAAGCAGCAGAGGCTCTGAGTACAGATCTGTCCAGAACTACCAGGTTTGTCTATCGGAGCTGCTTCTTACTCCGGCTGTAAGGAATGATGCTGGTCAGATCAGTACGCAGGTGCCTTGACCGGTGGGTTAAATCATGCTTCACCTGTGTTTGTACTCTACAGATGAAGATTTTGAAACCGCAGTGAGAAATCTGAAAGGAAAGCTGTATCTGGATGGCACTGATGGGCCATCAGATCATGGTAAGTGACATGCATTATTGAGCCTAGTATAATAGTGAATGTAATAGATTATATATATACACTATATTGCCAGAAGTATTGTGCCGCTCCTCCAGATCCCAGAGTTCAGGTGTTCAGTCCCTTCATGGCCACAGGTGTATAAATCAAGCTCTAGGCATGCAGACGCTTCTACACACATTTGTGAGAGAATGGCTCGCTCTCAGGAGCTCAGTGAACTCAAGCGTGGGACCGGGATAGGTTGCCACCTGTGCAATAAGGCCATTCCTGACATTTCCTCACTACTAAATATTCCACGCTCAACTGTTAGTGGGATTATAACAAAGAGGAAGCCATTGGGAACAACAGTAACTCAGCCATGAAGTGAAACCCCAGAGCGGGGTTAACATTTCAGTTACCGAGTGTTGTGATCTAACAGACAGCTGGGAGAGAGTCACACGATTTACAGCAATAAACTCCAGCCAGATAGTCTTTTTTTTTTCGGATTTTGGATTTCGATCGGTCCTGTCGTACTGATACCCGATCCGGTAAATAATGACGGTATTGGAGCTGATACTGAGTATCGGATCGGCACATCCCTAGTTTCCATGGCCGAGCAGTCCCAGCTTTTGTCAATGTAGTGTATGTTGCTGTGTTTTTCAGACACAGATGTATTCAGATGTACTGCTGAACATCTCTGTTCGCCTAGAGACTCATCACTGGCTCTTCTATAGGCCTAATGCCTTTGACTGATGCTGGTCTGTAAATCCAATGTTTTATTGGATTTGTTTATTAATCCAAATTCAAGCATTACTATTTCCAGATAGAAATCTAAAAAACGAGTTTAACTACTCAAGGCTGGAACAAATATTTGATCAACACATGCATCTGAAAAGGATCAGTTAACACTAACTGCTTTCCAAAGTGTGGTTGTGGCACTTGTAAGTAGCTAGTGCCCTGGCATACCGGTGTGGCTGATCAGCACTGAAAGAGAGTGTGTTTGCAGACTCTGAGTGCACACTAGTGTGGGAGAAGAAGCCGACTGCAGCCGAGGAGCAGAGAGCCAGACGCCTGCAGCTGCCGCCCACCTTCCTCTGCGGCATCAGCAGCGACTCCGAGGCCGAGGCCGATCGACCGGACGACTTCAGCTCCGAGCTTCAGAAACTACAGCACACACAGGTCAGGCGACCTTCTGAACACTGAGATGTGGTGGGATTTGCAGCACTGGTTAGACTTGTCTTTTTGGGCCCCACAGGTGAAGCCGAAGCCTTCCCATGATGCTTCAGACCCACAGGTGAAGCCGAAGCCTTCCCATGATGCTTCAGACCCACAGGTGAAGCCGAAGCCTTCCCATGATGCTTCAGACCCACAGGTGAAGCCGAAGCCTTCCCATGATGCTTCAGACCCACAGGTGAAGCCGAAGCCTTCCCATGATGCTTCAGACCCACAGGTGAAGCCGAAGCCTTCCCATGATGCTTCAGCAGAAGAGCCTCCTGCAGACAGGAGCCGCCCCATTGACCTCTCCACAAAGAGGAGCAGCGAGGCTGAGTCCAGCTCCACTGCAGGTACAGACGTGTCCTCCGGGGAGATCTTCTCCTGTTGTATAAAATATAGCCAATCGCAGTCATGTCTGCTGAACTCACCAATACTTTCATCATAATTAACAGTACAAACACGATATACGATTTATTGTGCCGCGCAGAGTCTTTTATTATAATGAGTTTTGAGGAGAGCAGAGGTCACTGGAAGATGAGCACACTGACATGATAAGACAATGAAACATAGTTGCACTACTTTAGTTCAGGTTAATGCAAGTTAGGTGTTTTTAACCAAAAATAAGGAACATTCTGATTAGAATTGGATGCTGCATTTTCTTACCTAAGTATAGAAATAATAAGACATCTCTGATACCAATCAAACCTTTAGGCTTTGGAATAGTCACTCCTCTATAGTACACCAGCCTCTGTAACAGCCACTCTATAGTACACCATCCTCTGTAACAGCCACTCTATAGTACACCAGCCTCTGTAACAGTCACTCTATAGTACACCAGCCTCTGTAACAGCTCACTCTATAGTACACCAGCCTCTGTAACAGCCACTCTATAGTACACCAGCCTCTGTAACAGCCACTCTATAGTACACCAGCCTCTGTAACAGTCACTCTATAGTACACCAGCCTCTGTAACAGCCACTCTATAGTACACCATCCTCTGTAACAGCCACTCTATAGTACACCATCCTCTGTAACAGCCACTCTATAGTACACCAGCCTCTGTAACAGCCACTCTATAGTACACCATCCTCTGTAACAGCCACTCTATAGTACACCAGCCTCTGTAACAGTCACTCTATAGTACACCATCCTCTGTAACAGCCACTCTATAGTACACCATCCTCTGTAACAGCACTCTATAGTACACCATCCTCTGTAACAGCCACTCTATAGTACACCAGCCTCTGTAACAGCCACTCTATAGTACACCATCCTCTGTAACAGCCACTCTATAGTACACCAGCCTCTGTAACAGCCACTCTATAGTACACCATCCTCTGTAACAGCCACTCTATAGTACACCAGCCTCTGTAACAGCCACTCTATAGTACACCATCCTCTGTAACAGTCACTCTATAGTACACCAGCCTCTGTAACAGCCACTCTATAGTACACCATCCTCTGTAACAGCCACTCTATAGTACACCATCCTCTGTAACAGCCACTCTATAGTACACCAGCCTCTGTAACAGCCACTCTATAGTACACCATCCTCTGTAACAGCCACTCTATAGTACACCAGCCTCTGTAACAGCCACTCTATAGTACACCAGCCTCTGTAACAGTCACTCTATAGTACATCCTCTGTAACAGCCACTCTATAGTACACCAGCCTCTGTAACAGTCACTCTATAGTACACCAGCCTCTGTAACAGTCACTCTATAGTACACCAGCCTCTGTAACAGCCACTCTATAGTACACCATCCTCTGTAACAGTCACTCTATAGTACACCAGCCTCTGTAACAGCCACTCTATAGTACACCAGCCTCTGCCACTCTATAGTACACCATCCTCTGTAACAGCCACTCTATAGTACACCATCCTCTGTAACAGCCACTCTATAGTACACCATCCTCTGTAACAGCCACTCTATAGTACACCATCCTCTGTAACAGCCACTCTATAGTACACCAGCCTCTGTAACAGCCACTCTATAGTACACCAGCCTCTGTAACAGCCACTCTATAGTACACCATCCTCTGTAACAGCCACTCTATAGTACACCAGCCTCTGTAACAGCCACTCTATAGTACACCAGCCTCTGTAACAGCCACTCTATAGTACACCATCCTCTGTAACAGTCACTCTATAGTACACCAGCCTCTGTAACAGCCACTCTATAGTACACCAGCCTCTGTAACAGCCACTCTATAGTACACCAGCCTCTGTAACAGCCACTCTATAGTACACCAGCCTCTGTAACAGCCACTCTATAGTACACCATCCTCTGTAACAGCCACTCTATAGTACACCAGCCTCTGTAACAGCCACTCTATAGTACACCAGCCTCTGTAACAGCCACTCTATAGTACACCAGCCTCTGTAACAGCCACTCTATAGTACACCAGCCTCTGTAACAGTCACTCTATAGTACACCAGCCTCTGTAACAGCCACTCTATAGTACACCAGCCTCTGTAACAGCCACTCTATAGTACACCAGCCTCTGTAACAGTCACTCTATAGTACACCATCCTCTGTAACAGCCACTCTATAGTACACCATCCTCTGTAACAGCCACTCTATAGTACACCAGCCTCTGTAACAGCCACTCTATAGTACACCAGCCTCTGTAACAGCCACTCTATAGTACACCATCCTCTGTAACAGCCACTCTATAGTACACCAGCCTCTGTAACAGCCACTCTATAGTACACCATCCTCTGTAACAGCCACTCTATAGTACACCAGCCTCTGTAACAGTCACTCTATAGTACACCAGCCTCTGTAACAGCCACTCTATAGTACACCAGCCTCTGTAACAGCCACTCTATAGTACACCAGCCTCTGTAACAGTCACTCTATAGTACACCAGCCTCTGTAACAGCCACTCTATAGTACACCATCCTCTGTAACAGCCACTCTATAGTACACCAGCCTCTGTAACAGCCACTCTATAGTACACCATCCTCTGTAACAGCCACTCTATAGTACACCATCCTCTGTAACAGCCACTCTATAGTACACCAGCCTCTGTAACAGCCACTCTATAGTACACCATCCTCTGTAACAGCCACTCTATAGTACACCAGCCTCTGTAACAGTCACTCTATAGTACACCAGCCTCTGTAACGGCCACTCTATAGTACACCATCCTCTGTAACGGTCACTCTATAGTACACCAGCCTCTGTAACAGCCACTCTATAGTACACCAGCCTCTGTAACAGCCACTCTATAGTACACCATCCTCTGTAACAGTCACTCTATAGTACACCAGCCTCTGTAACAGCCACTCTATAGTACACCATCCTCTGTAACAGCCACTCTATAGTACACCATCCTCTGTAACAGTCACTCTATAGTACACCAGCCTCTGTAATAGCCACTCTATAGTACACCAGCCTCTGTAACAGCCACTCTATAGTACACCAGCCTCTGTAACAGTCACTCTATAGTACACCAGCCTCTGTAACAGCCACTCTATAGTACACCAGCCTCTGTAACAGCCACTCTATAGTACACCATCCTCTGTAACAGTCACTCTATAGTACACCAGCCTCCCACTCTATAGTACACCATCCTCTGTAACAGCCACTCTATAGTACACCATCCTCTGTAACAGCCACTCTATAGTACACCAGCCTCTGTAACAGCCACTCTATAGTACACCATCCTCTGTAACAGTCACTCTATAGTACACCAGCCTCTGTAACAGCCACTCTATAGTACACCATCCTCTGTAACAGCCACTCTATAGTACACCATCCTCTGTAACAGCCACTCTATAGTACACCATCCTCTGTAACAGCCACTCTATAGTACACCATCCTCTGTAACAGCCACTCTATAGTACACCAGCCTCTGTAACAGCCACTCTATAGTACACCAGCCTCTGTAACAGCCACTCTATAGTACACCAGCCTCTGTAACAGCCACTCTATAGTACACCAGCCTCTGTAACAGCCACTCTATAGTACACCAGCCTCTGTAACAGCCACTCTATAGTACACCAGCCTCTGTAACAGCCACTCTATAGTACACCATCCTCTGTAACAGCCACTCTATAGTACACCAGCCTCTGTAACAGCCACTCTATAGTACACCATCCTCTGTAACAGCCACTCTATAGTACACCAGCCTCTGTAACAGCCACTCTATAGTACACCATCCTCTGTAACAGCCACTCTATAGTACACCAGCCTCTGTAACAGCCACTCTATAGTACACCAGCCTCTGTAACAGCCACTCTATAGTACACCATCCTCTGTAACAGTCACTCTATAGTACACCAGCCTCTGTAACAGCCACTCTATAGTACACCATCCTCTGTAACAGCCACTCTATAGTACACCATCCTCTGTAACAGCCACTCTATAGTACACCATCCTCTGTAACAGCCACTCTATAGTACACCAGCCTCTGTAAGCCACTCTATAGTACACCAGCCTCTGTAACAGTCACTCTATAGTACACCAGCCTCTGTAACAGTCACTCTATAGTACACCAGCCTCTGTAACAGCCACTCTATAGTACACCATCCTCTGTAACAGTCACTCTATAGTACACCATCCTCTGTAACAGTCACTCTATAGTACACCAGCCTCTGTAACAGCCACTCTATAGTACACCAGCCTCTGTAACAGCCACTCTATAGTACACCATCCTCTGTAACAGTCACTCTATAGTACACCAGCCTCTGTAACAGCCACTCTATAGTACACCATCCTCTGTAACAGCCACTCTATAGTACACCATCCTCTGTAACAGTCACTCTATAGTACACCAGCCTCTGTAACAGCCACTCTATAGTACACCAGCCTCTGTAACAGCCACTCTATAGTACACCAGCCTCTGTAACAGCCACTCTATAGTACACCAGCCTCTGTAACAGCCACTCTATAGTACACCATCCTCTGTAACAGTCACTCTATAGTACACCAGCCTCTGTAACAGCCACTCTATAGTACACCATCCTCTGTAACAGCCACTCTATAGTACACCATCCTCTGTAACAGTCACTCTATAGTACACCATCCTCTGTAACAGCCACTCTATAGTACACCAGCCTCTGTAACAGCCACTCTATAGTACACCATCCTCTGTAACCACTCTATAGTACACCATCCTCTGTAACAGCCACTCTATAGTACACCATCCTCTGTAACAGTCACTCTATAGTACACCAGCCTCTGTAACAGCCACTATATAGCCTCTGTAACAGTCACTCTATAGTACACCAGCCTCTGTAACAGCCACTCTATAGTACACCATCCTCTGTAACAGTCACTCTATAGTACACCAGCCTCTGTAACAGCCACTATATAGTACACCATCCTCTGTAACGCCACTCTATAGTACACCATCCTCTGTAACGGCCACTCTATAGTACACCATCCTCTGTAACAGCCACTCTATAGTACACCAGCCTCTGTAACAGCCACTATATAGTACACCATCCTCTGTAACGGCCACTCTATAGTACACCATCCTCTGTAACGGCCACTCTATAGTACACCATCCTCTGTAACCACTCTATAGTACACCATCCTCTGTAACTCTATAGTACACCAGCCTCTGTAACAGTCACTCTATAGTACACCAGCCTCTGTAACAGCCACTATATAGTACACCATCCTCTGTAACAGTCACTCTATAGTACACCAGCCTCTGTAACAGCCA
This sequence comes from Gobiocypris rarus, assembly GCA_023029165.1. NCBI lineage: Eukaryota > Metazoa > Chordata > Actinopteri > Cypriniformes > Gobionidae > Gobiocypris > Gobiocypris rarus. Next base: position 4,933,266 of record CM040910.1, on the reverse strand, counting down.
CTCTATAGTACACCATCCTCTGTAACAGTCACTCTATAGTACACCAGCCTCTGTAACAGCCACTCTATAGTACACCAGCCTCTGTAACAGCCACTCTATAGTACACCATCCTCTGTAACAGTCACTCTATAGTACACCAGCCTCTGTAACAGCCACTCTATAGTACACCATCCTCTGTAACAGCCACTCTATAGTACACCATCCTCTGTAACAGTCACTCTATAGTACACCAGCCTCTGTAACAGCCACTCTATAGTACACCAGCCTCTGTAACAGCCACTCTATAGTACACCAGCCTCTGTAACAGCCACTCTATAGTACACCAGCCTCTGTAACAGCCACTCTATAGTACACCATCCTCTGTAACAGTCACTCTATAGTACACCAGCCTCTGTAACAGCCACTCTATAGTACACCAGCCTCTGTAACAGCCACTCTATAGTACACCAGCCTCTGTAACAGTCACTCTATAGTACACCATCCTCTGTAACAGCCACTCTATAGTACACCATCCTCTGTAACAGTCACTCTATAGTACACCAGCCTCTGTAACAGTCACTCTATAGTACACCATCCTCTGTAACAGTCACTCTATAGTACACCATCCTCTGTAACAGCCACTCTATAGTACACCAGCCTCTGTAACAGCCACTCTATAGTACACCATCCTCTGTAACAGCCACTCTATAGTACACCATCCTCTGTAACAGCCACTCTATAGTACACCATCCTCTGTAACAGCCACTCTATAGTACACCATCCTCTGTAACAGCCACTCTATAGTACACCATCCTCTGTAACAGTCACTCTATAGTACACCATCCTCTGTAACAGCCACTCTATAGTACACCATCCTCTGTAACAGTCACTCTATAGTACACCAGCCTCTGTAACAGTCACTCTATAGTACACCATCCTCTGTAACAGCCACTCTATAGTACACCATCCTCTGTAACAGTCACTCTATAGTACACCAGCCTCTGTAACGTCACTCTATAGTACACCATCCTCTGTAACAGTCACTCTATAGTACACCAGCCTCTGTAACAGCCACTCTATAGTCCTCTGTAACAGTCACTCTATAGTACACCATCCTCTGTAACAGCCACTCTATAGTACACCAGCCTCTGTAACAGCCACTCTATAGTACACCATCCTCTGTAACAGCCACTCTATAGTACACCATCCTCTGTAACAGCCACTCTATAGTACACCAGCCTCTGTAACAGTCACTCTATAGTACACCACCTCTGTAACAGTCACTCTATAGTACACCAGCCTCTGTAACAGCCACTCTATAGTACACCAGCCTCTGTAACAGTCACTCTATAGTACACCATCCTCTGTAACAGCCACTCTATAGTACACCAGCCTCTGTAACAGCCACTCTATAGTACACCATCCTCTGTAACAGCCACTCTATAGTACACCATCCTCTGTAACAGCCACTCTATAGTACACCATCCTCTGTAACAGCCACTCTATAGTACACCATCCTCTGTAACAGCCACTCTATAGTACACCATCCTCTGTAACAGCCACTCTATAGTACACCATCCTCTGTAACAGCCACTCTATAGTACACCATCCTCTGTAACAGCCACTCTATAGTACACCATCCTCTGTAACAGCCACTCTATAGTACACCATCCTCTGTAACAGCCACTCTATAGTACACCATCCTCTGTAACAGTCACTCTATAGTACACCATCCTCTGTAACAGTCACTCTATAGTACACCATCCTCTGTAACAGTCACTCTATAGTACACCAGCCTCTGTAACAGTCACTCTATAGTACACCAGCCTCTGTAACAGCCACTCTATAGTACACCATCCTCTGTAACAGTCACTCTATAGTACACCAGCCTCTGTAACAGCCACTCTATAGTACACCAGCCTCTGTAACAGCCACTCTATAGTACACCATCCTCTGTAACGCCACTCTATAGTACACCAGCCTCTGTAACAGTCACTCTATAGTACCATCCTCTGTAACAGTCACTCTATAGTACACCAGCCTCTGTAACAGCCACTCTATAGTACACCATCCTCTGTAACAGTCACTCTATAGTACACCATCCTCTGTAACGGCCACTCTATAGTACACCATCCTCTGTAACGGCCACTCTATAGTACACCAGCCTCTGTAACAGTCACTCTATAGTACACCATCCTCTGTAACAGTCACTCTATAGTACACCAGCCTCTGTAACAGCCACTCTATAGTACACCAGCCTCTGTAACAGTCACTCTATAGTACACCAGCCTCTGTAACAGTCACTCTATAGTACACCATCCTCTGTAACAGTCACTCTATAGTACACCATCCTCTGTAACAGCCACTCTATAGTACACCAGCCTCTGTAACAGTCACTCTATAGTACACCAGCCTCTGTAACAGCCACTCTATAGTACACCAGCCTCTGTAACAGTCACTCTATAGTACACCATCCTCTGTAACAGCCACTCTATAGTACACCATCCTCTGTAACAGCCACTCTATAGTACACCATCCTCTGTAACAGCCACTCTATAGTACACCATCCTCTGTAACAGCCACTCTATAGTACACCATCCTCTGTAACAGCCACTCTATAGTACACCAGCCTCTGTAACAGTCACTCTATAGTACACCAGCCTCTGTAACAGCCACTCTATAGTACACCAGCCTCTGTAACAGCCACTCTATAGTACACCAGCCTCTGTAACAGTCACTCTATAGTACACCAGCCTCTGTAACAGCCACTCTATAGTACACCAGCCTCTGTAACAGCCACTCTATAGTACACCAGCCTCTGTAACAGTCACTCTATAGTACACCATCCTCTGTAACAGCCACTCTATAGTACACCAGCCTCTGTAACAGTCACTCTATAGTACACCAGCCTCTGTAACAGTCACTCTATAGTACACCAGCCTCTGTAACAGCCACTCTATAGTACACCAGCCTCTGTAACAGCCACTCTATAGTACACCAGCCTCTGTAACGGCCACTCTATAGTACACCATCCTCTGTAACGGCCACTCTATAGTACACCAGCCTCTGTAACAGTCACTCTATAGTACACCAGCCTCTGTAACAGTCACTCTATAGTACACCAGCCTCTGTAACAGTCACTCTATAGTACACCATCCTCTGTAACAGCCACTCTATAGTACACCATCCTCTGTAACAGTCACTCTATAGTACACCAGCCTCTGTAACAGCCACTCTATAGTACACCAGCCTCTGTAACAGCCACTCTATAGTACACCATCCTCTGTAACAGCCACTCTATAGTACACCAGCCTCTGTAACAGCCACTCTATAGTACACCATCCTCTGTAACAGCCACTCTATAGTACACCATCCTCTGTAACAGCCACTCTATAGTACACCATCCTCTGTAACAGCCACTCTATAGTACACCATCCTCTGTAACAGCCACTCTATAGTACACCATCCTCTGTAACAGTCACTCTATAGTACACCATCCTCTGTAACAGTCACTCTATAGTACACCAGCCTCTGTAACAGTCACTCTATAGTACACCATCCTCTGTAACAGTCACTCTATAGTACACCAGCCTCTGTAACAGTCACTCTATAGTACACCATCCTCTGTAACAGCCACTCTATAGTACACCATCCTCTGTAACAGCCACTCTATAGTACACCATCCTCTGTAACAGTCACTCTATAGTACACCAGCCTCTGTAACAGTCACTCTATAGTACACCAGCCTCTGTAACAGTCACTCTATAGTACACCAGCCTCTGTAACAGCCACTCTATAGTACCCCAGCCTCTGTAACAGCCACTCTATAGTACACCATCCTCTGTAACAGTCACTCTATAGTACACCAGCCTCTGTAACAGCCACTCTATAGTACACCAGCCTCTGTAACAGCCACTCTATAGTACACCATCCTCTGTAACAGCCACTCTATAGTACACCAGCCTCTGTAACAGCCACTCTATAGTACACCAGCCTCTGTAACAGCCACTCTATAGTACACCAGCCTCTGTAACAGCCACTCTATAGTACACCAGCCTCTGTAACAGCCACTCTATAGTACACCATCCTCTGTAACAGCCACTCTATAGTACACCATCCTCTGTAACAGCCACTCTATAGTACACCAGCCTCTGTAACAGCCACTCTATAGTACACCAGCCTCTGTAACAGCCACTCTATAGTACACCAGCCTCTGTAACAGTCACTCTATAGTACACCAGCCTCTGTAACAGCCACTCTATAGTACACCATCCTCTGTAACAGCCACTCTATAGTACACCATCCTCTGTAACAGTCACTCTATAGTACACCATCCTCTCTGTAACAGCCACTCTATAGTACACCATCCTCTGTAACAGTCACTCTATAGTACACCAGCCTCTGTAACAGCCACTCTATAGTACACCATCCTCTGTAACAGCCACTCTATAGTACACCAGCCTCTGTAACAGCCACTCTATAGTACACCAGCCTCTGTAACAGCCACTCTATAGTACACCATCCTCTGTAACAGCCACTCTATAGTACACCAGCCTCTGTAACAGCCACTCTATAGTACACCAGCCTCTGTAACAGCCACTCTATAGTACACCATCCTCTGTAACAGCCACTCTATAGTACACCAGCCTCTGTAACAGCCACTCTATAGTACACCATCCTCTGTAACAGCCACTCTATAGTACACCATCCTCTGTAACAGCCACTCTATAGTACACCATCCTCTGTAACAGCCACTCTATAGTACACCAGCCTCTGTAACAGCCACTCTATAGTACACCATCCTCTGTAACAGTCACTCTATAGTACACCATCCTCTGTAACAGCCACTCTATAGTACACCAGCCTCTGTAACAGTCACTCTATAGTACACCATCCTCTGTAACAGTCACTCTATAGTACACCATCCTCTGTAACAGCCACTCTATAGTACACCAGCCTCTGTAACAGCCACTCTATAGTACACCATCCTCTGTAACAGTCACTCTATAGTACACCATCCTCTGTAACAGCCACTCTATAGTACACCATCCTCTGTAACAGCCACTCTATAGTACACCATCCTCTGTAACAGTCACTCTATAGTACACCATCCTCTGTAACAGCCACTCTATAGTACACCAGCCTCTGTAACAGCCACTCTATAGTACACCATCCTCTGTAACAGTCACTCTATAGTACACCATCCTCTGTAACAGCCACTCTATAGTACACCAGCCTCTGTAACAGCCACTCTATAGTACACCAGCCTCTGTAACAGCCACTCTATAGTACACCATCCTCTGTAACAGCCACTCTATAGTACACCAGCCTCTGTAACAGCCACTCTATAGTACACCATCCTCTGTAACAGCCACTCTATAGTACACCAGCCTCTGTAACAGCCACTCTATAGTACACCATCCTCTGTAACAGCCACTCTATAGTACACCAGCCTCTGTAACAGCCACTCTATAGTACACCATCCTCTGTAACAGTCACTCTATAGTACACCATCCTCTGTAACAGTCACTCTATAGTACACCAGCCTCTGTAACAGCCACTCTATAGTACACCAGCCTCTGTAACAGCCACTCTATAGTACACCATCCTCTGTAACAGCCACTCTATAGTACACCAGCCTCTGTAACGGCCACTCTATAGAACACCAGCCTCTGTAACAGCCACTCTATAGTACACCAGCCTCTGTAACAGCCACTCTATAGTACACCAGCCTCTGTAACAGCCACTCTATAGTACACCATCCTCTGTAACAGCCACTCTATAGTACACCATCCTCTGTAACAGCCACTCTATAGTACACCAGCCTCTGTAACGCCACTCTATAGTACACCAGCCTCTGTAACAGCCACTCTATAGTACACCAGCCTCTGTAACAGTCACTCTATAGTACACCAGCCTCTGTAACAGCCACTCTATAGTACACCATCCTCTGTAACAGCCACTCTATAGTACACCATCCTCTGTAACAGTCACTCTATAGTACACCATCCTCTGTAACAGCCACTCTATAGTACACCATCCTCTGTAACAGCCACTCTATAGTACACCATCCTCTGTAACAGCCACTCTATAGTACACCAGCCTCTGTAACAGCCACTCTATAGTACACCATCCTCTGTAACGGCCACTCTATAGTACACCAGCCTCTGTAACAGTCACTCTATAGTACACCATCCTCTGTAACAGCCACTCTATAGTACACCATCCTCTGTAACAGCCACTCTATAGTACACCAGCCTCTGTAACAGCCACTCTATAGTACACCATCCTCTGTAACAGCCACTCTATAGTACACCATCCTCTGTAACAGCCACTCTATAGTACACCAGCCTCTGTAACAGCCACTCTATAGTACACCAGCCTCTGTAACAGCCACTCTATAGTACACCATCCTCTGTAACAGCCACTCTATAGTACACCAGCCTCTGTAACAGCCACTCTATAGTACACCAGCCTCTGTAACAGCCACTCTATAGTACACCAGCCTCTGTAACAGCCACTCTATAGTACACCAGCCTCTGTAACGGCCACTCTATAGTACACCAGCCTCTGTAACAGCCACTCTATAGTACACCAGCCTCTGTAACAGCCACTCTATAGAACACCAGCCTCTGTAACAGCCACTCTATAGTACACCAGCCTCTGTAACGGCCACTCTATAGTACACCAGCCTCTGTAACAGCCACTCTATAGTACACCATCCTCTGTAACGGCCACTCTATAGTACACCAGCCTCTGTAACAGCCACTCTATAGTACACCAGCCTCTGTAACAGCCACTCTATAGTACACCAGCCTCTGTAACAGCCACTCTATAGTACACCAGCCTCTGTAACGGCCACTCTATAGTACACCATCCTCTGTAACGGCCACTCTATAGTACACCATCCTCTGTAACGGCCACTCTATAGTACACCAGCCTCTGTAACAGTCTGTAATGTGGGAATAAATCCAGCCCAGGGTCAGAGAGTGAAGCACAGATGTTCATTTAGACCGGCTCGAGCTGCATTTTCCCTCTGAATGTTTGTGCTATTGTTTGACGTCTTTGCTCTTCTCCAACAGGTCTTCCTTTTTCATTTGCATCTGTGAGTGTCTCTTCATTTGCAGACTTGGCAAAGAGTTCAGGAGAATTTGCTTTTGGCCAAAAAGGTGAGTGCTCTGTTTTTACCTTAACCAGTTTAACCAAGTCTTTCTGACTGACTCATTTGATTATTTTTTTTTTTTTCAATTTTATTACAACAAAAACTACTAGCCTAATTCATGTACAGTGCATCCGGAAAGTAAAAATAAAAAACTGGAAAAAATCCCATGTCCATCAGTATACACAGCCTTTGCTCAATGCTCTGCTGAAGCCCCTTTGGCACCGACCACAGCCTCAGGTCTTCTTGAGTTTGATGCTAAAGCTTGGCACACTATTATTGGGCAGTTTCTCCAGTTCTTCTGTGCAGGACCTCTCAAGCTCCGTCAGGTTGGATGTGGAGCACAGGCATTCTCAGATCTCTCCAGAGATGTTCAATCGGGCTCAGGTCTGGGCTCTGGCTGGGCCACTCGAGGACATTCCCAGAGTCGTCCCGTAGCCACTCCTGTGTTATCTCAGCTGTGTGCTTCGGGTCGCTGTCCTGTTGGGAGATGAACCTTCACCAGCTGACCAGCTTGGCCAGCTGATGAGCGGTTTAGCGATTTAGTTTCACGTGGTCTGATAGTCCTTCAGGTGCCGTTTGACAAACTCCAGGGATGCTGTCATGTACCTTTTCCTGAGAAGTGGCATCAGGTTCTTGGCCTCCTCCCTGACTAAGGCCCTTCTCCCCGATCGCTCCGTTTGGCCGGCAGCAGCTCTAGGAAGAGTCCTGGTGTTCCCAAACTTCTCCCATGTACGGATGATGGAGGCCAGTGAGCTCATTGGGACCTTCAGCTGCAGAAATGTTTCTGTACCCTTTCCCAGATCTGAGCCTCGATACAATCCTGTCTCGGAGGTCTACAGACAATTCATTGGGCTTCATGGCTTGGTTTGTGCTAGGATATTATTTTTTTATTAATATATTTGCAAAGATTTCAAACAAACTTCATGTTGTCATTATGGGGTATTGTTTGTAGAATTAAGGAAAGAAAATAAGGAATATAATCCATTTTCGAATAAGGCTGTATCCTTAAATGTGGAAAAAGTGAAACGCTGTGAATACTTTCTGGATGCACTATAATTTTAAAACATTATTAAAGACAATAATCAGTCAGTAATAAAATAACAAATAACCAAAATACAAGCAAGTGACAAATGCAATAAAACAAATATACAAATGAAATAAACAGTGCTTTTTAGGTCAACTCGCTCAACATCTCCCTATTGGAAAAGCCTTTTGTGTGCTCCCCTTTGCTATATAAACAACAGCGCTGACGCAAAATGGCATCCTACATCTCTTCACTCGCAGCATCCAAGCCCTTTTCAGTACAATTAGTGTTACTTTGGCAAGATTAAACTGTCCGAAAGACAAGTTCCCCCTTGTCATAGGGCATCAGATCAAATAAAACATTAAGCATGGTGAAATGCTTTATCAAGAAAAGAAGGCACAAATCATCTGACCAGTTGAACATGACTTCTATGAAGTTTACTTTCTCACTCTTGCCCTGGTGGCTGTGGATTTACTATTACAGCTAGGAATCCGCATGTACTTTGACCATCGGCGATCCGGTCTCTTTAAGCCATTCCCTAAGGTCCTACTGCACAATGACTCCATCGCTGCCTCTGGAGATCTGTCAGATCAACTCTGAGGACAAAATGTTCACTTGCTGCCTAATATATCCCACCCACTAACAGGTGATGAAGAGATCATCAGTGCTATTCACGTCACCTATCAGTGCTCATCATGTTATGCCTGATCAGTGTATGTATGAGCACAAGATCTAGGCAAAATTACAACTTGTTCATCAATTACATTCCAGACTATGCAATTAGTTCTGGTTGTCATCCTAGCCCTAGTGTCTAATTGTGTTAGGCACTAAAAGCTTGACAGCTTTCATCATTGTGTTTTTATAATCCATTCATGTGTTTGTGCATACTTCTGCTGTCAGTACTGCTGTTGGCAGAGTGATGTTTCTAATGTTTTCACATGCACTTTGTTTCTGTAGATGCAAATTTTTCGTGGTCAAACGCCGGAGCTGCAGTCTTTGGAAGTGGACCGACGCGAAATGAAGGAGGGGTGAAACATGAAGGAGACGAGGAGGGCAGCGATGAAGAAACGCCCCGTAATGAGGAGATCCACTTTGAGCCGATCGTGTCCCTGCCAGAGGTGTGTGGTTTAGACACGTGACTGATAAATATGAATAGCAAGTGAACAGTCGCCGCGCTTTAGAGGGCAAAACCGCCATAGAACTCCACAGAACTGCAGCACAAGCCTGTCAAATTTCCATCTTAAAACAAAAATATGTGGACAAGATGCACGTTTTGGACTCTAGTGATTGAAATACTGCAGCAGGTGCTGTATATGGATCATAAGACAGCGGGAGTTGCACCAATATGGATTCAATTAAGCAAAGTTTAACACTAATCTAGGATTTCTTGATATGGGTTTTATTTTAAATTGAGTTTTTGCACCACTTAATTTTAAACACAGATTAATCACGCAGTAAACCTGTCTGAAGAGCTGATCAAGCAGCAGACGCAGGGTGAACCGACGACAGGCTAAAGACACTTATTTAAAACACTTATTTGTGCAACCCACCCTTAAAGTGCAGTGTTTGTACTAAATACTAAAAGTTATATTAAGCTCACATTCAGTTTTTGATGATGCATACTATTAGGGCTGAAACGATTCCTCGAGTAACTCGATTTACTCAAATTGAAAAAATCCTCGAGGCAAAATCATCTGCCTCGATGCTTCGTTTAGTTCTTTTAACTACACACGGATGTTGCAGAAATAATTTTTTTGTCTGTGTAAGGACGGTTCAGGTGGGTAAACATCACAAAAATCATTGATGTGGTGATTTTAATAAAGACGCGGAACTCATTTCACGGTAAAACGCAATGAATGTGTCGCTCTTTAACTTTCAGCTCATGTCGAGATTAAAGACCGCAATGCGAGAGAGACTGGCATCAGCACTGCTAATATCATTTAGTCTCGCTATTGTTAAATGAAGACGACTGTGTGTTGAGCTTCAGGATACGACACTGAACATTTAGGTTTCATTTGCGGCAGTTCGCGCGGCAGCTGAGGAGATACGAGCAATATTTATAGCTACTAACTTAATTAAACAAGCTGTGTTACAATGATGAATATGATTAGCTCAAAATGTAGATCTGTATGTGCGATGTAGGCTACTTTATCTGAATTAAACACAAACTCATCTCTCGCGTTTTTCTCATGTTCTATCAGTTATTCCGTGTGATGTAACTTAGAGGTTGTCAACCCGTTTGGGTTATTTAAAACGTGTAATTTCGCCAAAGAAGATTTGTTTTAAAGCAGCCTACAGTGTAGCTAATATGTGACGGTAGCATCGCGCTTACACTGAGGATTTGAGTTTATGACGATCGGGAGCGGATGGATGGTTTGTTTTTAACAGTGGATTCGGTGAAGTTATCTGCGCATCTCTAGTATGACCATCTCTACTCTTGTTCTTATTTCAAGTTTCCTTCCTGTCCAATATTTTTTGCTTCTTACAAAAGCCACACAGCCTTCAGAAGACAGTAAAGGCTTGTCATGCCTGAACTGAAGCTGAAACTTTAAAGTTAAGCTTTAAACATACATGCAATGTTTAGGCATTATTGCTATTTATATTAATATTATTTTGGTTTATTAGGTTTAGTTTTAGACTGAACTATGTTTTCCTTTTTAAAGTAATTTGAAATAGATTTTTATAATGTGGCAATTGAATGCATTAAAATGGGTTATTTTCAGTTATTAATGTATGCAATTTCAGCAAATAAAACTTTTTTTCTAAAAAGAAAACAAATTAGATGTTAATTTTAAGTACCCGTCTTATTTTCTCTTATATATTTAGTATTGCTCTTTAATAAAGAAAAAAGTAATTATTATCCGATTACTCGATTAATCGATGGAATAATCGGCAGAATACTCGATTACTAAAAGAATCGATAGATACAGCCCTACATACTATATACAGATGAGCAGATGAGCCAAGAATATGAATGCAATGCTTTTTCTTTATAATGGGTCTCAATGGGAAAAATACGCTTGGCATGAAACCTTGTTCTGTTTAATAATCTGCCTTCATTTGTGTACAAAGGATGCAGCATCGGTAAGGTTTATATTGAATTTGGTATTTTAGTATCACTGTCTGACTGCATTAATACTGACTGCAAACCTGTGAAAAATGACTACGGGGCAATGGTTCCTATAAGCGTGTGACGTCACGTAAAAACTATGAATTATTGTATTAATATTCAGTGCAATAATAATATTCAGCTATGTGATTTATTTTGCTTGCACTGACACTATTGGGTAAGAGCAAAACTTGAACTGGATTGATGGCACTATTGTCTTTTTAAAGCTGCTTTACAGCTGTCTTATATTTGATGGTTTGATTGATATTTTCCTGTTTGTTACTGTGAAGCTGCTTTGAAACGGTCTGTATTGTATAAGACGCTGTAGAAATAAAGCTGACGTGACTCCTGCAGGTGGAGGTGAAGTCTGGCGAGGAGGACGAGGAGATCCTGTTTAAAGAGAGGACCAAACTCTTCCGCTGGGACCGTGAGCTCAACCAGTGGAAGGAGCGCGGCGTGGGAGACATCAAGATCCTCTTCCACCCCATCAAGAAGTGCTACCGTGTGCTGATGAGACGCGAGCAGGTGCTGAAAGTCTGTGCCAACCACACCATCAGCCAGAGCATCGAGCTCAAGCCCATGAACACCTCGGCCAACGCGCTGGTGTGGACCGCCACAGACTACGCAGGTACAGACCTTGCACCGCATCCGGGCTGAAACTGTGCTTGGAAATGTTGTTCACATGTGTGTTTTCCACAAACAGAGGGAGACGGGAAGGTCGAGCAGCTCGCGGCCAAGTTCAAGACTCCAGAGCTGGCCGAGTCCTTCAGACGAGCGTTCGTCGACTGCCAGAGCCTCATGTCACGGGCCGACTGCCCTCAGGTGTCCATGGCCGAGGCGCTCTCACGAGACACCAACCCTGTGGTGTACTTCAGCATGGCTGTGGATGGCGAGCCGGCCGGGAGAATCGCCATGGAGCTGTTCGCTCACATCGTTCCCAAAACGGCGGAGAACTTCCGGGCTCTGTGCACAGGCGAGAAGGGCTTCGGTTTCCAAAGCTCCGTCTTCCACAGGATCATCCCTGACTTCATGTGTCAGGTGAGGCCGCACCAGCTTACGCTCATTTGAGGAAGCAAACACAGATATATCAACACACAGCATGTTCCCACCACACCGTAACTATTACATTTAGTTTGAACTAATTTCTTAGTTATCATTTAAGGTCTTAAATTTGGAGACAAAAAACAGAAATCACATTGTGATTAAACCTCAAAAGGCGGATTTGAATAAATGTGAGTGCAAAGTAAGAGCTGTCTCTGCAGCAGTTCCCAATCAGTGAATGGCTCGGGCTGGATACAGGTGTTCCCGTCTGACTCCGATTCAAAGAGCTCAGTTCGATTCAATGATTCACTGGCCCCATCACAAAGAGAATACGGAATTAAATAATCAACGTTTTTGTTGTTTTTGATCTATGCATCCTTATATTGTAATAATGTTATAACATCCAATATTTTAGATACCAATTTTACAATTCTTGATTCTAAGTTATAAACATTTCAAAGATGATTAAAGATGAGCAAAGGTTCATTAACAAAAGAAAAAAGGGCAAATTGTTCTATTGTATTGATTTATGCTATTGCTTGTAGCTGAACTAAGATACAAATGAAATAGTCATGTGTGGGAAATTTGGAACGGCATATTTTCAGATACTGCTTCTGATTTAAGTATAAAAAAGTGTGTGGATTATAATCTGGTAGTTGTTTACACACATCAGTTTAGCACAAGTCCCCTTTAAATACCCTGCAGAACCTGGAGAATAATAAACATCACACGCAGCAGTTGTGCGGCATTAGTCTAGCTCTGGGTTCTGCTGGCCAGTTTAATCGCCCAGCTCCTCAAGTGTGCCGCTCTGTGTCCCGCAGGGAGGAGACATCACCAACGGGGACGGGACGGGAGGAAGATCCATCTACGGAGGGAAGTTTGAGGACGAGAACTTCGACGTGAGGCACACGGGCCCGGGCCTGCTGTCCATGGCCAACCGCGGCAGAGACACCAACAGCTCGCAGTTCTTCATCACCCTGAAGAAAGCGGAGCACTTGGACTTCAAGCACGTGGCTTTCGGCTTCGTCAAAGATGGCATGGATGTGGTGAAGAGGATCGCAGAGCTGGGCACTAAAGACGGCAAACCCACTAAAACCATAACCGTCACAGACTGTGGACAGTTGTAAACTTTTCTACCTTTGTCAAACGACTGTTCATCATGTGTGAGATTGTGTTCCCTGAACTTGTGTAAATGTGTGACAGATCTTGTATATGCCCTGGTTTTATTTTTGTCCTGTTGTGTTGATGATAAAGTGGACGGCACTAGTTTACAATAAAATTCATGCTTTGCAGACAAGAAGTTACTTTTATAAACGTGTTTGCCCAAGAGTTACCTCGATGTGGATTGAGTTTACAGGGACTTTCTGAAGGTTGGCTTTCTTTGTTATAAGTTTGTATTTTGGCACATTTCACTCCAGCAGTTTTAGATGGAGCTGAAATGCAGTTTTGCGTATTGCCTCTTTCCAACATGATCTCCCAGAAAAACAGCAGTGATGCTTTATATTTTCAACCTCCTGAACATAAAATAAACATCTGGCAACTTGCGTTTCACCATTTATTCAGTGTCATTATTGAAATTCTACTGGATAAAGTGAGGCTAAGCTGCTTTTTCTCCTGTAGTTCTATTCAAATGTTTCAAGAAAACTGCTAACAAGTATTCAAGCTTCTTCCGACTAACCAGCAGCGATCAGGAGTCATTTATTCAGTAAATCCACTCCTTTTTTTCTCTGCTTAGGTACAGTGCATCCGCAACATGGCATCATGACTGTGTAAACATACACGCCACTTTCTAAAGCCAAAAATGGCGTGTTATCTGCACGCATTGAGCTATCCGCGTGTATGTCTACGCCGTGTGATTCCACGTGTATGTCCACAATGTAAATGGATTTATAAACATACTAAAGTAAAATTGTTTCTTGTGAGTTTGAGAGTGAGTGTGAGATGGGTAGGTTTAGGGGTTGTGTGTGTGTGTGTGTGTGTGTGGCAGTGGCAGTGTAGGGGATAGAATGAAACGGCGTTGATAAACACGCTAAAAAGTGTTTATGCGATAGCTCGCCAAAATGGCATACGAATTGGCGTGTCATACATACGCCATTTCATGAGATCAGTCTGCCATCCGGAAAGTATTCACAGGGCTTCACTTTTTCCACATGTTATGTTATAGCCTTATTCCAAAATAGATCAAATTAATTTTTCTCAAAATTCTACAAACAATACCCCATAATGACAGAAGTTTCTCTGAAATCTTTGCAACTTTATTAAAAATAAAAAACAAAAAAATCCCATGTCCATCAGTATTCACAGCCTTTGCTCAGTGCTCTGTTGAAGCCCCTTTGGCACCGATCACAGCCTCAGGTCTGTTTGAGTTTGATGCTAAAGCTTGGCACACTATTATTGGGCAGCCATTCTCAGATCTCTCCAGAGATGTTCAATCGGGCTCAGGTCTGGGCTCTGGCTGGGCCACTCGAGGACATTCCCAGAGTCGTCCCGTAGCCACTCCTGTGTTATCTCAGCTGTGTGCTTCGGGTCGCTGTCCTGTTGGAAGATGAACCTTCACCCCAGTCTGAGGTCCAGAGCGCTCTGGAGCAGGTCTTCATCAAGGATGGCTCTGGACATTGCTGCATTCATCTTTCCCTCCATCCTGACTAGTTTCCCAGTTCCTGCCGCTGAAAAACACCCCACAGCGTGATGCTGCCACCACCATGCTTTACTGTAGGGATGGGATTGGCCAGCTGATGAGCGGTGCCTGGTGTCCTCCAGACATGATGTTTGACATTCAGGCCAAAGAGTTCAATCTGTTTCATCAGACCAGAGGTGTTGTTCCTCACGTTCTGAGAGTCTTCAGGAGCCGTTTGCAAACTCCAGGCGGGCTGTCATGTGCCTTTCCCAGAGGAGTGGCTTCCGTCTGGCCACTCCCCCACTCAGGCCTGATTGGTGGAGAGCTGCAGAGATGGCTTTTCTTCTGGAAGGTTCTCCTTTCAAAGGAATTTTAAAGTACACTATATCATTTTTTGTTGACAATTTGAGTATTTAAACAACAATCGAGTACATCATAAATCCATCTTCCAGAAGGTAAGCCTATTAAAATTGGAAAAATCTACATCACCACATATTGTTTGGGAGGGTTTCAAAAAAGAAGCAAACTGCAGCATATTCAGTGGTCAGACACGACTGGAGCTTCAGACGGGCCCTGATTCTGTGGTGAGATAAAAAATAAAAAAAAGTTTTTTTGGCAGCAAACTCACTAAATGGGTTCAGTGCAAACAGGGATAGAAAGCACCCCATGCCCACGGTTGAAAATACCTTTCGATCTTTAATGTTGTGGGCCTGTTTTTTCTACTGGACTTCTTGTTCAGATACCGGATTCTAGCAAATACCAGCAGATAAAAAAATCAAAACCTGACGGCCTCTGCTAGAAATCTTATAATGGACCGTGGCTGATTCTTCCATCAGGACAATGATCCAAAACACGCATCAAAACACAAACGTGTCCCTGAGCACAAATGAAGATTGTGCCATGGGCATCCCAGTCCCTGACCTGAGCCCTATAGAGAACGAGTGATGACCTGATCCTTATAGCGAATGGGTGATGACCTGAACCCTATAGAGAACGAGTGATGAGCTGAACCCTGTAGAGAACGAGTGATGACCTGAGCCCTATAGAGAACGAGTGATGACCTGAACCCTATAGAGAACGAGTGATGACCTGAGCCCTATAGAGAACGAGTGATGACCTGAACCCTATAGAGAACGAGTGATGACCTGAGCCCTATAGAGAACGAGTGATGACCTGAACCCTATAGAGAACGAGTGATGACCTGAGCCCTATAGAGAACAAGTGATGACCTGAACCCTATAGAGAACGAGTGATGACCTGAGCCCTATAGAGAACGAGTGATGACCTGAGCCCTATAGAGAGTTATGACCTGAGCCCTATAGAGAACGAGTGATGACCTGAACCCTATAGAGAGTTATGACCTGAACCCTATAGAGAACGAGTGATGACCTGATCCTTATAGCGAATGGGTGATGACCTGAACCCTATAGAGAACGAGTGATGAGCTGAACCCTACAGAGAACGAGTGATGACCTGATCCTTTTAGCGAATGGGTGATGACCTGAACCCTATTGAGAACGAGTGATGAGCTGAACCCTATAGAGAGCAGTGATGAGCTGAACCCTATAGAGAATGAGTGATGACCCAACCCTATAGATAATGAGTGATGACCTGAACCCTATAGAGAATGAGTGATGACCTGAACCCTATAGAGAACGAGTAATGACCTGAGCCCTATAGAGAACGAGTGATGACCTGAGCCCTATAGAGAATGAGTGATGACCTGAACCCTATAGAGAACGAGTGATGACCTGAGCCCTATAGAGAACGAGTGATGACCTGAACCCTATAGAGAACGAGTGATGACCTGAACCCTATAGAGAACGAGTGATGACCTGAACCCTATAGAGAACGAGTGATGAGCTGAACCCTATAGAGAATGAGTGATGACCTGAACCCTATAGATAATGAGTGATGACCTGAACCCTATAGAGAATGAGTGATGACCTGAACCCTATAGAGAACAGTGATGACCTGAGCCCTATAGAGCAGTGATGACCAGAACCCTATAGAGAACGAGTGATGACCTGAGCCCTATAGAGAACGAGTGATGACCTGAACCCTATAGAGAACGAGTGATGACCTGAACCCTATAGAGAACGAGTGATGAGCTGAACCCTATAGAGAACGAGTGATGACCTGAGCCCTATAGAGAACGAGTGATGACCTGAACCCTATAGAGAACGCAGTGATGACCTGAGCCCTATAGAGAACGAGTGATGACCTGAGCCCTATAGAGAACGCAGTGATGAGCTGAACCCTGTAGAGAGCAGTGATGACCTGAACCCTATAGAGAACGAGTGATGAGCTGAACCCTATAGAGAACGAGTGATGACCTGAGCCCTATAGAGAGCAGTGATGAGCTGAACCCTATAGAGAACGAGTGATGACCTGAGCCCTATAGAGAACGAGTGATGACCTGAACCCTATAGAGAACAGTGATGACCTGAGCCCTATAGAGAAGCAGTGATGACCTGAACCCTATAGAGAACGAGTGATGACCTGAGCCCTATAGAGAACGAGTGATGACCTGAGCCCTATAGAGAGTTATGACCTGAGCCCTATAGAGAACAGTGATGACCTGAACCCTATAGAGAGTTATGACCTGAACCCTATAGAGAACGAGTGATGACCTGATCCTTATAGCGAATGGGTGATGACCTGAACCCTATAGAGAACGAGTGATGAGCTGAACCCTACAGAGAACGAGTGATGACCTGATCCTTTTAGCGAATGGGTGATGACCTGAACCCTATTGAGAACGAGTGATGAGCTGAACCCTATAGAGAACGAGTGATGAGCTGAACCCTATAGAGAATGAGTGATGACCCGAACCCTATAGATAATGAGTGATGACCTGAACCCTATAGAGAATGAGTGATGACCTGAACCCTATAGAGAACGAGTGATGACCTGAGCCCTATAGAGAAGCAGTGATGACCTGAGCCCTATAGAGAATGAGTGATGACCTGAACCCTATAGAGAACGAGTGATGACCTGAGCCCTATAGAGAACAGTGATGACCTGAACCCTATAGAGAACGAGTGATGACCTGAACCCTATAGAGAACGCAGTGATGACCTGAACCCTATAGAGAACGATTGATGAGCTGAACCCTATAGAGAATGAGTGATGACCTGAACCCTATAGATAATGAGTGATGACCTGAACCCTATAGAGAATGAGTGATGACCTGAACCCTATAGAGAACGAGTGATGACCTGAGCCCTATAGAGAACGAGTGATGACCAGAACCCTATAGAGAACGAGTGATGAGCTGAACCCTATAGAGAATGAGTGATGACCTGAACCCTATAGAGAACGAGTGATGAACAGAACCCTATAGAGAACGAGTGATGAGCTGAACCCTATAGAGAACGCAGTGATGACCTGAACCCTATAGAGAACGCAGTGATGACCTGAGCCCTATAGAGAACGCAGTGATGACCTGAACCCTATAGAGAACGCAGTGATGACCTGAGCCCTATAGAGAAACAGTGATGACCTGAGCCCTATAGAGAACGAGTGATGACTTGAACCCTATAGAGAACGAGTGATGACCTGAACCCTATAGAGAGTTATGACCTGAGCCCTATAGAGAACGAGTGATGACCTGAGCCCTATAGAGAACGAGTGATGACCTGAACCCTATAGAGAACAGTGATGACCTGAGCCCTATAGAGAACGAGTGATGACCTGAACCCTATAGAGAACGAGTGATGACCTGAACCCTATAGAGAACGAGTGATGACCTGAGCCCTATAGAGAGTTATGACCTGAACCCTATAGAGAACGAGTGATGACCTGAACCCTATAGAGAACAGTGATGACCTGAGCCCTATAGAGAGAGTGATGACCTGAACCCTATAGAGAACGAGTGATGAGCTGAACCCTATAGAGAACGAGTGATGACCTGAGCCCTATAGAGAACGAGTGATGACCTGAGCCCTATAGAGAACGAGTGATGACCTGAACCCTATAGAGAGTTATGACCTGAACCCTATAGATAATGAGTGATGACCTGAACCCGATAGAGAACGAGTGATGACCTGAACCCTATAGAGAACGAGTGATGACCTGAGCCCTATAGAGAACGAGTGATGACCTGAGCCCTATAGAGAGTGAGTGATGACCTGAACCCTATAGAGAACGAGTGATGACCTGAACCCTATAGATAATGAGTGATGACCTGAACCCTATAGAGAACGAGTGATGACCTGAACCCTATAGAGAACGAGTGATGACCTGAACCCTATAGAGAACGAGTGATGACCTGAACCCTATAGAGAACGGTGATGAGCTGAACCCTATAGAGAACGAGTGATGACCTGAACCCTATAAAGAACGCAGTGATGACCTGAACCCTATAGAGAACGAGTGATGACCTGAACCCTATAGAGAACAGTGATGACCTGAGCCCTATAGAGAAACGAGTAATGACCTGAGCCCTATAGAGAACGCAGTGATGACCTGAACCCTATAGAGAACGAGTGATGACCTGAACCCTATAGAGAGAGCAGTGATGACCTGAACCCTATAGAGAACGAGTGATGACCTGAGCCCTATAGAGAGTTATGACCTGAACCCTATAGAGAACGAGTGATGACCTGAACCCTATAGGGAACGAGTGATGACCTGAACCCTATAGAGTTATGACCTGAACCCTAAAGAGAACGAGTGATGACCTGAACCCTATAGAGAAGAGCAGTGATGACCTGAACCCTATAGAGAACGCAGTGATGACCTGAACCCTATAGAGAACGAGTGATGACCTGAACCCTATAGGGAACGAGTGATGAGCTGAACCCTATAACGAGTGATGACCTGAACCCTATAGAGAACAGTGCTGACCTGAACCCTATAGAGAAGTGATGACCTGAACCCTATAGAGAACGAGTGATGACCTGAGCCCTATAGAGAATGAGTGATGACCTGAACCCTATAGAGAACGAGTGATGACCTGAACCCTATAGGGAACGAGTGATGAGCTGAACCCTATAGAGAACGAGTGATGACCTGAACCCTATAGGGAGCAGTGATGAGCTGAACCCTATAGAGAACAGTGATGACCTGAACCCTATAGAGAACGAGTGATGAGCTTAACCCTTTAGAGAACGAGTGATGAGCTTAACCCTATAGAGAACGAGTGATGAGCTGAGCCCTATAGAGAACGAGTGATGACCTGAACCCTATAGAGAGTTATGACCTGAACCCTATAGAGAACGAGTGATGAGCTGAACCCTATAGAGAACGAGTGATGAGCTGAACCCTATAGAGAACGAGTGATGACCTGAACCCTATAGAGAACGAGTTATGACCTGAACCCTATAGAGAACGAGTGATGACCTGAGCCCTATAGAGAGTTATGACCTGAACCCTATAGAGAACGAGTGATGACCTGAACCCTATAGAGAAGCAGTGATGACCTGAACCCTATAGGAACAGTGATGAGCTGAACCCTATAGAGAACGAGTGATGACCTGAACCCTATAGGGAACGAGTGATGAGCTGAACCCTATAGAGAACGAGTGATGACCTGAACCCTATAGAGAACGAGTGATGAGCTTAACCCTTTAGAGAACGAGTGATGAGCTTAACCCTATAGAGAACAGTGATGAGCTGAGCCCTATAGAGAAGTGATGACCTGAACCCTATAGAGAGTTATGACCTGAACCCTATAGAGAACGAGTGATGAGCTGAACCCTATAGAGAACGAGTGATGAGCTGAACCCTATAGAGAACGAGTGATGACCTGAACCCTATAGAGAACGAGTTATGACCTGAACCCTATAGAGAACGAGTGATGACCTGAGCCCTATAGAGAGTTATGACCTGAACCCTATAGAGAACGAGTGATGACCTGAACCCTATAGAGAACGAGTGATGACCTGAGCCCTATAGAGAGTTATGACCTGAACCCTATAGAGAACGAGTGATGACCTGAACCCTATAGAGAACAGTGATGACCTGAGCCCTATAGAGAACGCAGTGATGACCTGAACCCTATAGAGAGCAGTGATCACCTGAGCCCTATAGAGAACGAGTGATGACCTGAACCCTATAGAGAACGAGTGATGACCTGAACCCTATAGAGAACGAGTTATGACCTGAACCCTATAGAGAACGAGTGATGACCTGAACCCTATAGAGAGAGCAGTGAAGAGCTTAACCCTATAGAGAACGAGTGATGAGCTGAGCCCTATAGAGAACGAGTGATGACCTGAACCCTATAGAGAACGAGTGATGACCTGAACCTTATAGAGAGCAGTGATGACCTGAACCCTATAGGGAACGAGTGATGAGCTGAACCCTATAGAGAACGAGTGATGACCTGAACCCTATAGGGAACGAGTGATGAGCTGAACCCTATAGAGAACAGTGATGACCTGAACCCTATAGAGAACGCAGTGATGACCTGAACCCTATAGGGAAAGAGTGATGAGCTGAACCCTATAGAGAACGAGTGATGACCTGAACCCTATAGAGAACGAGTGATGAGCTTAACACTATAGAGAACGAGTGATGAGCTTAACCCTATAGAGAACGAGTGATGAGCTTAACCCTATAGAGAACGAGTGATGAGCTGAGCCCTATAGAGAACGAGTGATGACCTGAACCCTATAGAGAACGAGTGATGACCTGAACCCTATAGAGAACGAGTGATGAGCTGAACCCTATAGAGAACGGGTGATGACCTGAACCCTATAGAGAACGAGTTATGACCTGAACCCTATAGAAAACGAGTGATGACCTGAGCCCTATAGAGAGTTATGACCTGAACCCTATAGAGAACGAGTGATGACCTGAACCCTATAGAGAACGAGTGATGACCTGAGCCCTATAGAGATTTATGACCTGAACCCTATAGGGAACGAGTGATGACCTGAGCCCTATAGAGAACGAGTGATGACCTGAACCCTATAGAGAACGAGTGATGACCTGAACCCTATAGAGAACGAGTGATGACCTGAGCCCTATAGAGAGTTATGACCTGAACCCTATAGAGAACGAGTGATGACCTGAACCCTTTAGAGAACGAGTGATGACCTGAACCCTATAGAGAACGAGTGATGACCTGAGCCCTATAGAGAACGAGTGATGACCTGAACCCTATAGAGAACAGTGATGACCTGAACCCTATAGAGAAGCAGTGATGACCTGAGCCCTATAGAGTTATGACCTGAACCCTATAGAGAACGCAGTGATGACCTGAACCCTATAGAGAACGAGTGATGACCTGAGCCCTATAGAGAACGAGTGATGACCTGAACCCTATAGAGAACGAGTGATGACCTGAACCCTATAGAGAACGAGTGATGAGCTTAACCCTATAGAGTTATGACCTGATGGCGCCCGCCGTGTTGGTCGCTGCGTTCAGGTCGCTCGCTAAGACTTTGCTTTTATTTATTATTCTACTCTCTTTTATTCTCTATTTTTCCAACGGATCATCTGCTTTGATCTGTTACGACAGCAAAACACTTCTGGAAATTGGTTACCGCTACACTGACCTGTTTCAGGACACTTTCTCCAATCTTCCATCTGTGATTCGCCGGGGCGCCGAGTTGAACAATGGCCACTCGAGTCGACGCGAAGATTCAAAAACACCGCGGAAACGCGCTGGGATCCATAACAGACTGAGAAAAAGAGCATTCAGTCCTCCTCTCCCGAGCATTTTGCTTGCAAATGTCCAATCCTTGGAGAATAAGATGGACGATCTTAGAGCCAGGATAAGTTTTCAACGGGACATGAGAGACTGTAACATCTATTGTTTGTCCGAAACATGGCTCACTTCCGCGGTCCCGGATACAGCTGTGACGCCGTCCGAGAACTTCTCTGTTTTTCGGATGGACAGAACAGCCGATGCCGGTAAATCCAAAGGCGGTGGAGTGTGTTTTATGATAAACAAGAAATGGTGCGATCCTAGGAACATCTCCATTATTTCGCGATCCTGCTCGCCTCACCTGGAACATTTAACTATCATTTGCCGTCCATTCTATCTGCCGAGGAGTTTTCTCGGTCATCGCCACTGCCGTTTATATTCCACCACAGGCGGACACGGGCTGGCATTATCTGGCCTCCATGATGTGACCAGCGGCTTTTTAAACAAACACCCCGACGCTGCTTTCATCGTCGCGGGTGATTTTAACAAAGCAAACTTAAAGAAAGTATTGCCAAACTTTCACCAGCATGTCTCCTGCCCCACACGAGGAGCAAACACACTGGATCATTGCTACTCTCCGTTTAAGAACGCCTACAAAGCTCGTTCACAGCCAGCTTTTGGCAAATCGGACCATGCCGCCATTTTCCTCACACCGAATATAAACAGAGGCTCGTTCAAGAACCCCGGTGAGGAGGGATGTTAAACGCTGGTCATCCCATTCAGAGTTCGCGCTACAGGCAGCTCTTGATGACGTCGACTGGGACATGTTTGCGAGTTCTGATGACGTCAGCGAGTTCACGGATGTGGCGCTCTGCTTTATCAACACACTGACAGAGCAAGCCACACAAACAATAACTTTAACGTCCTTCCTAATCAGAAACCGTGGGTGGACAGTTCTATCCGCGCTGCAGTAAACACACGCACTGCAGCCTATAATGCCGGTCTCCTAACAGGGGATATGAGGGAGTACAAAGCATCATGTTACGCCCTCCGGCGCGCCGTCAAAGCCGCAAAGCTCCGTTATAACGAGTGGAATCTCATTTCCAACTCAACGACTCCCGGCGGATGTGGCAGGGACTTAGGACTATCTGTGCTTCTGGAACTAAATCCTCTGCAGAGGTGAGAGCTGATCCGCTGCTTGTGAACGAGTTAAACTCTTTCTACGCCGCTTTGATTGTAATCGCGGCAGCGCGACTCCGCCAGTGACGCGCCAGAGAGAGTCCTCAGAGCAGCAACAGTCACGTGATCTCTGTCTCGGAGGACGAGGTTCGGAGGGCACTCAAACGTGTGGATGTCAGGAAAGCTCCTGGGCCAGATGGTATTTCAGGTCGTGTTCTACGGTCCTGTGCTGATCAGCTCGCTGGGCTCTTTACATCCATATTTAATGAGTCCCTTGCCACATCCGTTGTCCCCACCTCCTTCAAAAATCCACCATCATCCCTGTACCTAAGAACAGTAAACCCTCTTGCCTAAATGACTATCGTCCAGTGGCTCTCACATCTATAGTCATGAAGGTCTTTGAGAGACTCATCAAAAACAACATTTGCTCCTCCATTCCTGACACTTTGGACCCTCTTCAGTTTGCCTATCGTCCCAATAGATCGACTGAAGATGCCATCTCTCACGTCCTTCACTCCTGCCTCACTCACATCGACAGCAAAAGTGGGAACTACGTCAGGCTGCTATTTATTGACTATAGCTCAGCCTTTAACACCATAGTTCCCATTAAGCTAACACACAAACTCCTGGATCTCGGCCTGAATTCTTCTCTCTGCCTCTGGATTGAAGATTTCCTCACTGGCAGACCCCAGGCGGTGAGAGTAGGCCAGTTCACCTCCACCTCCATCACCCTGAGTGTGGGAGCTCCACAGGGCTGTGTGCTGAGTCCCCTGCTCTACTCTCTCTACACCCATGACTGTTTGTCCACACACAGCTCCACCTCTATCATCAAGTTTGCTGATGATACTGTTGTCCTGGGTCTCATTTCCAACAACAATGAGACGGCATACTTGGACGAGGTGGAGCAACTGACATCATGGTGCCAGGACAACTGTCTCTCTCTGAATGTTAGCAAGACCAAAGAACTGATTGTGGACTTCAGGAAGAGACAGCAACGGTCATACTCCTCTCATGATCAGCGGGACACCGGTAGAGAGAGTGAACAGCTTCAAATACCTGGGTGTGAACATCTCCGAGGACCTGACCTGGACTGCACACATCCAGGCACAGGTGAAAAAGCCAGGGAAAGACTGTACCACCTGCGCAGGCTGAGGAAATTCAGGGTTCTACCAGATATCCTGAAAACTTTCTATCGAGGGGCGATAGAAAGTGTCCTGACTCAGTGCATCACAGCGTGAGGGAACAGCACCAGTCATGACTGCAAAGCCCTGCAAAGAGTGGTGCGCTTATCCGAGCGCATCTCAGGGTCAGCTCTCCCGTCTCTGCAGGACATTTACACCAAACGCTGCAGAGGTAGAGCTACTAAAATAATCAAAGACATTACCCACCCTGCGAACTCTCATTTCACCCTGCTGCCATCTGGTAAGCGCTTTCAAGCCTGATGGCAAAACTGAAAGGCTCAGGAGGAGTTTCTTCCCCCAGGCCATCAGACTCCTGAACTCAGTCACGTGACTGCACTTCACCCCGCACACACATAAACATCCGGTTTTAACATTAACATCCACATACTGTCATTGCACTGCACTTTATGTTCTTATTGTTACTGTGTAACAACCTGTTATAAACCTGTTTGCACATTATACTTCTGTTTGCACATTACATTATACCTATTGTTTGCACATTATACTTTATATATATATTTTTATGCTAACCAGTTATTTAAGTCTACAGTTTATCCCACTTATCATATTCCACTTATTTTTTATCTTTATTTCCTATTTTTTATCTTTTACTTGATTATTTATAATTCTACATATGTTTAGTACTTTTTATTCTATTTTATTCTATTTCTATTTTAATCTCCTCTTGTGTTTTCTTGTAACTGTTATTTGCACTGTCTTTAGAGCGGACCTGTTTACATTTCACTGCCAGTTGTATATTCTGTATATAACTGTGTATGTGACAAATAAAACTCTTGAATCTCTTGAATCTTGAACCCTATAGAGAACGAGTGATGACCTGAACCCTATAGAGAACGAGTGATGACCTGAGCCCTATAGAGAACGAGTGATGAGCTGAACCCTATAGAGAACGAGTGATGAGCTGAACCCTATAGAGAACAGTGATGACCTGAGCCCTATAGAGAACAGTGATGACCTGAGCCCTATAGAGAACGAGTGATGACCTGAGCCCTATAGAGAAGCAGTGATGACCTGAGCCCTATAGAGAACGAGTGATGACCTGAGCCCTATAGAGAACAGTGATGAGCTTAACCCTATAGAGAACGCAGTGATGACCTGAACCCTATAGAGAACGAGTGCTGACCTGAACCCTATAGAGAGCAGTGATGACCTGAGCCCTATAGAGAGCAGTGATGAGCTGAACCCTATAGAGAACGAGTGCTGACCTGAACCCTATAGAGAACGAGTGATGAGCTGAACCCTATAGAGAAAGTGATGACCTGAACCCTATAGAGAACGAGTGATGACCTGAGCCCTATAGAGAGTTATGACCTGAACCCTATAGAGAACGAGTGATGACCTGAACCCTATAGAGAACGAGTGATGAGCTTAACCCTATAGAGAACAGGTGATGAGCTGAACCCTATAGAGAACGAGTGAAGAGCTTAACCCTTTAGAGAACGAGTGATGACCTGAGCCCTATAGAGAACGAGTGATGAGCTGAACCCTATAGAGAGTTATGACCTGAACCCTATAGATAATGAGTGATGACCTGAGCCCTATAGAGTGAGTGATGACCAGAACCCTATAGAGAACAGTGATGACCTGAGCCCTAAAGAGAAGCAGTGATGACCTGACCCCTATAGAGAAGCAGTGATGACCTGAACCCTATAGAGAACGCAGTGATGACCTGAGCCCTATAGAGAGCAGTGATGACCTGAACCCTATAGAGAACGAGTGATGACCTGAACCCTATAGAGAACGAGTGATGACCTGAGCCCTATAGAGAAGCAGTGATGACCTGAGCCCTATAGAGAACGAGTGATGACCTGAACCCTATAGAGAACGATTGATGAGCTGAACCCTATAGAGAATGAGTGATGACCTGAACCCTATAGATAATGAGTGCTGACCTGAACCCTATAGAGAACGCAGTGATGAGCTGAACCCTATAGAGAACGCAGTGATGACCTGAACCCTATAGAGAACGAGTGATGACCTGAACCCTATAGAGAACGAGTGATGAGCTTAACCCTATAGAGTTATGACCTGAACCCTATAGAGAACAGTGATGACCTGAACCCTATAGAGAGCAGTGATGACCTGAACCCTATAGAGAACGAGTGATGAGCTTAACCCTATAGAGTTATGACCTGAACCCTATAGAGAGCAGTGATGACCTGAACCCTATAGAGAACGAGTGATGACCTGAGCCCTATAGAGAACGAGTGATGAGCTGAACCCTATAGAGAGCAGTGATGAGCTGAACCCTATAGAGAACGAGTGATGACCTGAGCCCTATAGAGAACGAGTGATGACCTGAGCCCTATAGAGAACGCAGTGATGACCTGAGCCCTATAGAGAACGAGTGATGACCTGAGCCCTATAGAGAGCAGTGATGACCTGAGCCCTATAGAGAACGAGTGATGAGCTTAACCCTATAGAGAACGAGTGATGACCTGAACCCTATAGAGAACGAGTGCTGACCTGAACCCTATAGAGAACAGTGATGACCTGGAGCCCTATAGAGAACGAGTGATGAGCTGAACCCTATAGAGAACGAGTGCTGACCTGAACCCTATAGAGAACGAGTGATGAGCTGAACCCTATAGAGAGCAGTGATGACCTGAACCCTATAGAGAAGCAGTGATGACCTGAGCCCTATAGAGAGTTATGACCTGAACCCTATAGAGAAGCAGTGATGACCTGAACCCTATAGAGAACGCAGTGATGAGCTTAACCCTATAGAGAACAGTGATGAGCTGAACCCTATAGAGAACAGTGATGAGCTGAACCCTATAGAGAACGAGTGATGAGCTGAACCCTATAGAGAACGAGTGATGACCTGAGCCCTATAGAGAGCAGTGATGACCTGAGCCCTATAGAGAGCAGTGATGAGCTGAACCCTATAGAGAACGAGTGATGACCTGAGCCCTATAGAGAGTGAGTGATAACCTGACCCTATAGAGCAGTGATGAGCTGAACCCTATAGAGAAACGGTGATGACCTGAGCCCTATAGAGAACGAGTGATGACCTGAGCCCTATAGAGAACAGTGATGAGCTGAACCCTATAGAGAACGCAGTGATGACCTGAGCCCTATAGAGAGCAGTGATGACCTGAGCCCTATAGAGAACGAGTGATGAGCTGAACCCTATAGAGAACGAGTGATGACCTGAGCCCTATAGAGTGAGTGATGACCTGAGCCTATAGAGAGCAGTGATGAGCTGAACCCTATAGAGAACAGTGATGACCTGAGCCCTATAGAGAAGCAGTGATGACCTGAGCCCTATAGAGAACGAGTGATGAGCTGAACCCTATAGAGAAGCAGTGATGACCTGAGCCCTATAGAGAGTGAGTGATGACCTGAGCCCTATAGAGAGCGAGTGATGACCTGACCCCTATAGAGAGACGAGTGATGAGCTGAACCCTATAGAGAACGAGTGATGACCTGAGCCCTATAGAGAACGAGTGATGACCTGAGCCCTATAGAGAACGAGTGATGAGCTGAACCCTATAGAGAACGAGTGATGACCTGAGCCCTATAGAGAGTGAGTGATGACCTGAGCCCTATAGAGAACGAGTGATGAGCTCATTCTCTTGCAAAGATGATTCCTGCTCTGTCCAAACTAGAGGTCTGCATTCCCGCGGGAACCGACCAAATATTTTGCGCCGCAGGAATGATTTCCGACTAAAACACGGTAGTGGTCTGTAAATCCGGTGTAATTTGAATGGGAGTGGTCGGCCATTCGATATCACGTCCTTTCAGAACAGCATATCTTTGCTTTACTTAATCTTATGGAGCACCCGTTTACAGCCTACACTCAGGACCGGTATGCACGCGCTGCACGCATGGACCAGTTCTTTCTGCCTCATGCATTGTATTTGCGGGGTTTGTGCGCAAAATTTTTGTTCAATTTTATATTGCCATCGGTTTAATGGATTGAAAGGTTAAATATTAATATAAATTTCTAATCTTTTTTCAGTTTATTTACTTTCTGGACTTGGCCAATAAGAACTCAGACTTGAGTCCAACTCTGCCTTTTTTGGACTCAAGACTTGATTGTTTAAGACTTTAACTCGACAAAGGTGGTCTCGGACCCAACACTAGCTCCTCAGTGCCATCACAAGCCCCTACTGGCCACTCCTGACCACCTGAGAGACCTCTCGAGCTGTCTTACCTGGAGAGTAATTCATCCTTGACATTAGGATATGTACCAAAAACTTTTAAGTTGGCTGTAATTAAACCACTTATTAAAAAACCGCAACTTGATCCTAAAGAATTAGTCAATTACAGACCAATCTCGAATCTACCGTTTCTATCAAAAATATTAGAAAAGGCCGTGTCTTCACAATTATGTTCCTTTTTAGAAAGAAATGGTATATGTGAGGATTTCCAGTCAGGATTTAGACCGTATCATAGTACTGAGACTGCTCTCATCAGAGTTACAAATGATTTACTCTTATCATCTGATCGTGGTTGTATCTCTCTATTAGTGTTACTCGATCTTAGCGCTGCATTCGATACTATCGATCACAATATTCTTTTGAATAGACTCGAAAATTATGTTGGCATTAGTGGACCTGCATTGGCATGGTTTAAATCATACCTATCTGACCGTTATCAATTTGTAGCAGTAAATGAAGAGATGTCACACCGATCACAAGTTCAGTATGGAGTACGCAAGGCTCAGTGTTAGGACCATTGCTCTTCACCCTGTATATGCTACCACTGGGAGATATCATTAGGAAGCATGGCGTTAGTTTTCATTGTTATGCTGATGATACTCAGCTCTATATTTCTTCACACCCTGACGAAACTTACCAATTCACAAGATTAACGGAATGCATAGCTGATATTAAAAATTGGATGAATAGTAATTTCCTGCAACTTAATTCAGATAAAACTGAATTTTTAATTATTGGACAGAAAAGCTCCACAAGTAGTGCCCTAGAATACTGTCTAACCTCGATGGCTGCTCTGTCAAGCCCTCGTCGTCAGTGAGGAACCTGGGTGTGCTCTTTGATACCAATCTTTCGTTTGAAAGCCATGTTTCTAGCATCTGTAAAACTGCATTCTATCATCTTAAAAATATATCTAAATTACGTCACATGCTTTCAATGCAAAATGCTGAACAGTTAGTACATGCGTTCATGAGCTCAAGGCTAGATTATTGTAATGCTCTACTGGGTGGTTGCCCTGCTCGCCTAATAAATAAACTCCAGCTTGTCCAAAACGCAGCAGCTCGAGTTCTTACTAGAACCAGGAAGTACGATCATATTAGTCCAGTTCTGTCAACACTGCACTGGCTCCTATTAAACATCGCATACATTTTAAAATCTTGCTTATTACTTATAAAGCAATAAATGGTTTAGCTCCCCAGTACTTAAGCGAGCTCTTAACGCATTATACTCCATCACGTCAATTGCGGTCTCTAAACTCTGGCCAGTTGAAAATACCTAGAATATCTAAATCAACTGCAGGCGGTCGATCCTTTTCCTATTTAGCACCTAAACTCTGGAACAGTCTTCCTAGCATTGTTCGGGAAGCAGACACACTCTGTCAGTTTAAATCTAGACTAAAACACATCTCTTTACTATGGCATACACATAGAACATTTTTAACTTTCTTTATTCAAATCAAATGACTGATTGTTAGGCTGCATTAACTAGGTCAGCCGGAACCGGGAACACTTCCCATAACACCTGATGTACTCGTTCCATCATAAAAGAGTGGCATCCACACTAATGTTAGTCTCTCTGTTTATCCCGAGGTTTACTGCAGTCGGCCGGATCCAGGCCGTGTCCGGATCGGATGGTGGACCTGCATCTGGACATGACCAGCTCATCCTGGAGTGTCTGCTGAGACCGTGTCCATTAGTGTCTCCTCTGAATTCGCCTCACCGAACGTCATCCTCAATTAACCCGTCTCCGCGCAATAACTCCGATCTTTCAAGTATTCATATTCTTGTGTAATCGACGCGCCATCCTAAATGAGCCCGTCTCGTCGTCATACCCAAAATTTCGAATATTCCTATCTAATATGATTTATGACCTGCAAGGTTGCCAGAGTAATAATTATACACTGTTAATAATAGGCCAGAGGAGAACTGGCACCCCGACTGAGTCTGGTTTCTCCCAAGGTTTATTTTTCTCCATCATGCCCTGATGGAGTTTTGGTTCCTTGCCACTGTCGCCTTTGGCTTGGCTTGCTCAGTTGGGGACACTCAAATTATGATCCAAGTTACTCAACTAAATATACAAATAGAATTTATTAATTTGGTCATATATAATTCTATAAACTATCCAAATTAAACTAGCCAAATCAAATTTTGTTGCAATGTTGTCCTGTTTAACACTGTGAAGCTGCTTTGAAACAATCGTCATTGTAAAAGCGCTATATAAATAAAGTTGATTGATTGATTGAGTTGATTGAGAGTAAGAGGGATTCTCAGCTTTGAGAAATCTGATCACTTGCTTTTATACTCAAGTTTGAATGTAGGAGTACATTTCATGAGTTCTCAGCTCTTAAGATTATAATGGCACTTTGAGAAGCTTGATGGATATGGGCACAGAACTTATATTCATGTCTTACTCATTCTGATGGATGATGAAGGGGATTTGGCCTTCGAGTCCTCATATTTACATTTCTGTGAAACAGGAAGGCATGGCTGGACATTCCTACTCATTTTTCAGAGATGTTTTACTCATTAAATTCTAGGGATGCCAATAATTGTGTCCAAGGTGTTTTGGAGAAAACATTTCATAATGTGATTTTCCCTGCACTTTCCATTCTTTTACTTCAATGGTTAGATATGTGCAATTGTTTTAAATGAAAGATCAATGAAAGATGTATTTTTACAGCCATCTTTGACCATATTTACCAGGGGTGCCAATTACTCTGACCACAACTGTATCATAAGGACACAAAGAAGGGTTAAGATCAGCAATTATTTCCTTAAATGATAGAAGGAATGAAGAGGATGGATTCGTATGTACAGACATTTTAGTATCTGGGCCCTAAGATTAGTGATTTTCTCACAGAAGTGCAAAGGAAGGATAAACTGCTAGGAGGATTTAGCACAGAATCTAACACATCAACTCTGAGGACGTAATGTTCACTTGCTGCCTAATATATCCCACCCACTAACAGCTGAGGAAGAGATCATCAGTGTTACTCACTTCACCTGTCAGGGGTCATAATGTTATGCCTGATCTTAATCAAACATTAAGATGATGTTCAGCATCTAATGCTGGGTACACACCAAAAGATTTTTACATCTTATAAGATTTTCAAAATGTGATAGACCACACACATGAGGACAAATAATCCTAGATTTAACGTTTTGCTCCTATAGTGTGTGGTGTGCCATGATGTGACAAAGACAGCACACCACACACGAACAGATTTTCAACCAGAGTCCCGACTGTAAACACAGAAAAATCACGCAAAATCTCACGAGACTGGTTTTTATAAAGTAATGAAAATGTCCTGGTTTTCATTATTTTCCATTGGGCCATTACATTGACCCGCACGCTGCAAAATCTTCATATGATTAGTAATATCACGACATTGTAAAAGCACAACAGCCAACGTCATCTTGGAATAAACACACATTTAGTCTGCTTACACTTTAGGGCTGTGATAATAATCTTATTTTATTTTCGCTTCCAATGATTATACAAAGAAGATATGAGGTAAAACTATTATAAACTATATTCCGTCTAGAGCGAATTCCTTCCCTCCTCAGCGCGCGCTGTCATTTCTCCCTAAACATAAACTTAACGTCAGACTCAGCACAATGTGTGATTGTTGTCAAATGCAGTCTCTACTTTGGCTAAATTGCAGGACGTGTTTGATCAAATTAAAAGAACTATAATCCGCGGAATAGACGCTGTTTCCAAGGTGTGTGTATGTGTGTGTGCGCGCGTGCACATATGCTTCGTGTGCGCGATTAAACCATCAAATCTACCAAACAGCCTATATGTCAAAATGACTGGCTTGGAGAGTATTCTCTTAAACACAGTTTATATCTTAAAGGTGCGTATAGTTTGGAGAAATCAATGGGAGAATAATTAGAGCTGCATTCGGTCTTAAGGGGCAGCATCTAATAAACCTGCCATTAATGTGATTGTCAATCAAACAACTAAAGGAAGAGAGGAAATTACTCGCAGCTCTTGCATGAATAACTTTACTTTTAAAAAGCATTAATCTATCATAAGTGAAAACTATGCAATGTTATTTTACATTTCATTACTTTATTAGACTTAAGATTCTTTATTATTATTATTATTTTAGATTTTTAAAGATTCTTTGATTAGCCTAATAAAAGTTAAAATGATATTTAACAATGTAATATTTAACAATATAAGGCTATTGTTTTGTTCTGTATTCTTTGATTAAATAAATGCAGGCTTGATAAGCGTAAGAGAATTCTTGCAAAAACACAAAATATTATCCAAACTTTATACACACACACACACACACACACACATGTTGTGTTTCCATGTTTTGTGGGGACATTCCATAGGCGTAATGCATTTTATACTGTACAAACCATATTTTCTATCCCTCTACACTGCCCCTGTAAACCTACCCATCACAGGAGACATGCTGCATTTTTACTTTTTCAAAAAACATCACTTAGTGTGATTTATAAGATGTTTTCCTCATGGGGACCAAAAAATGTCCCCACAAGGACAAAAATTTGGATATTGCCATCTTTGTGGGGACATTTTGTCCCCATAACGTAGGGATTACCAGTCCACACACACACACACACACACACACACACACACACAGGCCTACTATAAATATGACGGCATATGGAGACGGCGGGAACATGGTCTGTACATGTCACACTTTATGCTGCGCCGACCGCGCTTCTGTATTCCCTCAGTGTGCTTTCTGATTGGATATTATTGCGTTTCACGTGAGTGTGCGCGCGTTTGTCCTCGGGTTCCCCACACATCAGGATTTCTGATCGTAAATATTCA
>CM040910.1:4831878-4894378 GCA_023029165.1 Gobiocypris rarus | reverse complement strand
CTCCTGCCATGTGGATGCTTTAACTGCAAGATGAAGAAGCTTGTTTCAGAGCAGGCTGACAGCAGCTAAACAAAATACTGCCAAACACAAGAGCGCGGGAACTGGGATCGCTGGACGCCGCACGAGGGGAAACTGATCATGCATTTCTCAGTGTGTTACGCTCTCAATCGCTATATCACTGACACAGAGGCCTGGCAGTGGCGGGAGAGATTGATGAATAACGTGCTTATATGTGTGTGTGTGTGTGTGTGTGTGTGTGTGCACTAAAGTATTCTCATCTCTTCATCACATGAAGGCGGAGCCACCGGAGTCACATGGGCTACTCTAACCACGCCTCTCCTTCCTGTCTGGCCCTTGAAAGTGTGTCTATCGGAGAGCTCTGGGAATATCCTCAGGTGTGTCTGAAGATGAGCGAAGGTCTGACGGGTTTGGACCCACATGAGGGATTACTGACAGGATTCACAGTTCTGGGTGAACGGACCCTTTGATAAGCATTGAAACTGCTGCAGATAGATCCGCTTTCCTCAGCGTTTGCAAACACCATATTGTGCCGCATTTATCAGAGAAGAAGAAGCGCGAGCAGGGCTTGATCTGTCCATCGGGTGATGACTGGATTATGAAACGGACCATAAGCCTCACACATGAAGCGATGACACTTTCATTAAAGATTACGGCATTAATATATATGCACAGAGTACCTGTTCACACAATGAAACAGTAACACGCATTAAGGAACACACGGTCGGACTTTAAGGGTTGTGTCTGTGCAGAAACTGATTTGAAAGCAGAAATATCCACTGCAGTGAGAACCGTCTCCCCAGTGGCGTAACTTTGCTTTGAGAAGTGGTGGACACCGCACAACTCGTTTTGCTGTGTGTTTATTTAATAACAGAATTTACTTGTGGACTGAGTTCAGAGTTGGAAATGCACTTAATTTTCACTTTGATATAGGCCACACATGCATTACATTCACAAATTATTCTATAAACATCCAATGAGCAAAACTCACAACACATCTAACGTTATACTAATATCAATCAAAATATGCAAGATAATATGACGAAGTTTCATTAGCTGCGTTTTCATTACATATTTGCAAAACTTATATTTATAAATATTTAACTTATAGATTTAGCGATATTTTCTAAATGTCGATAAAAAAACTATTACGAAATGATTGCATTTCCATTACGCGATGTTATCGACTAAAACATTTTTTTATGTCATTCAAAAAATTAGCCACATAAGTTAGTATGTTTATGTGAATCCCAGCCACCGCTATAGCCATTATTTAATGGAAGGAGACATATGCCTGTTATTCAAGCATTTATTAAAATGAAAAGAGAGAAATGTTTGAATCTGTATGGTGGTAACTTTTCAGTTTTTTTGTTTTTGTTTTTTTAAACCATTTCGTTATTTTGGCTTGAAATTTCGTTTGTTGAAAATATAAACTGAATTTAGAAATGCTTTTTAAAAGAAAAACTTTACGTTTAATAAACAAAATACATTTTTGAAATGAAGACGGCGTTTGGACGGAGAGCAGCGCATGCAAAATAACCCGTTTCCTTAATCCACAGCCCTTGTTATTGTGAGTCTAGGCCTACACAAATAAAAGCAGACAGTTTATAGTTTTTAATTATGTATTGCTATTATCTGTAGCTATGGATAAAAATGACGGAGCATTCTGAGTCGTTTCCTCTGTCATTAAGGAAAAAATCCATCAGAACGCGTCGCACCTGCGCTTTCATCAGACAGAGGGGTATAGAAAACGTAGCCTATATTGTTTCGTAGGCTATGTTTAACTATGAGCCTATACTATTATTATTTTTTTAATTTCATGTGTTGATTATGAAACGTGAGCACAACCTTCTACACAAACATTGGCAATAGAATCGCCATTGGCTAGTCATTATTTGTTTTGTTTCGTTTAGTCGCCAGACTGATATAGGCTATAGACCTACTTTTATAGAAATATATCTAGTATAGAAACATGGAAGTGTGACAAAGGCACATAGTATGCTAAATAAATTCTCTAATGTGGTTAGGTCATTTTCTACACAGCACAATACACCATACGTCCTTATTACGATAAAATACATGTTGTTTTATGGCGTGCGGTGTGAGTCTGGGATGTACATAAACCTAACAACCTTCGTAGCATAATTTTTGGCATGACTTATCAAGAGAGGGAAAAATGTGTTTAGTGGCATAACATCAGTTCATGGAAACGTCATTTCGCTATATTTTGTTTCATCGACTATTAAGAAATATCACAAAAGTTTTGCGTAAATCTGTAGCTAATGGAAAAAAAGCTTCAAACCGGCGAAAAAAATGTTAAATGAATGAATTCGATTATGAAGAATGACGATTTCGTGCTTTTGCTTTTATACACACCTTCCGCAATCTATTTATCAGTTACTTTTAAAAAGTGGTGGGGACATGTCCCACCCGTCCCACCCGTAAATTACGCCCATGCGTCTCCCTGATTTCCTGAAAGTGTGTGTGTTTTCATGTGTTAGTGAGCGTACGCACTTGAGTGTCAGCTTGGAGCTGCATGAGGAGCAGCCGAAGCACTTGACACACCAGGCCTTGTTCAGCGCAGACACGACTGAAAGACAGAAGAAGAGTCAAGCACACAGGATGAATCCCCAGGGCAGAGAGTTCAAGCCTCACCGTCTCCCTCGATCACGCGGTTGCAGTGGTAACAGACGTCTCCGAAGAGCTGTAAGACACACACAGATCATGAGCGGGTCTCCACCGTGATCAGCCTCTCTCAGCGACTGCAGTCTTCAGCTGTGTAATGAAGAGCATGGGCTGTACCTGGTTGTAGTGGTTCTCACAGTACGCCAAGCCCTTGCGCTCATAGTGCCGCTGCCCCAGAAACGCCTTCTCACATTTGGCACACACAAAATGCTGCAAACACACAAACACACGTGTAAAGATCAGGGAGGATTGCTAGTTTCAGATGATGGTGTGATGGCATACCTCCACGTGCCAGTGCTTGCCCATGGCGTTGACCACGCGGCCCTCGATGGGTCTCCTGCAGGCTCCGCAGATCGGCACGCCCAGCTTGTCATGACACGGCAGACAGTACAGCTCTCCTCGGAGCTCCCTGGCCTCGGCCGTCAGCTCCTTACTGCACACACACACACACACACACACACGTCTCCACATCAGAGAGTCCTGTCCTGATCGAGCGACCCCTAGAGCATCACAGGAAGGAGTGCGGGACACCGGGGCAGAACCCGATAAGAGGTCCTATGTGTTCATCTGTCTTTAGTGTGTGATGTTGCTCTATCAGTGTTTCTGAACTCCATTGAGTCTCTTCAGGAACCAACACGTCACAATATTCCCCATTATAATAATCAATGCGCAGAATAAAGGGGCGGGGCCTGGTTGAGTTCATCAGTAGTGTGATGAAACTGGCGGTTATGGTGAGGGGCGGGACATTTCCCAAACACCAATCACAGCACACCGCTCCAGCTGGCCAATCAGGAGGAGGGTGTTAAAGAAACTGAAGCTAAACAGGTGTGTTTCCTGTACAGTGGCCAATCACTGATCAACCTGTGTGCATCCTTAGAGACATAAGGACATAATGATAACTACATACATTTTGGCACAGGTGAGTATTTTTATTTGAGTCTTACTATTTCACTGCCATTTCCTTCAATTTTAAAAATCTATTTTGCACTAGTGACGCAAAATTCCTCTCAGCACCGTTTGGACAAACATGTCCCCATTAAAACTGCCATTTTAAAGCCCAGGGCCATTTCACCATAACATGATGCAATCTTTGTTAATAGGCTTTTATTCTGTTGGCGAGACTTCACAATGTACATTTGTTCAGTTCTTTTTACCAGATGGAGCCATTTTCTCAGGTTTCGCCTGCAAAATATTCACTTTATTCCTGTTTTCTTCTGCGTATTATAGAGCCAATGTGATCCATTAAACAGCTGTTATGTGTGTGTGTGTGTGTGTGTGTGTGTGTGTGTGTGTGTGTGTGTGTGTGTGTGTGTGTGTGTGTGTGTGTGTGTGTGTGTGTGTGTGTGTGTGTGTGTGTGTGTGTGTGTGTGTGTGTGTGTGTGTGTGTGTGTGTGTGTGTGTGTGTGTGTGTGATGGGTAGGTTTAGGGGCAGGGGCAGTGTGTGTGTGTGTGTGTGTGTGTGTGTGTGTGTGTGTGTGTGTGTGTGTGTGTGTGTGTGTGTGTGTGTGTGTGTGTGTGTGTGTGTGTGTGTGTGTGTGTGTGTGTGTGCGTGTGTGTGTGTGTGTGTGTGTGTGTGTTTTAGGGGGGGCATGTGTGTGTGTGTGTGTGTGTGTGTGTGATGGGTAGGTTTAGGGGCATTGTGTGTGTGTGTGTGTGTGTGTGTGTGTGTGTGTGTGTGTGTGTGTGTGTGTGTGTGATGGTAGGTTTAGGCAGGCAGTGTGTGTGTGTGTGTGTGTGTGTGTGTGTGTGTGTGTGTGTGTGTGTGTGTGTGTGTGTGTGTGTGTGTGTGTGTGTGTGTGTGTGTGTGTGTGTGTGTGTGTGTGTGTGTGTGTGTGTGTGTGTGTGTGTGTGTGTGTGTGTGTGTGTGTGTGTGTGTGTGTGTGAGTGTGGGCATGTTTTTGTGAAATGTCAGGACACAAATGTGTATAATGACATGGGTATGACACAGGTATTACAAAAAGGGTGAAATATGAGGACGTTCCCCATGTCCTCACTTTTCAAAATGCTTATAAATCACACAGGATGAAGTTTTTTTCACAGAAAGTAAACTGTGCAGTCTCCTGTGATGGGTAGTGTGTGTGTGTGTGTGTGTGTGTGTGATGGGTAGGTTTAGGGGCAGGGGCATTGTGTGTGTGTGTGTGTGATGGGTAGGTTTAGGGGCAGGGGCATTGTGTGTGTGTGTGAGAGAGAGTGTGTGTGATGGGTAGGTTTAGGGGCAGGGGCAGTGTGTGTGTGTGTGTGTGTGTGTGTGTGTGTGTGTGTGTGTGTGTGTGTGTGTGTGTGTGATGGCAGTAGGTTTAGGCAGTGTAGGGGGATAGAATATATAGTTTATAGGGTATAAAAACCGACATACCATGGAATGTCCTCATAAAACATGGAACACATCATTCAGCCGATCTTGTATCTGGCGGTATCTGAATCGGATGACCATATCGCGTGGCTCTCAAAATGACCTACACAGGATGAGGTTTTATCACAGAAAGTAAACTGTGCAGTCTCCTGTGATGGGTAGTGTGTGTGTGTGTGTGTGTGTGTGTGTGATGGGTAGGTTTAGGGGGGGGCATTGTGTGTGTGTGTGTGATGGGTAGGTTTAGGGGCAGGGGCATTGTGTGTGTGTGTGTGTGTGTGTGTGTGTGTGTGATGGGTAGGTTTAGGGGCAGGGGCATTGTGTGTGTGTGTGTGTGTGTGTGTGTGTGTGTGTGTGTGTGTGTGTGTGTGTGTGTGTGTGTGTGTGATGGGTAGGTTTAGGGGCAGTGTAGGGGGATAGAATATATAGTTTATATGGTATAAAAACCATTACGCCTATGGAATGTCCCATAAAACATGGAAACACATCATTCAGCTGATCTTTGTATCTGGCGGTATCTGAATCGGATGAGACCATTATCATCGCGCTCAAAAATGACCTAAGACTTTCAATACTTTTCCTATTTAAAACTCGACTCTTCTATAGTCATCATTGTGCCGCTACACTCATGGGACGGCCGCAAAGTTTTGTGATTATTACGCAGGAATGAGAAAATAGTTCCTAGTCATATCAGTCTAAAAAATCGCAACTTTTCAGTTTCCGTTGGTCTTAGTACACGACTATAGAAGAGTCAAGTTTTAAAAAGGACAAATATTGAAAGTCTTTTGGTCACATTTGATTGGTCCGAACAGCTCTGGTTCGAGCATAGGAACAATGGTTTCGGGAAACAAAAATCAACATTCAAGCAGGAAAACCTGCTCTAGGAGAGCCAGAAACAAAATCGAGACTCTGAACAAGAGCACGTTAGGTTCTCTTTAGCTGGTGCCCGTAGTGTTTCCTCACCCGCAGTTAGTGCAGCTGAAGTGGTCAGGATGGTACGGGTCGTTCTTGAAGATCAGGGGAACATCTTCCACGATGGCTTGACACTTCTGGCAGATGTACTTCCCCAGACCCTGAGCCTTCTCTCGGTTATGACACGGGCGGCACAAGTGTCTGTCGGGCAGAATTTGGACTTCACATTCATGTTCACATTCAATGGCCTGAGTTCTGCTGGCCTGAGCCTCACCTGCCTGCGTTCTTCACAAAGCCCACGTCTGCGAGCACGGCCTGACAGAGATCACAGCAGAAACAGTCGGGGTGCCAGCTGAGGTTCATGGCCTTGATCACTCGGCCAATGACGAACTCTCCTGCAACAGAAGCAATCACAGCGAGCCTGAAGCCATGAGGATCTCAGAATATCCCGTCCCGTCAGGCTGCTGTGACAGGGCTGTTCATCCGTTCATCAACACCTGGTCAGGTGTGTTTACTCACCGCACTGGTGACAGCAGGGGGAGAACAGCATCTGGAAGTCATGCTCGCAGTACTTTCTGCCTTCAAACTGCAGGAGCGAGAGCACAACACATGATCACATCACTGATGAACACTGGTCCCCATCAGTGAGGTCTTGCCTACACCTTATTCTGATGGTCCACTCTGACAGTCTGCTAGCTATACGTGTCAACTAGCGCTCATTAGAGGATTAGTAGACGGTTGGGTTCGGGTTAGCAGAATGAGTTGACATGCAGTTGATTAGAGTTAAGTATAGTCAGTAGAAAGTCTAAAGTGGACCATTGAAATAAAGTGTTACCAAAGATGTTCAAACTTATGGCTGAAACACAGGAGTATTATGAACTATTTCTGCTATAAAGTCAACTTGACTGCTTGGGGTTGAGTGAATGTTGTCCTGTTCCCGGGAGCTTCTACAGTAAGATTTACAGCTCTGGAAAAAATGAAGAGGCCACTTAACACTGAGAAATCAATGCTAAGTGGTCTCTTCATTTTTTCCAGAGCTGTATTAAGAGTATTCTGGGTTTTTTATCCAATCTTTCCCCCATTTATTTCAATTAAAATGATTAACATTTACAAAACTTGTTTTCTTGGGATTTTATTCAAAATGATAATCAGTTTTTTGTGCCTTCAACACCACTTTACATTGTGAAATCCCTTTAACGAATAAAACCTGGTCCTCAGTGACATCATCCTCCAGGAAATGACATCATTTTTGCCGGGAGATCAGTTCAAACAGATGCGGTGTGGTATTAGTTTGTGTCAGGCTGAAGCATTCCTCCTTCAAATCCCAGCGCATGTCTGTCACCAGCTTTCTGGAAACACAACAGCCTTAGAGCTGCAGAGGACAGCGCTCTTTGATTTAATATACTTTTATGCAAATTTCATGAGAAAAATTAAAACATACCTTATTTCCTCAAGGGAAAGTCATAATTGACGTCACCATCCCGCTAGCGCTCTTATTTAATGCCTTTTTTCATATCACATATTAGTAATCATCATAAATTAGGTATCATTCGAAAGCTTACAAACTCAAAATTCATCCTGTGAAACCCATTTTGAAAGTGGACGATGTGTTACCATGGAAACGGTACTCTAAATTATTGTAGTGGGTGTTGTCAGGTTTCATTTTACAACATATATTTGAACAACTTTATAACCAAAACCTTTTCTAATCTTGACAAAACGCATATCGCCGGAACTAGAGTCTCAAGGCTCCATATTTTGTGATAGAAGTGATATTTGGACAGGAAATATCAATTTAAATTGTTCCAGGAGAATGAATTATGAATGTGGTTATTTTTGGTACAGCGCCGAAACAACATCTCAATGAAACTTCAATTTTTGTGATATCAACTTCAAATTCGGAACACAACTTGGTTAGACACATGGCTTTGATTTTATATTCATGTTAAAATATTTAGTAAAATATATATTTGATAAAAATAAAAATATTTAGTACAGTACATTTACAGAAAAAGTAAACGTCCAAAACATTTCATACTTCAGCAATAATCTGCCCAGTGTCTTCTTTAAAACAGGACCACACATAGCTCTATATACGGTATTCCAAAGCATTCTTGAAATATTTTAGGTTTTAGGCCTTTTAGGACTGGATAGTGCATTTTCACATCCACCAGTGCTCGCATTGAATCAAGTGTTGTGGGGGTCCCTACCATACAAATTATTTGGGGATGGGGTAAATTCTGCAACGTAGGATTTTTAAAAAATACATAGGGCATAAAAGTGTTGTTGTTAGGGGGGTTTGGGGGTAATGTTGGTGTTTAAAGGCCAAAAAAATCAGAAAACAATAGCTTTAAAAGCATGTCAGTGGGCAGTGACATAAATGACTTTTCAAGCAGATGTGAGCATCAAAGACCGGTTTGTTTCTTTCCTGAACTAATCAATGGTACAATTGCTCACTTATAAAGTTGTCACCACCTACTCTTTTCCCCATTATATCCTCACACAGATAGAAACAGGAAGCTGACCTCGTAGAAGAGCCCGTGCTGGAACTGCTGGAAGCACTGGGCGCAGACGAAGCACTGCTCGTGGTACAGCTCGCCGTTACTGTTCACCATCTTCTCCGTCTGCATGAAGCCGGCCTTACACACCTCACACGCCGCGTGGGCCAAAGCACTCGTCATGTTTCTGTGGACACAGAAGGTCATCTTCTGATTCTTCAAATACTATAGTCTGGAAAACACAAGACACTGTTTTCCTGATTCCTGATGCCGTAGCCAGAACCCCTTTATTCAGCGGTAAGACCCCCACTATTCATTTCAGACTCTACAGAAAACGACTTCAACGCTGTCACTGAAGGAGAGGCACAATCAGTATCATATAAAGCACTATAAGAGTAACGTGACGTGACCATTAGGTACTGCTTCTGCTCGGGATCACACATTTACACACACAGGACAACAGCATGTCTAGCATTTTGATCTTGTCTCATCCTGTCTACTGACATACGGCCATCTTATTGATATCTGAAGGTATCCTATCGTGAATATCACTGCCAATGATATCCCACAATCCTGTGCGTCAGATCATTAGAGCTGTTATTGTGTTCAGTGGTGAGCCCCAAATACTGTGGACTCACTGTGAAGAGTCACTGGATAAAAGCGTCTCCTAAAGCACTACTCACTGGGAGAGATTGTGAGGAATGGGACAGCTGTTCTCTGGCTGCTCTTTGTGAAGCTCAGACACTGTCTGGAGAAGCATGTAAGGCATGTGTATCTGCATACATGGCTTGATCT
Organism: Gobiocypris rarus; assembly: GCA_023029165.1. Lineage (NCBI taxonomy): Eukaryota > Metazoa > Chordata > Actinopteri > Cypriniformes > Gobionidae > Gobiocypris > Gobiocypris rarus. Next base: position 4,885,123 of record CM040910.1, on the reverse strand, counting down.
GTTCAGCACACAGCTGTGTTAACTCTAGTCTCAGCTGAGAGTCTCACACACACTGCACATGACATAGAAAACACGGTCTGCAACTGGTCAGGATGTTGTGACCTCAGCAGGAGTAGAGCCCAGATCTGAGCCCGATTGAACATCTCTGGAGAGATCTGAGAATGGCTGTGCTCCACATCCAACCTGACGGAGCTTGAGAGGTCCTGCACAGAAGAACTGGAGAAACTGCCCAATAATAGTGTGCCAAGCTTTAGCATCAAACTCAAGAAGACCTGAGGCTGTGATCGGTGCCAAAGGGGCTTCAACAAAGTTGAGAAATATAACAACACAGACTCTTTCTCTTCATTTTTCCAAACTTCAAACCTTAAACTAAGATGTTTGCCTGTATGCTAGTGAGTTAACTGTTTTTGAACTTGAGAAGGCGAGTACAGAATGAGTTGCTCTATCCACCGTATTCTGTGAGCTGTTCCCTGTGAATGCGCAAGACTTCTGATTCATCAGCCGCTGTAGGGGAATGACTGAGACAGGTGCAGTAAAACTACCCTGCAAGAAATAGCTGTCATTTCACCACCTCAGTTACCTATAGACTGATATAGTCCGGCTATGAGTAACACACTTCTAGACAAAACAACCTTGAATTAGGTTAAATGTCGTTTTTGCTAAAATAACTGGCAAGATGTGTGATATTCCATCATGTAAACAAAGTCACCAGTGATTACAAGGTGTTGGGTTTCATTTCTTTGACATGTTCATGTTCTAGATGACTACTCTATTCTTGGGCTATGGTTAGATGTCTATTACATTTCCACTGACAGCTTAAATTCAGTCTGAAGACCAGCCATGACCAGTTATCAAGTTATAATAATCTGACATTATTTACATCTATGCTTTTATCTATTCATCATACAAAAGTCGACCAATTGAGTATAGTAGAGTTTATAATTATGTACGCATTACAAAGTCCTACATGCAGCAATACAAGTCATGTGTTTCTGAATATACGGGCAGTGTGTGTGTGTGTGTGTGTGTGTGTGTGTGTGTGTGTCCTTGTAGACTTTGACATCGCTGCGCCGGGGAAGCTCAGATTCAGCCGAGATCTCAGTGTGCGGCTGGAGCCCGTTGAGACTCTCCACCTCCATCCCAGAGATAATCCCAGAAATCCCAGAGCCGGAGACGGACTGGTGAAGCTCGTGTGAGAGCAGCAGCCGGGAGTGACAGACTGACCACCGTGAGTCAATAATAGCCTGAGAGAGTCTGTCCCGCTCCTCCTGACCTCATGTCTGAACCATGCCAATAAACCACACTTCACCCAGAGCACTTCTCAACTAAAATGGCTATTACTAATCTTAATATTCCTAAAAATCTAAATATGTTGGTTGAGATAACCCTGTGTGGGACACTTCACCCAGACTCTCCCATGAACATTAATAACCAGCAGAGCAATCACTAATTAACAGATATAATAATGTGTGTTAGTGTAGTGTTTAGATCCGTTGCTGTGTCCTGAGGTCATCATAGCACTTTATCAGTCAGACTAAGAGAGAGTCACATTTAATGATTCTCTATAGAAACACTAACACAGATTTCCCCTTGCAGAGAGAAATCATCTTTATTCCTGACCCTAACACAGATTTCCCCACACAGAGAGAAATCATCTTTATTCCTGACCCTAACACAGATTTCCCCACGGAGAGAGGAATCATCTTTATTCCTGACCCTAACACAGATTTCCCCACACAGAGAGAAATCATCTTTATTCCTGACCCTAACACAGATTTCCCCACGGAGAGAGGAATCATCTTTATTCCTGACCCTAACAGCAGCACATTCCTCCTCTGCCGCTCTCGCTCTATAAATACCCTCAGCACATCTCCAAACCTGGCAGCTGATGAAAACACACGGAGCTAAGTTAGGAAGCACTCGAGCCCTCTGAATCCCGTCCTTCATTCTCCGAAGCTCTGCATTCACACTGGAGATCCCCTTCCTGGGATCATCCGAAGCTAACGGAGCTCAGAGAATCATGAGCGTGTGACGGTTCTGATCTCACTCAGATCCTCTGTGCTAAAGCAGGTCCAATCATTGCTTTAGGGAACATTTGGATCATTAGTTCCCCTTTATAATCATTAAAGTGTAAATATACACAGATTTTTCCTTTTGTCTTAACTAATGTGACGTAGACAGAGATGCTGTTATATCAGTAGTGTCATTACGACACGTAGGGGAGAGCGGGCAACACCTAACACTTTATGACTAATTACACTTGGGGTTCAGTGTATTTATTTCACACACGTCTAGTGCAATCATGTGGTTTTGTTTCATTAATACAGTGGATACTTTTATCTTGATTTACCCAAAAAGAATGGAAGTGAAACGTGACAACATGCCCCATAGGTGGAGTACATTATAACATGACCATATGACAGCTTTGTGTGTGTGTGTGTGTGTGTGTGCGTCCTGGTAATCCCTACGGTATCCCCACAAAGATGGCAATATCCGAAATCCTTGTCCTTGTGGGGACATTTTTTGGTCCCCATGAGGAAAACAGGTCATAAATCACACTAAGTGATGTTTTTTGAAAATGTAACAATGCAGCATGTCTCCTATGATGGGCAGTGTGTGTGTGTGTGTGTGTGTGTGTGTGTGTGTGTGTGTGTGTGTGTGTGTGTTTGTGTGTGCGATGGGTAGGTTTAGGGGCAGGGGCAGTGTAGGGGGATAGAAAATACGGTTTGTACAGTATAAAATGCATTACGCCTATGGAATGTCCCCATAAAACATGAAAACCCAACATGTGTGTGTGTGTGTGTGTGAGTATGTGTGTGTGTGTGTGTGTGTAGCGAGGGGAAGCCAGTCCTAAATATGGACGAGGAGACGGAGTGTGTCTGGCATGAAGAGCTCGTCTGTTCAGTGGAAACTAGACAGCTTGACTCGTTCATTTTCCCAATTCATTTCCATTTCTTTGGAGAGAGAAAACGAGAGTGTTATCTAGGGAATGTCACAGTCCTTCATTCAGGTGACCGGATTAACATGGTCTTATTTTAACAAGCTAAATACAACCAGTGGTGTTAAAGCATGCAAAAATAAAACACAAGTGCAAGAAGAGGATTCTAACTCAAGTGAAGTATCTGGCCAAGAACACCAGCGTCAAAGGGAAAAATACAACTTTACATTCTACTGAAATAATACACAAGTATAAAGTAACCTAAATTAGAAAAAGAGGACATTTTAAAACCTCATTGGCAAGTGTTATAGTGTCATATGCATAAGAACACCTCATTCTTTGATGTGTTTGGCTTATATATCATGTCCAATGCGTTTTTATTTAGTTTATTCCCTGGAAAAGCCTCATATAGGCACTGATGAAACTGTTACATGGGTTTTTATTTATAACACAATGATTATAACATTTGAGGTCAAAGAGATGAGACTGCTCTACGTTTCCCTCTTCCCATGACTTATTTCCGCTCAAACTAAAGAGGAACACATGTATTAGAGTAGTTTATAAGGAGAGTGCAGGAAGAGGAGCTCGCCGAATGCGGAGGAGAACACATAATCAGGACCGTTCCCATCCATCAGATGCTGCTTCCTGACCACCTGAAGAGCTTCTCAAGAACTGTTGATATTTATACTTTAATCTTTATAGAGTATTTGGAGAATAATCGTACTGATACTAATTTAATCAATAAATTGACTTCTACTTTTATAGCACAGTCTGCCTCCCGGGGCATTGATTTATGAGGCCAGAACAGGAGAGAAACACAGGTGAATAAGAGCAGTCCTGTGATGACTCTGTTAGTTTGTGAAGAGCGTGTTTTAGCCGTATCATGAGCATCACGTGTGGGTGCACAGCGAGCCCTGGTTCATCAGGTCAGGTAAGATCTTCTGCGTCACAGATACACCAGAGCATCACGTGTGGGTGCACAGCGAGCCCTGGTTCATCAGGTCAGGTAAGATCTTCTGCGTCACAGATACACCAGAGCATCACGTGTGGGTGCAGCGAGCCCTGGATCATCAGGTCAGGTAAGATCTTCTGCGTCACAGATACACCAGAGCATCACGTGTGGGTGCACAGCGAGCCCTGGTTCATCAGGTCAGGTAAGATCTTCTGCGTCACAGATACACCAGAGCATCACGTGTGGGTGCACAGCGAGCCCTGGTTCATCAGGTCAGGTAAGATCTTCTGCGTCACAGATACACCAGAGCATCACGTGTGGGTGCACAGCGAGCCCTGGTTCATCAGGTCAGGTAAGATCTTCTGCGTCACAGATACACCAGAGCATCACGTGTGGGTGCACAGCGAGCCCTGGATCATCAGGTCAGGTAAGATCTTCTGCGTCACAGATACACCAGAGCATCACGTGTGGGTGCACAGCGAGCCCTGGTTCATCAGGTCAGGTAAGATCTTCTGTCACAGATACACCAGAGCATCACGTGTGGGTGCACAGCGAGCCCTGGTTCATCAGGTCAGGTAAGATCTTCTGCGTCACAGATACACCAGAGCATCACGTGTGGGTGCACAGCGAGCCCTGGTTCATCAGGTCAGGTAAGATCTTCTGCGTCACAGATACACCAGAGCATCACGTGTGGGTGCACAGCGAGCCCTGGTTCATCAGGTCAGGTAAGATCTTCTGTCACAGATACACCAGAGCATCACGTGTGGGTGCACAGCGAGCCCTGGTTCATCAGGTCAGGTAAGATCTTCTGCGTCACAGATACACCAGAGCATCACGTGTGGGTGCACAGCGAGCCCTGGTTCATCAGGTCAGGTAAGATCTTCTGCGTCACAGATACACCAGAGCATCACGTGTGGGTGCACAGCGAGCCCTGGTTCATCAGGTCAGGTAAGATCTTCTGTCACAGATACACCAGAGCATCACGTGTGGGTGCACAGCGAGCCCTGGATCATCAGGTCAGGTAAGATCTTCTGCGTCACAGATACACCAGAGCATCACGTGGGTGCACAGCGAGCCCTGGATCATCAGGTCAGGTAAGATCTTCTGCGTCACAGATACACCAGAGCATCACGTGTGGGTGCACAGCGAGCCCTGGTTCATCAGGTCAGGTAAGATCTTCGTCACAGATACACCAGAGCATCACGTGTGGGTGCACAGCGAGCCCTGGTTCATCAGGTCAGGTAAGATCTTCTGCGTCACAGATACACCAGAGCATCACGTGTGGGTGCACAGCGAGCCCTGGATCATCAGGTCAGGTAAGATCTTCTGCGTCACAGATACACCAGAGCATCACGTGTGGGTGCACAGCGAGCCCTGGTTCATCAGGTCAGGTAAGATCTTCTGCGTCACAGATACACCAGAGCATCACGTGTGGGTGCACAACGAGCCCTGGATCATCAGGTCAGGTAAGATCTTCTGACAGATACACCAGAGCATCACGTGTGGGTGCACAGCGAGCCCTGGTTCATCAGGTCAGGTAAGATCTTCTGTCACAGATACACCAGAGCATCACGTGTGGGTGCACAGCGAGCCCTGGATCATCAGGTCAGGTAAGATCTTCTGCGTCACAGATACACCAGAGCATCACGTGTGGGTGCACAGCGAGCCCTGGTTCATCAGGTCAGGTAAGATCTTCTGCGTCACAGATACACCAGAGCATCACGTGTGGGTGCACAGCGAGCCCTGGTTCATCAGGTCAGGTAAGATCTTCTGCGTCACAGATACACCAGAGCATCACGTGTGGGTGCACAGCGAGCCCTGGTTCATCAGGTCAGGTATGATCTTCTGCGTCACAGATACACCAGAGCATCACGTGTGGGTGCACAGCGAGCCCTGGATCATCAGGTCAGGTAAGATCTTCTGCGTCACAGATACACCAGAGCATCACGTGTGGGTGCACAGCGAGCCCTGGTTCATCAGGTCAGGTAAGATCGTCTGCGTCACAGATACACCAGAGCATCACGTGTGGGTGCACAGCGAGCCCTGGTTCATCAGGTCAGGTAAGATCTTCTGCGCCACAGATACACCAGAGCATCACGTGTGGGTGCACAGCGAGCCCTGGTTCATCAGGTCAGGTAAGATCTTCTGCGTCACAGATACACCAGAGCATCACGTGTGGGTGCACAGCGAGCCCTGGTTCATCAGGTCAGGTAAGATCTTCTGCGTCACAGATACACCAGAGCATCACGTGTGGGTGCACAGCGAGCCCTGGTTCATCAGGTCAGGTAAGATCTTCTGCGTCACAGATACACCAGAGCATCACGTGTGGGTGCACAGCGAGCCCTGGATCATCAGGTCAGGTAAGATCTTCATGTCACAGATACACCAGAGCATCACGTGTGGGTGCACAGCGAGCCCTGGTTCATCAGGTCAGGTATGATCTTCTGTCACAGATACACCAGAGCATCACGTGTGGGTGCACAGCGAGCCCTGGTTCATCAGGTCAGGTAAGATCTTCTGCGTCACAGATACACCAGAGCATCACGTGTGGGTGCACAGCGAGCCCTGGATCATCAGGTCAGGTAAGATCTTCTGCGTCACAGATACACCAGAGCATCACGTGTGGGTGCACAGCGAGCCCTGGTTCATCAGGTCAGGTAAGATCTTCTGCCACAGATACACCAGAGCATCACGTGTGGGTGCACAGCGAGCCCTGGTTCATCAGGTCAGGTAAGATCTTCTGCGTCACAGATACACCAGAGCATCACGTGGGTGCACAGCGAGCCCTGGTTCATCAGGTCAGGTAAGATCTTCTGCGTCACAGATACACCAGAGCATCACGTGTGGGTGCACAGCGAGCCCTGGTTCATCAGGTCAGGTAAGATCTTCTGCGTCACAGATACACCAGAGCATCACGTGTGGGTGCACAGCGAGCCCTGGATCATCAGGTCAGGTAAGATCTTCTGCGTCACAGATACACCAGAGCATCACGTGTGGGTGCACAGCGAGCCCTGGTTCATCAGGTCAGGTAAGATCTTCTGCGTCACAGATACACCAGAGCATCACGTGTGGGTGCACAGCGAGCCCTGGTTCATCAGGTCAGGTAAGATCTTCTGCGCAGATACACCAGAGCATCACGTGTGGGTGCACAGCGAGCCCTGGTTCATCAGGTCAGGTAAGATCTTCTGCGTCACAGATACACCAGAGCATCACGTGTGGGTGCACAGCGAGCCCTGGTTCATCAGGTCAGGTATGATCTTCTGCGTCACAGATACACCAGAGCATCACGTGTGGGTGCACAGCGAGCCCTGGTTCATCAGGTCAGGTAAGATCTTCTGCGTCACAGATACACCAGAGCATCACGTGTGGGTGCACAGCGAGCCCTGGTTCATCAGGTCAGGTAAGATCTTCTGCGTCACAGATACACCAGAGCATCACGTGTGGGTGCACAGCGAGCCCTGGTTCATCAGGTCAGGTAAGATCTTCTGCGTCACAGATACACCAGAGCATCACGTGTGGGTGCACAGCGAGCCCTGGTTCATCAGGTCAGGTAAGATCTTCTGCGTCACAGATACACCAGAGCATCACGTGTGGGTGCACAGCGAGCCCTGGTTCATCAGGTCAGGTAAGATCTTCTGCGTCACAGATACACCAGAGCATCACGTGTGGGTGCACAGCGAGCCCTGGATCATCAGGTCAGGTAAGATCTTCTGCGTCACAGATACACCAGAGCATCACGTGTGGGTGCACAGCGAGCCCTGGTTCATCAGGTCAGGTAAGATCTTCTGCGTCACAGATACACCAGAGCATCACGTGTGGGTGCACAGCGAGCCCTGGATCATCAGGTCAGGTAAGATCTTCTGCGTCACAGATACACCAGAGCATCACGTGTGGGTGCACAGCGAGCCCTGGATCATCAGGTCAGGTAAGATCTTCTGCGTCACAGATACACCAGAGCATCACGTGTGGGTGCACAGCGAGCCCTGGATCATCAGGTCAGGTAAGATCTTCTGCGTCACAGATACACCAGAGCATCACGTGGGGGTGCACAGCGAGCCCTGGATCATCAGGTCAGGTAAGATCTTCTGCGTCACAGATACACCAGAGCATCACGTGTGGGTGCACAGCGAGCCCTGGATCATCAGGTCAGGTAAGATCTTCTGCGTCACAGATACACCAGAGCATCACGTGTGGGTGCACAGCGAGCCCTGGTTCATCAGGTCATGTAAGATCTTCTGTCACAGATACACCAGAGCATCACGTGTGGGTGCACAGCGAGCCCTGGTTCATCAGGTCAGGTAAGATCTTCTGCGTCACAGATACACCAGAGCATCACGTGTGGGTGCACAGCGAGCCCTGGTTCATCAGGTCAGGTAAGATCTTCTGCGTCACAGATACACCAGAGCATCACGTGTGGGTGCACAGCGAGCCCTGGATCATCAGGTCAGGTAAGATCTTCTGCGTCACAGATACACCAGAGCATCACGTGTGGGTGCACAGCGAGCCCTGGTTCATCAGGTCAGGTAAGATCTTCTGCGTCACAGATACACCAGAGCATCACGTGTGGGTGCACAGCGAGCCCTGGTTCATCAGGTCAGGTAAGATCTTCTGCGTCACAGATACACCAGAGCATCACGTGTGGGTGCACAGCGAGCCCTGGTTCATCAGGTCAGGTATGATCTTCTGCGTCACAGATACACCAGAGCATCACGTGTGGGTGCACAGCGAGCCCTGGATCATCAGGTCAGGTAAGATCTTCTGCGTCACAGATACACCAGAGCATCACGTGTGGGTGCACAGCGAGCCCTGGTTCATCAGGTCAGGTAAGATCTTCTGCGTCACAGATACACCAGAGCATCACGTGTGGGTGCACAGCGAGCCCTGGTTCATCAGGTCAGGTAAGATCTTCTGCGTCACAGATACACCAGAGCATCACGTGTGGGTGCACAGCGAGCCCTGGTTCATCAGGTCAGGTAAGATCTTCTTCGTCACAGATACACCAGAGCATCACGTGTGGGTGCACAGCGAGCCCTGGTTCATCAGGTCAGGTAAGATCTTCTGCGTCACAGATACACCAGAGCATCACGTGTGGGTGCACAGCGAGCCCTGGTTCATCAGGTCAGGTAAGATCTTCTGCATCACAGATACACCAGAGCATCACGTGTGGGTGCACAGCGAGCCCTGGATCATCAGGTCAGGTAAGATCTTCTGCGTCACAGATACACCAGAGCATCACGTGTGGGTGCACAGCGAGCCCTGGTTCATCAGGTCAGGTAAGATCTTCTGCGTCACAGATACACCAGAGCATCACGTGTGGGTGCACAGCGAGCCCTGGTTCATCAGGTCAGGTAAGATCTTCTGCGTCACAGATACACCAGAGCATCACGTGTGGGTGCACAGCGAGCCCTGGATCATCAGGTCAGGTAAGATCTTCTGCGTCACAGATACACCAGAGCATCACGTGTGGGTGCACAGCGAGCCCTGGATCATCAGGTCAGGTAAGATCTTCTGCCACAGATACACCAGAGCATCACGTGTGGGTGCACAGCGAGCCCTGGTTCATCAGGTCAGGTATGATCTTCTGCGTCACAGATACACCAGAGCATCACGTGTGGGTGCACAGCGAGCCCTGGTTCATCAGGTCAGGTAAGATCTTCTGCGTCACAGATACACCAGAGCATCACGTGTGGGTGCACAGCGAGCCCTGGATCATCAGGTCAGGTAAGATCTTCTGCGTCACAGATACACCAGAGCATCACGTGTGGGTGCACAGCGAGCCCTGGTTCATCAGGTCAGGTAAGATCTTCTGTCACAGATACACCAGAGCATCACGTGTGGGTGCACAGCGAGCCCTGGTTCATCAGGTCAGGTAAGATCTTCTGCGTCACAGATACACCAGAGCATCACGTGTGGGTGCACAGCGAGCCCTGGTTCATCAGGTCAGGTAAGATCTTCTGCGTCACAGATACACCAGAGCATCACGTGTGGGTGCACAGCGAGCCCTGGTTCATCAGGTCAGGTAAGATCTTCTGCGTCACAGATACACCAGAGCATCACGTGTGGGTGCACAGCGAGCCCTGGATCATCAGGTCAGGTAAGATCTTCTGCGTCACAGATACACCAGAGTATCACGTGTGGGTGCACAGCGAGCCCTGATTCATCAGGTCAGGTAAGATCTTCTGCACAGATACACCAGAGCATCACGTGTGGGTGCACAGCGAGCCCTGGTTCATCAGGTCAGGTATGATCTTCTGCGTCACAGATACACCAGAGCATCACGTGTGGGTGCACAGCGAGCCCTGGTTCATCAGGTCAGGTAAGATCTTCTGCATCACAGATACACCAGAGCATCACGTGTGGGTGCACAGCGAGCCCTGGATCATCAGGTCAGGTAAGATCTTCTGCGTCACAGATACACCAGAGCATCACGTGTGGGTGCACAGCGAGCCCTGGTTCATCAGGTCAGGTATGATCTTCTGCTTCACAGATACACCAGAGCATCACGTGTGGGTGCACAGCAAGCCCTGGTTCATCAGGTCAGGTAAGATCTTCTGCATCACAGATACACCAGAGCATCACGTGTGGGTGCACAGCGAGCCCTGGTTCATCAGGTCAGGTAAGATCTTCTGCGTCACAGATACACCAGAGCATCACGTGTGGGTGCACAGCGAGCCCTGGATCATCAGGTCAGGTAAGATCTTCTGCGTCACAGATACACCAGAGCATCACGTGTGGGTGCACAGCGAGCCCTGGTTCATCAGGTCAGGTAAGATCTTCTGCGTCACAGATACACCAGAGCATCACGTGTGGGTGCACAGCGAGCCCTGGTTCATCAGGTCAGGTAAGATCTTCTGCGTCACAGATACACCAGAGCATCACGTGTGGGTGCACAGCGAGCCCTGGTTCATCAGGTCAGGTAAGATCTTCTGCGTCACAGATACACCAGAGCATCACGTGTGGGTGCACAGCGAGCCCTGGATCATCAGGTCAGGTAAGATCTTCTGCGTCACAGATACACCAGAGCATCACGTGTGGGTGCACAGCGAGCCCTGGTTCATCAGGTCAGGTAAGATCTTCTGCGTCACAGATACACCAGAGCATCACGTGTGGGTGCACAGCGAGCCCTGGATCATCAGGTCAGGTAAGATCTTCTGCGTCACAGATACACCAGAGCATCACGTGTGGGTGCACAGCGAGCCCTGGTTCATCAGGTCAGGTAAGATCTTCTGCGTCACAGATACACCAGAGCATCACGTGTGGATGCACAGCGAGCCCTGGTTCATCAGGTCAGGTAAGATCTTCTGCGTCACAGATACACCAGAGCATCACGTGTGGGTGCACAGCGAGCCCTGGTTCATCAGGTCAGGTAAGATCTTCTGCGTCACAGATACACCAGAGCATCACGTGTGGGTGCACAGCGAGCCCTGGTTCATCAGGTCAGGTATGATCTTCTGTCACAGATACACCAGAGCATCACGTGTGGGTGCACAGCGAGCCCTGGATCATCAGGTCAGGTAAGATCTTCTGCGTCACAGATACACCAGAGCATCACGTGTGGGTGCACAGCGAGCCCTAGTTCATCAGGTCAGGTAAGATCTTCTGCGTCACAGATACACCAGAGCATCACGTGTGGGTGCACAGCGAGCCCTGGTTCATCAGGTCAGGTAAGATCTTCTGCGTCACAGATACACCAGAGCATCACGTGTGGGTGCACAGCGAGCCCTGGTTCATCAGGTCAGGTAAGATCTTCTGCGTCACAGATACACCAGAGCATCACGTGTGGGTGCACAGCGAGCCCTGGTTCATCAGGTCAGGTAAGATCTTCTGCGTCACAGATACACCAGAGCATCACGTGTGGGTGCACAGCGAGCCCTGGTTCATCAGGTCAGGTAAGATCTTCTGTCACAGATCCACCAGAGCATCACGTGTGGGTGCACAGCGAGCCCTGGTTCATCAGGTCAGGTATGATCTTCTGCGTCACAGATACACCAGAGCATCACTTGTGGGTGCACAGCGAGCCCTGGATCATCAGGTCAGGTAAGATCTTCTGTCACAGATACACCAGAGCATCACGTGTGGGTGCACAGCGAGCCCTGGTTCATCAGGTCAGGTAAGATCTTCTGTCACAGATACACCAGAGCATCACGTGTGGGTGCACAGCGAGCCCTGGTTAATCAGGTCAGGTAAGATCTTCTGCATCACAGATACACCAGAGCATCACGTGTGGGTGCACAGCGAGCCCTGGTTCATCAGGTCAGGTAAGATCTTCTGCGTCACAGATACACCAGAGCATCACGTGTGGGTGCACAGCGAGCCCTGGATCATCAGGTCAGGTAAGATCTTCTGCATCACAGATACACCAGAGCATCACGTGTGGGTGCACAGCGAGCCCTGGATCATCAGGTCAGGTAAGATCTTCGTCACAGATACACCAGAGCATCACGTGTGGGTGCACAGCGAGCCCTGGTTCATCAGGTCAGGTAAGATCTTCTGCGTCACAGATACACCAGAGCATCACGTGTGGGTGCACAGCGAGCCCTGGATCATCAGGTCAGGTAAGATCTTCTGCGTCACAGATACACCAGAGCATCACGTGTGGGTGCACAGCGAGCCCTGGTTCATCAGGTCAGGTAAGATCTTCTGCGTCACAGATCCACCAGAGCATCACGTGTGGGTGCACAGCGAGCCCTGGTTCATCAGGTCAGGTATGATCTTCTGCGTCACAGATACACCAGAGCATCACTTGTGGGTGCACAGCGAGCCCTGGATCATCAGGTCAGGTAAGATCTTCTGCGTCACAGATACACCAGAGCATCACGTGTGGGTGCACAGCGAGCCCTGGATCATCAGGTCAGGTAAGATCTTCTGCGTCACAGATACACCAGAGCATCACGTGTGGGTGCACAGCGAGCCCTGGTTCATCAGGTCAGGTATGATCTTCTGCGTCACAGATACACCAGAGCATCACGTGTGGGTGCACAGCGAGCCCTGGTTCATCAGGTCAGGTAAGATCTTCTGCGTCACAGATACACCAGAGCATCACGTGTGGGTGCACAGCGAGCCCTGGTTCATCAGGTCAGGTAAGATCTTCTGCGTCACAGATACACCAGAGCATCACGTGTGGGTGCACAGCGAGCCCTGGTTCATCAGGTCAGGTAAGATCTTCTGCGTCACAGATACACCAGAGCATCACGTGTGGGTGCACAGCGAGCCCTGGTTCATCAGGTCAGGTAAGATCTTCTGCGTCACAGATACACCAGAGCATCACGTGTGGGTGCACAGCGAGCCCTGGTTCATCAGGTCAGGTAAGATCTTCTGTCACAGATACACCAGAGCATCACGTGTGGGTGCACAGCGAGCCCTGGTTCATCAGGTCAGGTAAGATCTTCTGCGTCACAGATACACCAGAGCATCACGTGTGGGTGCACAGCGAGCCCTGGTTCATCAGGTCAGGTAAGATCTTCTGCGTCACAGATACACCAGAGCATCACGTGTGGGTGCACAGCGAGCCCTGGATCATCAGGTCAGGTAAGATCTTCTGCGTCACAGATACACCAGAGCATCACGTGTGGGTGCACAGCGAGCCCTGGATCATCAGGTCAGGTAAGATCTTCTGCGTCACAGATACACCAGAGCATCACGTGTGGGTGCACAGCGAGCCCTGGTTCATCAGGTCAGGTATGATCTTCTGTCACAGATACACCAGAGCATCACGTGTGGGTGCACAGCGAGCCCTGGTTCATCAGGTCAGGTAAGATCTTCTGCGTCACAGATACACCAGAGCATCACGTGTGGGTGCACAGCGAGCCCTGGTTCATCAGGTCAGGTAAGATCTTCTGCGTCACAGATACACCAGAGCATCACGTGTGGGTGCACAGCCCTGGTTCATCAGGTCAGGTAAGATCTTCTGCACAGATACACCAGAGCATCACGTGTGGGTGCACAGCGAGCCCTGGTTCATCAGGTCAGGTAAGATCTTCTGCGTCACAGATACACCAGAGCATCACGTGTGGGTGCACAGCGAGCCCTGGTTCATCAGGTCAGGTAAGATCTTCTGCGTCACAGATACACCAGAGCATCACGTGTGGGTGCACAGCGAGCCCTGGTTCATCAGGTCAGGTAAGATCTTCTGCGTCACAGATACACCAGAGCATCACGTGTGGGTGCACAGCGAGCCCTGGTTCATCAGGTCAGGTAAGATCTTCTGCGTCACAGATACACCAGAGCATCACGTGTGGGTGCACAGCGAGCCCTGGTTCATCAGGTCAGGTAAGATCTTCTGTCACAGATCCACCAGAGCATCACGTGTGGGTGCACAGCGAGCCCTGGTTCATCAGGTCAGGTATGATCTTCTGCGTCACAGATACACCAGAGCATCACTTGTGGGTGCACAGCGAGCCCTGGATCATCAGGTCAGGTAAGATCTTCTGCGTCACAGATACACCAGAGCATCACGTGTGGGTGCACAGCGAGCCCTGGATCATCAGGTCAGGTAAGATCTTCTGCGTCACAGATACACCAGAGCATCACGTGTGGGTGCACAGCGAGCCCTGGTTCATCAGGTCAGGTATGATCTTCTGCGTCACAGATACACCAGAGCATCACGTGTGGGTGCACAGCGAGCCCTGGTTCATCAGGTCAGGTAAGATCTTCTGCGTCACAGATACACCAGAGCATCACGTGTGGGTGCACAGCGAGCCCTGGTTCATCAGGTCATGTAAGATCTTCTAAGTCACAGATACACCAGAGCATCACGTGTGGGTGCACAGCGAGCCCTGGATCATCAGGTCAGGTAAGATCTTCTGCGTCACAGATACACCAGAGCATCACGTGTGGGTGCACAGCGAGCCCTGGTTCATCAGGTCAGGTAAGATCTTCTGCGTCACAGATACACCAGAGCATCACGTGTGGGTGCACAGCGAGCCCTGGTTCATCAGGTCAGGTATGATCTTCTGCGTCACAGATACACCAGAGCATCACGTGTGGGTGCACAGCGAGCCCTGGATCATCAGGTCAGGTAAGATCTTCTGCGTCACAGATACACCAGAGCATCACGTGTGGGTGCACAGCGAGCCCTGGATCATCAGGTCAGGTAAGATCTTCTGCGTCACAGATACACCAGAGCATCACGTGTGGGTGCACAGCGAGCCCTGGTTCATCAGGTCAGGTATGATCTTCTGCGTCACAGATACACCAGAGCATCACGTGTGGGTGCACAGCGAGCCCTGGTTCATCAGGTCAGGTAAGATCTTCTGCGTCACAGATACACCAGAGCATCACGTGTGGGTGCACAGCGAGCCCTGGTTCATCAGGTCAGGTAAGATCTTCTGCGTCACAGATACACCAGAGCATCACGTGTGGTGCACAGCGAGCCCTGGTTCATCAGGTCAGGTAAGATCTTCTGCGTCACAGATACACCAGAGCATCACGTGTGGGTGCACAGCGAGCCCTGGTTCATCAGGTCAGGTAAGATCTTCTGTCACAGATACACCAGAGCATCACGTGTGGGTGCACAGCGAGCCCTGGTTCATCAGGTCAGGTATGATCTTCTGCGTCACAGATACACCAGAGCATCACGTGTGGGTGCACAGCGAGCCCTGGTTTATCAGGTCATGTAAGATCTTCTGCCACAGATACACCAGAGCATCACGTGTGGGTGCACAGCGAGCCCTGGTTCATCAGGTCAGGTAAGATCTTCTGCGTCACAGATACACCAGAGCATCACGCGGTGCACAGCGAGCCCTGGATCATCAGGTCAGGTAAGATCTTCTGCCACAGATACACCAGAGCATCACGTGTGGGTGCACAGCGAGCCCTGGTTCATCAGGTCAGGTAAGATCTTCTGCGTCACAGATACACCAGAGCATCACGTGTGGGTGCACAGCGAGCCCTGGTTCATCAGGTCAGGTAAGATCTTCTGCGTCACAGATACACCAGAGCATCACGTGTGGGTGCACAGCGAGCCCTGGTTTATCAGGTCATGTAAGATCTTCTGCGTCACAGATACACCAGAGCATCACGTGTGGGTGCACAGCGAGCCCTGGTTCATCAGGTCAGGTAAGATCTTCTGCGTCACAGATACACCAGAGCATCACGTGTGGGTGCACAGCGAGCCCTGGATCATCAGGTCAGGTAAGATCTTCTGCGTCACAGATACACCAGAGCATCACGTGTGGGTGCACAGCGAGCCCTGGTTCATCAGGTCAGGTAAGATCTTCTGCACAGATACACCAGAGCATCACGTGTGGGTGCACAGCGAGCCCTGGATCATCAGGTCAGGTAAGATCTTCTGCGTCACAGATACACCAGAGCATCACGTGTGGGTGCACAGCGAGCCCTGGATCATCAGGTCAGGTAAGATCTTCTGCGTCACAGATACACCAGAGCATCACGTGTGGGTGCACAGCGAGCCCTGGATCATCAGGTCAGGTATGATCTTCTGCGTCACAGATACACCAGAGCATCACGTGTGGGTGCACAGCGAGCCCTGGTTCATCAGGTCAGGTAAGATCGTCTGCATCACAGATACACCAGAGCATCACGTGTGGGTGCACAGCGAGCCCTGGTTCATCAGGTCAGGTAAGATCTTCTGTCACAGATACACCAGAGCATCACGTGTGGGTGCACAGCGAGCCCTGGTTCATCAGGTCAGGTAAGATCTTCTGCGTCACAGATACACCAGAGCATCACGTGTGCACAGCGAGCCCTGGATCATCAGGTCAGGTAAGATCTTCTGCGTCACAGATACACCAGAGCATCACGTGTGGGTGCACAGCGAGCCCTGGTTCATCAGGTCAGGTAAGATCTTCGTCACAGATACACCAGAGCATCACGTGTGGGTGCACAGCGAGCCCTGGTTCATCAGGTCAGGTAAGATCTTCTGCGTCACAGATACACCAGAGCATCACGTGTGGGTGCACAGCGAGCCCTGGTTCATCAGGTCAGGTAAGATCTTCTGTCACAGATACACCAGAGCATCACGTGTGGGTGCACAGCGAGCCCTGGTTCATCAGGTCAGGTAAGATCTTCTGTCACAGATACACCAGAGCATCACGTGTGGGTGCACAGCGAGCCCTGGATCATCAGGTCAGGTAAGATCTTCTGCGTCACAGATACACCAGAGCATCACGTGTGGGTGCACAGCGAGCCCTGGTTCATCAGGTCAGGTAAGATCTTCTGCGTCACAGATACACCAGAGCATCACGTGTGGGTGCACAGCGAGCCCTGGTTCATCAGGTCAGGTAAGATCTTCTGCGTCACAGATACACCAGAGCATCACGTGTGGGTGCACAGCGAGCCCTGGATCATCAGGTCAGGTAAGATCTTCTGCGTCACAGATACACCAGAGCATCACGTGTGGGTGCACAGCGAGCCCTGGTTCATCAGGTCAGGTAAGATCTTCTGCGTCACAGATACACCAGAGCATCACGTGTGGGTGCACAGCGAGCCCTGGATCATCAGGTCAGGTAAGATCTTCTGCGTCACAGATACACCAGAGCATCACGTGTGGGTGCACAGCGAGCCCTGGTTCATCAGGTCAGGTATAATCTTCTGCGTCACAGATACACCAGAGCATCACGTGTGGGTGCACAGCGAGCCCTGGATCATCAGGTCAGGTAAGATCTTCTGCGTCACAGATACACCAGAGCATCACGTGTGGGTGCACAGCGAGCCCTGGATCATCAGGTCAGGTAAGATCTTCTGCGTCACAGATACACCAGAGCATCACGTGTGGGTGCACAGCGAGCCCTGGTTCATCAGGTCAGGTATGATCTTCTGCGTCACAGATACACCAGAGCATCACGTGTGGTGCACAGCGAGCCCTGGTTCATCAGGTCATGTAAGATCTTCTGCGTCACAGATACACCAGAGCATCACGTGTGGGTGCACAGCGAGCCCTGGATCATCAGGTCAGGTAAGATCTTCTGCGTCACAGATACACCAGAGCATCACGTGTGGGTGCACAGCGAGCCCTGGTTCATCAGGTCAGGTATGATCTTCTGCGTCACAGATACACCAGAGCATCACGTGTGGGTGCACAGCGAGCCCTGGTTCATCAGGTCAGGTAAGATCTTCTGCGTCACAGATACACCAGAGCATCACGTGTGGGTGCACAGCGAGCCCTGGTTCATCAGGTCAGGTAAGATCTTCTGCGTCACAGATACACCAGAGCATCACGTGTGGGTGCACAGCGAGCCCTGGTTCATCAGGTCAGGTATGATCTTCTGCGTCACAGATACACCAGAGCATCACGTGTGGGTGCACAGCGAGCCCTGGATCATCAGGTCAGGTAAGATCTTCTGCGTCACAGATACACCAGAGCATCACGTGTGGGTGCACAGCGAGCCCTGGATCATCAGGTCAGGTAAGATCTTCTGCGTCACAGATACACCAGAGCATCACGTGTGGGTGCACAGCGAGCCCTGGTTCATCAGGTCAGGTAAGATCTTCTGCGTCACAGATACACCAGAGCATCACGTGGGTGCACAGCGAGCCCTGGATCATCAGGTCAGGTAAGATCTTCTGCGTCACAGATACACCAGAGCATCGTGTGGGTGCACAGCGAGCCCTGGATCATCAGGTCAGGTAAGATCTTCTGCGTCACAGATACACCAGAGCATCACGTGTGGGTGCACAGCGAGCCCTGGATCATCAGGTCAGGTAAGATCTTCTGCGTCACAGATACACCAGAGCATCACGTGTGGGTGCACAGCGAGCCCTGGATCATCAGGTCAGGTAAGATCTTCTGCGTCACAGATACACCAGAGCATCACGTGTGGGTGCACAGCGAGCCCTGGATCATCAGGTCAGGTAAGATCTTCTGCGTCACAGATACACCAGAGCATCACGTGTGGGTGCACAGCGAGCCCTGGATCATCAGGTCAGGTAAGATCTTCTGTCACAGATACACCAGAGCATCACGTGTGGGTGCACAGCGAGCCCTGGTTCATCAGGTCAGGTAAGATCTTCTGCGTCACAGATACACCAGAGCATCACGTGTGGGTGCACAGCGAGCCCTGGTTCATCAGGTCAGGTAAGATCTTCTGCGTCACAGATACACCAGAGCATCACGTGGGTGCACAGCGAGCCCTGGTTCATCAGGTCAGGTAAGATCTTCTGCGTCACAGATACACCAGAGCATCACGTGTGGGTGCACAGCGAGCCCTGGTTCATCAGGTCAGGTAAGATCTTCTGTCACAGATACACCAGAGCATCACGTGTGGGTGCACAGCGAGCCCTGGTTCATCAGGTCAGGTAAGATCTTCTGCGTCACAGATACACCAGAGCATCACGTGTGGGTGCACAGCGAGCCCTGATTCATCAGGTCAGGTAAGATCTTCTGCGTCACAGATACACCAGAGCATCACGTGTGGGTGCACAGCGAGCCCTGGATCATCAGGTCAGGTAAGATCTTCTGCGTCACAGATACACCAGAGCATCACGTGTGATGTTAAACACAGTTAGTCACTGTACTATTTTACTGCTGTGAAGGTTTTTCATCAAGAGGAATATTGGATCAACATTACCCGTACGGAAATGAAATATATGTCCCTATAGTTGAGTAGTGATGTCATACATGTTTCATATAAGGCAATACATTATTAGCACATCCTCACCATATATGAAGATACAGGTTTATACCATCTATGAAGAATTATTTATATATACATATATTAGAATGATTGAAATGATGACTTTATTATATGGTAATGTATGTTAATGGAATATATGTAAACAATATATGTCTAATTTATACATGTTTATTTAAACAACACAGTATATGCAATACTGATTTGGGGATTTTCCTTAGTTGTCATTTATAATCATCAAAATTAAAAGAATCAAACATTTGAAATATATCAGTCTGTGTGTAATGCATATATATACAAGTTTCACTTTTTGATGATATTCTCTGTACACCCTAATCCTCTTGAAATGGTGTCGGGTATGAACACAGAGAGCAGGATGTCATGTGTTCACTAGGGTCCTGTAGTAGGAACACGTGACATCACTGACTCCGCCCACACACAGCTCTCCATGCTTTGATGAAGGACTGACAGACCTCGACATGCAAGTACACTTTTACATTAAACATTAAAGACTATTGTCTCGAGTAGTATAATATGTAAATATAAAATACAACACAAAATGATGATTTTAGACTGATTATGAGTGTCTTTGTAACTGTAGACGGTGCAGCAATGGTTGGTTTCACTTTCATATTAGTCTAGAGAACCAACAACACAACTCAAGATTGTGCATCTAGTCAGTGGCGTAGCGTCTGCCATGCCATGTGTAGTAATCTCTTGTTTCTCTGTAATGACTAATTTCTCCATCATTTCTTGTGTTCGCCTTTATTATTTTTTACAGCTGCCGTCAATTTCTCAAAAACTCCCATATATAATTACCGTACTGTAATTAAGACATATATTCAAGAAATGTGTTAAAAACAGAAAGACTCTATAGTTTCAGTCTTACTCAAAGGCCACGGAAACAGTGTTCGTTATGCACTTCAATCCATTCCCGACGTTCTTGGATTGCTTCTTATTTATTAAATATAGGTACAGGCAATGGGTGTTAGTTCATGAAATATTGATCAAAATTAAAATACAATTGTTACAAAACGAAATTTGCACTTTAAATAAAGACTTTCTCTGAAACAATACTCAATGAAGTGTTTAAAATCATGTCTGACCGCACTCCATGTCTCCAGACATATAGGAATATTATAGCCTTGCTCATGCTGCTCACTATTCATAATCAACGTATGAAATAAAATAAATAAAAAAATTATAATAATTATATCATAGCCTAACACTATGAAACTGAATAGGTCACGGCACGGTTTCTTTAACCCATGGCCGAAGCCGCCGGCGCTTCTGATGGATATTCTCCTTTATATGACAGCGGATATAACTCACAGTACTCCCTCATGTTTAGCCATATTAATAAGTTCAAGACATAATTATGAACTATAAACTATAAACAATACCGTGTACTCAGGGAACGGATTACTTTGCTCCACTCCAAACGTCTTCATTTAAAAAAATTATTTTGTTTATTAAATGCAAAGTTTTTAATTTCAAAAGCATTTCTAAATTCAGTTCATATTTCTAACAAACGGAATTCCAAGCCAAAATAACGAAATGGTAAAATAAAAAACACAATATCTCTGAGTTCCCCCCATGAACACGCAAACATTTCGCTCTTTTGATTTTAATCAGTGTTTGAATAACACGCCTATGTCTCCTTCATTAATCATAATGGCCGGCGGTGGCTGGGATACACATAATCCCAACATACATGGCATCATTTTTGGAATGACTTATCACAAGAGGGAAAAATATGTTTTAGTCATAACATCGGTTAATGGAAACGCTGTCATTTCGCAGTAGGTTTTAATCGACATTTAGAAAATATCTCAAACGTTTTTCGCAAATCTGTAATGGAAACGTGGCTGTGGCTGAGCTTGTTTAAGTTATAGTTTTTTTTCGTTCTTGTTGGTAAAGATTGCTGGGTAGAGTGTGTGTGTTTATGGTTTGTTTGGTGTGGTATTTTCAGTGAACGTCTATAAATGCCTCGATGTACGCTTACCTGGCGGGCCGTAGAGTTTATTTTGCATATGGGCCCGAGACTGACTTGCTACGCCACTGCGTCTAATATTCTGTTTATTTCATGTGCTAAATGTGCAGTATTGTATTCAGTGGTTATGAAGTGTAAAGGTTAAGCTTTCATTACTGTTGCATACATTGTTTTTGTTTTTTTAACAAATTTCTCACAGCTCTTGAAAGACAAAGTGACATGTGAAGGTCATGTAGGGTAAACCGTACTCAGAATTTGTTCTCTGTATTCAACCCATTTAAGTTAGTACACACACACACACACACACACACACACACACACACACACACACACACACACACACACACACACACACACACACACACACACACACACACACACACACACACACACACACACACACACACACACACACACAGTGTTCTGTGATTAGATCAGATATGTTCAGTTATGATATATCACTTCAGATTACTGTTCCTTCATTAATGAATAACTTCACAGGAACAAATGAGTAACACAGTAATAACCTTTATACATTATGTATGATTCATGTTAATTATGAGCCTGTATATAGTTTGTATTATTCCTCTGGGAGGAGTGAAATAACACTAGTTCCTGATTAGCTAATAGTGAACTAGCACATTCAGCTTGATTACTAACTCATTGGTTACGCAGAGCTTCGGGTTGGTTAATAGCAGTCACTGCATTGCTCACCTGTTCCTGTTGTGTTACAGATATATATTGAGTGTATGAGTGAATATTATGCTCAGATCCACAGAATCACCCAAAAACAATCATTCAGTTTGTCCTAATGTGTGTGCTTTGAAGAAAACAACTTCCATACAAAACATATGGGAAACACTTTATCTCAAGGGTCCAGAATAATGCATTATTTAAGCCCAGATAAACTAGTAATTAATGATTTACTTAGTTCCTTGTTATTTTATTTTTGATACTGCAGATGTTTGTTTTTTTTCTTTCATTTTATATCAAGTGTACAGTTGCACAGTTTTTTACCTCCAGAACATCTATCTGTTCTAACCCTCTGCATTGTTCATTTCCTTCTTCTGTTTAGAAGAGAACTGAGCCTTTAAATCTCCTTTCCAAGGCACACATCGTCCTCACTTTAGATGAGCTCACAAGAAAGAGTTCACGGCAGGGCTGGACTCGGCCATGGCAAACCCAGCCCATCCGGCCCATGAGTTCCCCGTTCATGGTTTTGCTGGGGTTAGGGCCTTAAATTGGAGTAAATGAATACAACTAGAACATGGACAAATAATGATATATATTATTGAATTTACTGCAAATGCAGATAACAAACTTAATATTGCACTTTTGTCACACAGAAATGCACCTGACAGTAAAGAACTGATTTAGAGCTGGGATGCAGTACATTTACTCACGCTCATGTCATTCAAACCTGTATGACTTTCTCTCTTCCGTGAAACACAAAACATATATATTTTGAAGAATATTGGCAACCAAGCCCTTTTAGGCTACCATCGAATATTGTTTGAACAAAAAAACAGACTCAAATTACACAGAAATAAATTCATTTAGGTTTGGAATGACATTGGGGTGAGTAAACGATCACATCTTTGGGTTGAAATTCCCCTTTAAAAACAATAAAAAATGTCAAGAGTTGACAGCTCATTTATGCAAGACACTGATATCTATCTTTCATGAGGTTCTCAATGAAATAACATTGAGTTAAATTTTATTAGTTCTATTACAAAGTTGATAAAACATTTAAAGAGAAAAAATATTTTTCCTTAATTCATGGGATCCAAGCTTTAAAGCTGTTGTGTTGAATTATAATGGCATTTTAACTGAGTTTAACTGTAAGATCATGGAAGTCACAGGTAAAGCCATGCTCCTCATTACCATGGGTATGCTTTTAAAATATATAAACCATATATAATAAACTATTGAATTTGTAATAAAAAAAATATTGTAAACATGTAGAAAATACGAAAACAGCCTCTATAAAAGTGATTTATATTTCGAAATATTTAATGTAAGTAATAATAGCAACGTTTTTAATGTTTCTTCCAAAACACCAATATTTCTTCTCTTTTAGGAGCTGCAGGTGAATTGTGGTTGTGCTAAAGTGACAAGTGTGTATTTGTGTGTTTTGCCGTTTTCCACTGAACCTCGTCATGTATTTCCATGCTCGTGTCAGTGTTCAGCTGATTCTCCACAGAACCTGTGATGTTCCCATATAGACACGACTGCATAAAACACAATCGGAGTCAAAGTGCCGCCCATCCCTTCATACAGCAGCAGGAACATATATACGTACTATAACACGTACAGTATACAATATACAGTGCGATTGTCAACGGCAGCGCTGTCCGGATATTCGCCTTTTGCAGTTCCATGCGCTATAAGCTCAAATAATTTTTTATCAAAAAAATTAAAAGCGCCTAATATGGAGGGGAATTCTCTCTCGCTTTGGCCTGTCAATTCAGAAGACAAACCAATGGGCCGCTGTCCCTGCATGATGGCCCAGTCAATGGCAAAAAATGATAATAAATAAATAACCTTGTATCGGCCCAAAGTGCGTCGGCCCACCGGGAAAATGCCCGCCCGGTATGCCAGATTACCAGTCCAGCCCTGGTTCACTGACAACTACTAAATGTTTTATAACTACCTGAATTAATCATAAACTACAACAGGAATACATAATAAAGCATTTATTAACACACTGAGTAACTATTACTATATGTCTAAATAATAAGATGTACAAATGTACATTTAGATAGTTTATTAATCATTTACTTACACTTTCTAAATGATCTTATGAACCGCTGACAACTCCTAAATAACTGGTTTGTAAATAATCAAATACTTAATTTAGAAATGATAAATTGATCATTAATAAAGTATGAAAATACAATTATTAAACGCATTATAGATATGCTTATAATCAAGAACAAAGCATTTAAAACTGTAGTTATAAACCACTTACTAATGTCTACTAATGCTGTATAAATGATGAATTGACTATTTACTAATGCTTAACTAATGCTTCATAGCGTGTAGTTATTATAAAGTGTTACCAAAATGTGTCTCAAATGTTTAATCCTTTGTAAATAATGGCTAAAATGCCCTTACTCTATGTAAAGTTAATCACTCATTACTGTTGTGTCCATGCTTAACTGATGCATTATTCTGGAGCCTTAAGATAAAGTGTCACCCCTATATTTAAACAACAGCATATTAAATGAATCTTTTGGGCACAGTGTGTGAGTGTGTGTTAGTGAATGAGTGTAATGTCTGACAGGACGATGAACAGACAGAAGATCAGCGACTGAAGACTGAACACTGATCATCATGGCCAGCAGAGAAAGCAGAGGTGAGACTGATCTACATTAATAATCAACATCAGCCATCGCTTTGAAAGGAACACGCCAACTTTTTGGGACTTTAGCTAATTCACCATATTCCCCAGAGTTAGCGAAGTCCATACACACCATTCTCATCTCCGTGCCATAACTCTGTCTGACACTCCCACCGCTAGCCTAGCTTAGCACAAAGACTGGAGGTAAATGGCTCCAGCTAGCCTACAGCTTAATAAGGGACAAAATAATGCCAACTTTTTCCTATTTACATGTTTTGATGTGTATACTTATATCGTGTACTAAGACCGACGGGAAAGTAAAAGTTGTGATTTTCTAGGCCGATATGGCTAGGAACTATTCTCTCATTCCTGCGTAATAATCCAGGAACTGCCATACCGTGGGTGCAGCGGCGCAGTGATATTACACAGCGCCTGAACACAGTCCCCAGCGCGCTCTCTGTGCAAGCAGAATGCCACGTTGGTTATGTTGACGGAGGTTAGCCTAAAATAAGCTAAAGTCCCAAAAAGTCTGTGTGTTCCATTAAACAATGGCCTGATCGTTGAAATGAAACATGTGGATGTATGGAGTTAGTTTGCCATATACAGTGACACTTCAGATATGAGCGTCTGCTAAATGAATGCATGTATTCCTGTGAAGAACATCTGAAGTTCAGGGGTTTATTTATATACACAATGGCAATTCGAAGTGCTTTACATAAGAAATAAGAAAACCATGTGTAAGAATAAAAAATAAAAACAAGGATAATTCAAACCGTTGTAAAGAGAGGGATAAATAGATCCCTATCTGCCTGATTCTCTGAATGCGGTCACCCCTATCTGAGATGGAAGAGATGGAGCAGGTGGTCAGTGTCTCCTGGACCTTACAGGTCAGTCCAGGACGGGCTCCTGTAGGGGACGCTACCTGTTACCTGTGTAGTTCCAGCGGAAGAGTGACCTCTGACCCGACGCATGACGGGTGACCTCTGACCCGACGCATGACGGGTGACCTCTGACCGTGTCACATATACTCACACCTTGGCTATATGTCTTTTAGTATTTATTCAGAGCAACAGCTCATCCCGTGCAACACTCTCATGTATCTATATAACTCCCCCTTTCATTGTGACCCCCTTTTCCACCTCCTACACCCCACAAAGCCTTATGGGTAATGTAGTATGAAATACATTCCAACACAGACCTCGAAAAGAAATGTCATATGGGTTGAGGGTGAGTAAATCATGGGGTGCTTCTCATTTTTGAGTGAACTGTCCCTTTAAACACAGGGATATTTCCAGGTATTCAAGCGTTCAGTGTTTCTGTGGGTGATGTTCATGAGTGTTTGTGAAATATCCGCAGCCTCTTTGTTTCTAGGAGTTGTGAGTTATGATGAATAGTGTTCATAGTTTCATATTAATTGTGGAACAGTTTCTAAATATCTTAATCACACTGAAGGCTGAGATTTCTGATAAAACAAAGACAGTACACCAGAGTTGGTTAGGGTGGCCGGATTTTAAGCCCCCTGTCCGGCGTCCGACGCAACCTCAAGCCGGACACTCATTTGTCCTTCTTTTTGGAGTCGTGCTGAATCGGCCTAAAAAACGAGTCTTTATTGGGACACAGCAGCGAAGCATCTAATGCCGTAAGATCTCTGCTCAAACAAATGATTGGCTGAAAGTGGTGTCAATCAAATAAATATCTGATATATCATTGGTTAAAAACGTAAACAAGCCTCCACCACGTGCTGGCTAACTCACATCATAACGTTAACATCCCGAAACGTCACACCTCATTTAATCCGGAATGGACTAAAGAGCACAAATTTATATCGAAAAGCACCCTGTGTCGCTGTGAAGTATTTCTGGACTCTCCAGAAGTCCAGAAATGCTATGTTTTCAGGCACTGTGCACTTTTGTTCATCTCACTGGTCAGTTTTTGAAACAGACATCATCACAATGTCTTGGATAAATACAAATACTGTGAACAAACACTTTTATTTCAGAATCACTGTATCATGATAGCATCGATATGATGGAAAAAACTGTATTGTAGTTGCGAGGACACCAGTGCAATTATTCTTGCCTCACTAAATGCAGGCAAAGTGTCGTCCGTTTTGGTGTTATGGAAATGGCCTCCCTAGAGTTGGTGTTATATCTCCAGTCATGTAAAGGATTGTCTAGACAGCAGAAGCTCATCCTTGATTGGGTCTCTATCTCTGATCATGCCTGATCCTGTGGTTTATGCGGTGACATCTAGAGAATCAAGCAATCTGATCTGGTTTTACTTGTTTTCATTCATGTTTTGTAAAAGAAAAGTTAAATGTGGAGTTATTGTGTCATATATCAAATGTAAGTTGTTTCTGCAGGTGTTGCTCGCGGTTCTTCTCGCAGGAGAGATTGGAGCAAAGAGAGACCGCCTGAGTGTAAGTGTTGATGAACCCTGATGGGAATGGGATTATTATGGGCTGTACCTCCAAAACAAACATGTCATATTCAGACCTTGAAAGCAGCTCCTGCTGAT
This sequence comes from Gobiocypris rarus, assembly GCA_023029165.1. Taxonomy (NCBI): domain Eukaryota; kingdom Metazoa; phylum Chordata; class Actinopteri; order Cypriniformes; family Gobionidae; genus Gobiocypris; species Gobiocypris rarus. Next base: position 4,857,790 of record CM040910.1, on the reverse strand, counting down.
GTGCTTCAATTTCTATTTAAAAACTCAACATTTAATTATTCAAAATTCAAACATTCCAATAGTTCATAAACAAGGTCAAAGTTCAATCTTCAGTGCTCCACAGGAAATTTAGATTAATAAACTAATAAAATTCTCCGGAGCAGTGAAGCTGAACTTTTTATTAGGGTGAATCCATATAATTGATGGGATAATTTAGGTATATACACATTGTTTATTTACATAAATGTATGATATAAAAATAATAAAAAAATCTCTCTGATGACTGGCTAAACTCACTCATATTACTACAGGTGTGGGATAAGTTGTGCCAAATCTTATAAAAGTATTATAGCTATGCAAAAGAAAAATGACAAAACACTTTTAGTTTGAGTTGGTCTAAAAAATGAAAGAATGAGGGTGCTTTCTTTTATTTCAATATGTTTTTTTATGTATGTATCTTTTGAATTGTCAGTTTCTGGAGAAAACTCAGAAGAACTGAGGATTGTGCTGCTGGGAAGAAGTGGAGCTGGGAAGAGTGCGACGGGAAACACAATCTTGGGAAGAGAAGTGTACAGGACAGGAAGGTCTCCAGATTCAGTCACTCAAGAGTGTCAGAGAGAATCGGCTGAACTCAACGGCCGACGCGTCACTGTGATCGACACTCCAGGACTGTTTAATACTGAACTTAGTAATGAGGAGGTCCAGACGGAAATCAGCAACTGCATCTCCATGATCCTGCCTGGACCGCATGTGCTCATCATTGTGCTCAATTTAGGACGATTCGTTGAAGAAGAGCAACGATCAGTGAAGATCATCCAAGAGATGTTCGGTGAGAAGACTTTAATGTACACTATGCTGCTCTTCACCAGAGGAGATTATCTAAAAGACATGACTATTGAACAGTATCTGAAACGGATACCTCCTTTGATGGAGCTGACTGAAGCCTGTGGAAACAGATATCATGTGTTCAATAATAATGAGCCTGGAGACCGAACACAGGTGTGTGATCTACTGCAGAAGATAGACGGCATGGTGAAGGTGAACGGGGGGGGTTTCTACTCATACGAGATGTTCTACAGACGGATGGACAGAGAAGGACTAGAGCAACAGATGGAGATCCTGATGGACAGAGTCAGAGAAAGAGGAGAAGAGATGAGGAAACTAGAAGAAGAGAAAGACAGAATGAAGAAGATGATGGAGGAAGAAAGACAGAATCAGGACAAAGAGAGAAAGAGAAGAGAAGAAGAATATAGAACACAAATAAAAGAGAAAGAGAGAGAAATCCACGAGGCGATGAAGAGAGAACGAGAGGACTGGGAGAAACAAAAACTAGAGGAAAAGATGAGAGGAGAAGAAGAGAAACTAAAACATGAGCAAGACAAACTTATCAAACGACATCAAACTGCAGAACCTGGTGAGTTGAGATTATGATATTTGTGTTCCAGTTGTTTGTGATAATCTGTAATCAAGCATTTACAATCATCAGCTCTTGCTGGTCTGAGATTATGATCTGAATATGAGTCTCCAAACATGCTTTCACAGGCTGAAAACACTGATAAACTAAAGCCTAAAGTATACGTGTCATGATCAAACAAGGAAAAACTGAAGTGAGGACTCAAGTGCAGAACATGGTAGAATTTTTAACAAAATAAACATTAACACAAAACAAAACCCACGAGGGGGAAAACATATGATCAAGACTTAAAAACCAACTCTATACATACCAAACAGGGATCAAGGGGAACAGGAGACATTAGACAACAAACTGACAACAGACTGTAACACACAAGGAGATATAAAGGGTACCTAATCAAAAGGGGACAGGTGGGAAAAACAGGTGGGACGGACCGGGGGTGGGGGTGGGGCGGGGGACCGGGGCGGAAGGGTCGGACCAGGGCGGAGTCATAGGAGTAAACTGCATCTCCATGATCCTTTACTGGTGACTGGCTAAACTCACTCATATTTCATATAGTTTCACTCATATAGTTTCATATAGTTTCACTCATATAGTTTCATATAGTTTCACTCATATAGTTTCATATAGTTTCACTCATATAGTTTCATATAGTTTCACTCATATAGTTTCATATAGTTTCACTCATATAGTTTCATATAGTTTCACTCATATAGTTTCACTCATATAGTTTCACTCATATAGTTTCACTCATAGTTTCACTCATAGTTTCACTCATATAGTTTCATATAGTTTCACTCATATAGTTTCACTCATATAGTTTCACTCATATAGTTTCACTCATATAGTTTCACTCATATAGTTTCATATAGTTTCACTCATATAGTTTCACTCATATAGTTTCATATAGTTTCATATAGTTTCACTCATATAGTTTCACTCATATAGTTTCACTCATATAGTTTCACTCATATAGTTTCACTCATATAGTTTCACTCATATAGTTTCATATAGTTTCATATAGTTTCACTCATATAGTTTCACTCATATAGTATAGTTTCATATAGTTTCATATAGTTTCATATAGTTTCACTCATATAGTTTCACTCATATAGTTTCACTCATATAGTTTCACTCATATAGTTTCATATAGTTTCACATAGTTTCACTCATAGTTTCACTCATATAGTTTCACTCATATAGTTTCACTCATATAGTTTCACTCATATAGTTTCACATATAGTTTCACTCATATAGTTTCACTCATATAGTTTCACTCATATAGTTTCACTCATATAGTTTCATATAGTTTCACTCATATAGTTTCATATAGTTTCACTCATATAGTTTCACTCATATAGTTTCATATAGTTTCACTCATATAGTTTCATATAGTTTCACTCATATAGTTTCATATAGTTTCACTCATATAGTTTCACTCATATAGTTTCACTCATATAGTTTCACTCATATAGTTTCACTCATATAGTTTCATATAGTTTCACTCATATAGTTTCACTCATATAGTTTCATATAGTTTCACTCATATAGTTTCACTCATATAGTTTCACTCATATAGTTTCACTCATATAGTTTCATATAGTTTCACTCATATAGTTTCATATAGTTTCACTCATATTTCACTCATACAGAGTTCGGGAGGCTGCATGGGCAGAGCAAGGGTAGGGCAAGTCACTGGACAGGGCAACCTACGAGATTATATCCTAATCAGATAACAAGGGGGAGGGATCAGACAAAGACACAAGCACATGGCCCAAAATAACAAAACACCACGTGCTACACGAGACAGAACAGACATGTGACAATACTTTTGTTCAGTTTGTACACATATTCAATTAAATTAAATGAACTTTATTGTCCCCAATGGGGAACTGTGTCTTGGACTCTGGTGCCCACATACACAAACATTGATCAAAGAACATTGTGTAGACTTGAAAATGAAGCTTTTTCCCCAATGTTGTTTAATTCACGGGACCGGACACCAGTTGTTGCCAAGAGATCTCTTTTTTATTATTTTATATGTCAGACATAGGAGAGAAAGACAATTTCATTGATGTTCTTCATTCCATCTTTCTCTGTCGTCTCCGACACTCAGTTGTATTTTATAGGCTGCTTAACCAGAAAATTAATTATATTACCAGAAAAACAGGTTGTTTACACCATACCTCGTGATTGCACACAGTACAATATACCCTTAGACATATGCATCAGTGGAAACAGATACTTGTTGTTCGTTGTCCAAAATAAATGTCTTATAGAAAACTTGTGACTTCTATCATATGCTTTGGTAGGAAAACAACACCATGCTACACAATTCTTCCTTACAGAGAACTTCAATCACATGGCATAATTAGAAACTTATGCTACATATTCCGGTGTTCAAAATTATCGTCTCTCCATGTCTCTCCATGAAACCCTCACACTTCTGTGCTCAGGCCCACTCTGACTAAATAATGATGATAATACAAAAACAATAATGATAATACAAATGGTTATGAATATTAGTAAATAATAATAATAATACAGATACATAATATATGTTGATTATTAATTCTAATAAAATTGTATTAGACAATACAATTTTATCTTCAGTCCCTCCTTCTGGAACTACGTCCGTCAGTTCCACGCCATCACCCCAGGTGGCCAACCTATTGAAGTGACAGTGAAAGAAGAATAGCAGACAAAAAAACAAACAAACAAACAAACACAAAGACAAGAATAGAAACAGAAAGGAACAAAACAAAGAAACAACAAAATCCCCAAACCCATGTTATGTCCCCGCAGATTATGTGTTATTTTACTTCTATGTGTTAGCATTTAATATGAACCCCAAATCTTCTAAGAAAGTAAAAGCTAATGAATCTTCACCAGTGCCTGGACTCGTTCGGTACCTGAACTCCTCCAGTTCCTGGCCAAAATAACAAACTAACTTAAACATTGATGTTAATGAATTCCTATCCCTTGGGTTGTATATCAGTAAGCAGGTGTTGATTGTTTGTGGGTTATGTTCTGTAAATTGTAGTGTAAAATGTTCTATTTCACTCTATATTTCCTATTCTCAGTCCTATCTGTGTGGTTAGAAATAACCAATCTGACAGGTTTGGTACTTTTCCTTCTAGTAAGACATCTTATGAGTTGTATCACTAGCAGGAACACAAAAACTCCTACTATAATCAAAACTATCCATTCTGACCATGATAAGTTTCCTGGGATTTGTACTAATTTCCTCTCAGATAGCAATTTAGCTATTCCATTTGCTACGATAACATGACCCATTGCTTTAATTCCCTCCTCTTGAGCTGCTTTAACAGTTTCCTTAACTCTTTTAACCATTTCAAAGAGTTCTGGATTATTTTCCTCAACTAAATCATTATTCCACCACTGTGGATCTAAGTGCAACAATTGTACATGTGGAACATGAATTACACCCAAAGAAGAGGATAGAGAATCTCAACGGAAAATGGATCAGGAGGAATTGGACACAATTCCCCTCGATATATCATATTCTCACTTATTCCGTCATGTAAAATACAAAACTGTGCTTCTGACACCTGCCAAGCACCTGTGGCTTGATCTAAAGGAACTACCTCCCAAACTGCAGATCCATTAAGGGATAGACTAAACATCGTTGAACACGAGCAAATTACCCACTCGTGTTCCTCAACACAACAGTCTGTAGTAGAAATCATCAGTGTTTCACCTTCAGCCCAATATCCATTTCTCCTAATCTAATTACGAATTTCCTTGTCTAACACCCATTGATTGGAATTGTCGAACAGTCATTATATTGCGCTGTCCATATTGAGGCCATATTATAAATAAAGGTAATGTTCCAGAACCTGATAAAGAATGTTCATCAATACCAATTTTGACTAATGGAATATGTTTAGCAGAAGTCAAATTAAGTTGATTACCAAAAACAACTAACAAAGATTCCAAGATTCGTTCAGGAATTTGACCCATTCGAATAACTTGAATATCCTCTACCATTTGATCTTTTAAATTCTGAGCTAAAAATAAACACGCTGCTCGGTGCGTCTCAAAAGTAGATGATTGTACTAACGCATCTGCCAATTCCCCTCGCTGCATCATTTAGATGCTGACCTGCCGCTATAATATGTAAAGAACCTTTAAGTGCCTCAGTGAGTCCTTTTCCTGACATTTTTCCCACCCACTGCGTGTATTCACTTATTTTATTCATTTGAGCGGTATTACTTATTGAATTGACAGAACCAAATACACCCGCTATGTCTCCCCATATGCTTCGCGGTTTACGACTTCCGATTATTCTGTGTATTTTTAGAAGTATAATATTTTACTTCTTTTTCCAACCATCTCCTTATTTGTGTGAAGTTTCCACAATATGATTGATTAAAAACGGTAAGAAGGGATATCAAATTATAATTGACACGTTGTCGCACCATATGGGCTTCATTTATCAAAGTTTTGGTTTCTTTTGCTAACAAGATACCATGAACTGGTGCAGTAGTTGTAGTTGGGCATGTTTTAGCTTTATTTGTCTTTTCTCCGAAAGATAAATACACCGTCCCAATTTCCCCAGTCTCTAGTTCAGTCTCACAATATTCATTCTCATCTTCTGAATGCCATACTCTTACATAATTTCCCTTGAATCTAGTCTTTCTCGAGGCAGTATCCCTTAGGAAACCCTCACATGGCAACACTATAGGGTAAATACACCCTAAAGTCAGTGAATCCCATATTGTAAGCATGTGAGTACGATTCAAAATGAAGTTCATTTCCACATTAGTAGAAGTTATGAGGTCTAACCCACAATTTCACATTGTTCTCTCGAACAAATTTCTCTTTGAGTACTACTAGAATATCCCCGTCTTTCACTGGCCAAATTACTCGGCTTTTGTAACATTGATGGTGATAGTTACATCCACCATAGATGCCTTCACGATATTTGATAAGATCTTTATCATTACTTGGCACCCAATCCCATAATCCCCATTTGGAGATAAAGGGTAGAGTAAAATGTTGACCAGATTTCAGAGTTGCATTCAGTGATTTCTTGAACTCGAGGAGTCCATAAGGCTTGGCTTCCTTGGAAAATGCCAAGTAAAATTAAAAACAAGCATACCATCATCGTTGTGTATCGAGAATAACTTGCAACCATCTCTAATCAATGTCAATGGGAATGATCCCTGAAATGGAAGCAGAAAAATAATTAAACATCACTCCTTTGTTCCCAATCTCTAAAGCTAATGGATGAACATTGCTCAATATCAGGCCATAAGCCGTCATTATCAATTTGTTCATTCACCAAACAAGGTTTAACTTGTGACCAATGATACCATCTATCTGTCCCTACACCCTTCCCTTTAAGACAAACACTTGTATCTGTGGTTAAGAGTATTTCATATGGTCCCTCCCACCTAGGCTCTAATCCTTTCCTAGGGATTCGTTTGACCATAACAAAACTTCCTAACTCGGGAATGTGTGGAATGTCAGTAGTGGTGTGTTTTTCATCCCATTGCTTCTGAGCCTCTCACTTTCTGATTATTGTCTCTTGTAGCTTTGTCAAGCATCGCGAGATAGCGCCGTAGCTTCTCTTGGAACAAAGTAGAATCTCCTCCTGTTCCCGTGGGGGGCGGAGCATCAGGAGGTAGAACCATTGCTCTTCCAGTAAAATGTCCATGCCAATGAGACTTCCTTGAGAATTCGGCCCCACCCAGAAAGATGTCCATAAGACTTCATCTTCATGTATTTGCAGAGGAACTGGTATAGTTTTGCGAAATGTTGTGATTTCTCCTCCAACTCCTTCAACTTCTATAGTTTCGTGTGTTGTGGGTAAGTTCAAGTCAGTTATGGAGAGTCCTGCCCCCGTGTCCAAGAGCAAATCACATGGGTGGCCCCCTATTAGTGAAGAAATGAAGAGTCGATTGTCATTTTTCTTACTCACACAGGGGGCCGCTGATTCCTATTTCGGACGCATGATCCCCTCGATTAGCTGACGAACTTGCTCTTCAGTCCACATCTTTCCTTGAGAGGTCTCAGCCTTGTTTTTCACATTGGCCTGTTTAAATGATGGACCTTTCCCTTCTGCTCCTCCTCCTTTAGCCCAGCAGTCTCTTCTGAGGTGTCCAGGCTTTCCACAATTGCAAAACACTAAATTGAACTGATGCCACTCCTCTGCGATTTGGCTTGTTTACTTCATCCTTGTTTGCTTTCATAGTCATCTCAAGACCAGCCCATTGCATAATTTGGTCAAATGTTTCTCCTGGGTTAACTCCAAGTGATAAGGCTTGTTGGTATTTTGTGCTAAAGCCTTCCAGAAGTGTGTCAGTAAACTGTACATCATCTCTATCTGGATCTTTCTTTGCACAAAGAGCCCATCTTTCATAAGCATTCCATTTACGCAGGGCGTATTCATCAGGAGACTCATCATCTTTTTGCTTAATCAATGTCACCGATGTGAAAGGGATTTTACCACTGCCCAAGGTCTCTTGAATTTCTTTTCGGAATCCATCTAATGCTTGCCAAAAACCAAGGGGTCGCCCCTGGCCATCTACCCACAAGTTTATCCATTGGGCTGTTGTTATTGATGGTGGCAAGCGTTCCCATCGGTCTCTTGGGATTTTAGCTTTCACAATGGTGTGTACGTCTTTTAGTGTCATTTGGTGTGCTTCAACCAAAGAATCTAATTCGCCAAAACTCTGTGTTTGGATCCTGTCTCTTCAGAGGAGGCAAGGCTGTGAGAATGGCTTGACGTTCTCCTGGTGTGAATGGTCTCTCTTCTGTCATCATTTCAGACTGTAATTCTTCCTTTTTAGGAGCAAGTGGAGAAAATTCTGGACCAACTTTATCAATTGTGATCATTATCTCTCTTGTGTCATCGCCCCAGTCAGATCCATAATTTCGAACTGGTGTACATCGCAGCATGTCTCTGTTTGGCTGGGTTGATTTAGATCTGGTAATTATTGGAGCTGCTTGTGCAGAAGCAATATACATTTTGTCAGCTGAAACTCCATTTGAGCTTGAAGCTTGATGCTGTATCAGAGGATTAGTACATTGTTCAGGCAAAGTTGGATAAATTGGCTTGTAAGGAGGCGGTGTTACAGTTGTTGCTACTTTTGCAGATGTTTGTGAATATTTCTTTTCAGCTTCAGCTATAATCTCTGTCCAATCTGGATCAAATGAATCATCATTGATGGTGTTTTCTTTTTCTGGACATTTGATGGACATGATTTTGCTCAACTTGTTAAATGCTTCTACTTGAGGCTTCATTGCTTCAGCAAGTGGAACTGGACAACCGTCAATGCCGCAACAAACTCCACCTTGTTTCACAATCCAATTAGCTGCCATTATTGGAAACACTTTTAACTTGATACAGTCTTTTTGGGTTTCAAACCAGCTTAACTGCTCATCCATGGATGCATTAATATCAAGTCCTTTTTTTAGAAACTTAGTTTGCTTCTTATTCTTCTTTTCCAGATACCAAGCAGAAATTGTTCTGCTGTTACAACCACCTTCTGCCATTGTTGCAACTTATTGGTCACTTTGTATCTGTGTGCTCAGATCAGCAAGGCTTTGTGTGTGTGTGTAAAGGAGGCTACCCTGCTTCTCTCTCTCTCCTCTCTAAGTTATGTGTGTGTGTGTGTGTGTGTGTGTGTGTGTGTGTGTGTGTGTGTGTGTGTGTGTGTGTGTGTAAAGGAGGGGCTGTCCTGCTTCTCTCTCCTCTTCTTTCTCTAAACACACTATAAACAACAAAATAAAAATTACAAGAAAATTTAGCTCTTATATTTTCCAATTGAACTCAACTTTGTCTCCTTTTTTAGTTTAATTTCTTATTCAGTTGAACTCAGATCAATTTCTCCTCCTCAAATACCGAACAGCTTCACTGTCAAAATCAGAAGGCCTGCGATTTTGGCTACTAGTGTATTTGAACGTGTTTGATTCTTAGTACAGGACTCTAGTTAGAGTCCAGATCCGCCACTTCAAACCACTTCAGTGTGTTTAAACGTTTTTAGGATTCTTAATACAGGACTCTCATTAAAGTCCAGATCCGCCAACTTTAAACCACTTCAATCGACCCACCGCTCGACACTTCCCCGTCTGTCTAACAGCACGGATCTTCGGTGTGTGGAAATGTTTTAGGGTTGATTCTGCCACCTATTACTGCAGACCCGCCACACCCCACCACTTCACAGTCATCGAGCTAATTGCCAAACCGCCTTACGGTTAATCTCCTGAAAATTTGACTAAATGGTCTTTTCTAAAAAGATCCACTTTACCCCAGCTTCATTCAAATATTTTTTGAAGGTCCATTGGTCTGAGACAACTTAAAAATTTCAAAATCAAATAAAATTATAATTTTTCTTTTACTATGTCTGACACACGTCCATTGACAACACAACTGGTACTTAAATAACACAGTTCTTTTCAGCAGTTCAGTCAATGTCTCTAATCATCAGGCAGACTTAAACTGTTTAGAAAGACATAAAAAAAAGTCTTACCTGATTGACTGGGACAACGGCTGAAAATGCTATCCTGTTCGTGACGCCAAATTGTAGACTTGAAAATGAAGCTTTTTCCCCAATGTTGTTTAATTCACGGGACCGGACACCAGTTGTTGCCAAGAGATCTCTTTTTTATTATTTTATATGTCAGACATAGGAGAGAAAGACAATTTCATTGATGTTCTTCATTCCATCTTTCTCTGTCGTCTCCGACACTCAGTTGTATTTTATAGGCTGCTTAACCAGAAAATTAATTATATTACCAGAAAAACAGGTTGTTTACACCATACCTCGTGATTGCACAGTACAATATACCCTTAGACATATGCATCAGTGGAAACAGATACTTGTTGTTCGTTGTCCAAAATAAATGTCTTATAGAAAACTTGTGACTTCTATCATATGCTTTGGTAGGAAAACAACACCATGCTACACAATTCTTCCTTACAGAGAACTTCAATCACATGGCATAATTAGAAACTTATGCTACATATTCCGGTGTTCAAAATTATCGTCTCTCCATGTCTCTCCATGAAACCCTCACACTTCTGTGCTCAGGCCCACTCTGACTAAATAATGATGATAATACAAAAAACAATAATAATATTACAAATGGTTATGAATATTAGTAAATAATAATAATAATACAGATACATAATATATGTTGATTATTAATTCTAATAAAATTGTATTAGACAATAAAATTTTATCTTCAATTGATACATATACACACAAAAAACAACTACTTATTTAAGTCTAATCAACGTTGGTACAAAAGTTTTCTTAAAACGATTGTATTCGCACAACTTGTATCGTCTGCCAGAAGGCAGCAACTCGTGCTCTGAATTTAAATTATGTGAAGAATCTACTCTGATGACTGACTGCTCATATGAATACTCCAATGATCGGTATTCCGTTTTCCCATAATTCTCATAACCATCTTTACCAGACGAGCAAGTTTAGTTTTGGGCTGAACTGTAACGTTACCAAACCATACAGTGCATCAATAGTGTATTACACTTTCAATTACAGCCTGGTAAAATAGATATATTACTTTCTGTTCTACCCCATACAATCTTAATCTCCGTAAAAAATGCTAGGGTTTCTGTACAGTGTGAGAGATGTCAGTTTCATCATCAGAATAGTATGCTCATAGCCTAAACCACATGTACTGTACTGTACTTTACTGTACTTTTTTTTTTTTTATCTGCACGGATGGCAGGCTAACAGGCTAGCGAAATGCTAACGCATTGTGATAATGATTTAGATTAAAAGCGATGTCAGATTTAATGTGTTAAGCAATATTAGACAAAATATGGTGTTGAGTAAGTTATATTTAGCAGTATAAACACCAGCAATGATATCAAATAGAGATTCAAAAGCAAAGCTGTATTAAGCCACAGACGCGAAACACTACACAGACTGAGTTTATGCTTGGGTCTAGTCTCGAGGAGGAAGGTTGTTTCAACAGATGCCTGCAACCAAGGTTGGGGAGCTCTGTGCTAGGGCAGGCCAACCTCCGGCCTTTGGTCGAGCTTGGAGAAACGGCTACAAATGGCTTGGCCATTGTACACCAGGCAAATTGAACCAGGGAGCAGACATGCTGTCCCGAGACAACATTCCCCCCAGGGTCTCTCCACCCCCAGACAGTGCAGCTAATCTGGAGTATCTTTGGGAAGGCAGAGGTAGATCTCTTTGCCTCAGAAGACAGCTCTCACTGCCCAACATTCTTTTCGAAGAACAAGCCCACGAATGGCCCAGCCTTCTTCTTTATGCATTTCCTCTGGGTTCGATGCTCCCACAGGCCATCGAACAGATCAGGGAAAACAAGCGTGCAGTCCTCTAATAGCTTCTCTCTGGTGGACCCAAACATGGTTCCCTGAATTGATGCAGCTGCTTGGAGCAGCTCCTTAGCCAAAACCCCTGTGGGAGGACCTCCTCACTCAGGCGAACAGGACAGTCTGGTACTACCGTCCCGACTTGTGGGCCCTCCATATGTGGCCCCTCAACGGGTACCAAAGGATCTCCCAGAAAGTGTTCTAAACACTATCACTGAGGCTAGAGCTCCATCCACAAGACGCCTCTACTCACTTAAATTGTCAGTGTTCACCACCTGGTGCTCAGGTCGAAACCAAGACCCCTAGTCATGTGAAGTACTGCTGGTACTTTCATGCGGGCTACTGGATGCAGGTTGTACCCCCTCCACACTCAAAATATATGTGGCGGGCGGCCATAGCAGCCTTCTGTTCGACTTAGTTGTACACTTCCTTCCAGGAGGCTGAACCCACCTTGACCCCCTTCTATACCCTCATTGGACCTATCCACGGTCCTCAGGGGGCCCCCATTCGAGCCGCTTCAGTCGGCTGACTTGAGGCCACTTACACTCAAAACTGCACTCCTACTAGCATCAGTCAAGCGAGTGGGCGATTTGCAAGCGCTCTCCGTGAACGATTCCTGCCTTGAGTTTGGGCCTAACGACTCCAAAGTCGTCCTCAAACCAAGACATGGCTATGTACCAAAGGTGCTCTCAACTCCGTTCGGAGCCCAGGTCATTTCACTGTCTGCCCTTCCCTCGTCGGAAGACAACAAGAATTGGATGAGTCTGGGTTTGGCGGTTGCCAGGGGAACGGGACTTGCCTGACTGCATTGTGCCGAGTGTAAAGTTTGGTGGAGGGGGGATTATGGGATGGGGTTGTTTTTCAGGGCTTGGCCCCTTAGTTCCAGTGAAAGAAACTCTTAATGCTTCACCAAGACATTTTGGACAATTTCATGCTCCCAACTTTGTGGGATCAGTTTGGGGACGGCCCAAAAAAAAAAGTTTGGGGATGGGTCCCAACATGACTGCGCTCCAGTGCACAAAGCGCCGCTCCATAAAGACATGGATGAGCGAGTTTGGTGTGGAGGAACTGGACTGGCCTGCACAGAGTCCTGAGCTCATCCCGATAGAACACCTTTGGGATGAATTAGAGCGGAGACTGCGAGCCAGGCCTTCTCGTCCAACATCAGTGCCTGACCTCACTAATGCGCTTCTAGAAGAATTCCCATAAACACACTCCTAAACCTTGAGGAAAGCCTTCCCAGAAGAGCTGAAGCTGTTAGAGCAGCAAAGGGTGGGCGACTCCATATTAAACCCTACGGATTAGGAATGGGATGGCATTAAAGCTCATGTGTGTGTGAAGGCAGGCGTCTCAACACTTGGCAGTATAGTGTATATTACGTAAGACAGATTGGATGTTCTTATACACATGTAAATAGAAAACAATGACTTGCATCAAACACAAATGTCTGATTCCACTTGGTAATGATTTAGATATTGTTTGAAAATCGCCATAAATCTGTATGATATTAATATATAAAAATCTTCCAACATGATTTTCAGGTGCTGAAGGTGAAGCAGATGATCTGGAACAGCTGAGGATTGTGCTGATCGGGAGGACAGGAAGTGGAAAGAGTGCAACAGGAAACAGTATTCTGGGAAGAGATGAGTTTGTGAGTCAGCTGAGCATGAGCTGTCAGAAGGGAGTTTCTGAAGCTGATGGTCGATCTGTGGCGGTGGTTGATACTCCAGGTCTCTTTGACACGACTTTGCCAAATGATCAAGTGATAGAAAACCTAATCAAATGTGTTTCAATGTCAGCACCTGGACCTCATGTGTTCGTCATTGTGTTGAGTTTGGGAAGATTTCATAGAGACGAGATGGACACTGTGGATCTGATCAAGAGGCTCTTTGGTCCAAAAACTGCTCAGTTCAGCATCGTTTTATTCACTGGAGGAGACGGACTCGGGGATGAGTCTGTGGAAGATTATGTGAACAGAAGTAAGTCTGCTGAACTCAAGAAACTGATCAGAGATTGTGGAAACAGATTCCTGGCTTTCAATAACAGAGAAAAACAAGACAGAACTCAAGTGATTCAGCTGTTAAACATGATAGAGGAGCTGAAGCACATGAATGAGGGTCAATACTTCACTAACAGCATGTTTGAGGAGGCAGAGATGTCCATTAAAAAGAGAACGAAGGAAATAATGAATGAGAAAGCAAGAGAAATTAAGACTCAACATGAGGCGATAAATACCATATATGAGATGGAAATGAAAAACATGATGAAGAGACTCGAGGAAGAGAAACAAAGAACTGATGAGGAGAGAATGAAAACACAGAATCAACTGAGAGAAAAAGAGGAAAAACTCAGAAAAGAGTTTGAAGAAAAGGAGAAAAGAGAACAAATGAAACAAGAGACTGAAAACCAGAAACGATTAGAAGAGGAAAAACAGAAAAGAGCTGAACATCAGACAAAAATTGAAGAGTTGAAGGGAGAGATTGAAAATCAGAGATTACAGTATGACAAACAGCAGAAAGAAAGAGAAGAGGAAGATAGAAAAAGAGAAGAGAAATATAGACGAGATCTAGAAACGATGAGAAATGAGCATGGGCATATTATAGCAGAGTTACAGACGAGATATGAAGAGGAAATAAAGAGGAGAGATTTGGAGAAGCATAGGAGGAATGCAGAAGAAGAGGAGGAGAGACAGAGATGGAGAGGGAGAATAAAAGAGGCTGAAAATGACAGAAAAGAGATTAAAGAGGAACTCAAACAACAGCAGAGAGAGTGGGAGGAGGAAAAGAAACGACAGATGAGAGAACGAGAGGAAGAAGAAAGACAGAGAAAGGAGAAACATGAGGAACAGCTGAGAGAAAAACGAGAAGAACTGGAGAAAATGAGAGAGAGATTTGAAAGCGAGAGAGAAGAAGAAAGACAGAAGATAGAGGAAGAGAGACAGATACAGAGAAGAGAAAGAGAAGAGAAAGAGAGAGCATATGAGGAAAAGATACATGAAATGAAAAGACTGGAACGAGAGAGAGAAGAGGAGTGGGAGAGAAGAAAACGAGAAGATGATGAGAGACGAGAGGAAGAGAGAAAGAGATGGACGAAAATGATTGAAGATGTGAAACGAGAACAAGAAGAGGAGATCATGAGAAGAGAAGAAGAGGAGAAGGAGAGAAAAGAAAGAGAAGAGAAAGAGCAAGATGAAATGAAACAGAAACATCAAGAGGAAATAAGAGTCCTGAAGACGAGTCATGAAGAAGAAGCCAGAAGACAAGCAGAACGGACAGATTTCAGAGAGAGAAAAGAGCATCAGCACGTTCAGCAGATCCAGCAGATGCTGGAGGAACGACAGGAACAACATGAACTACTGAAAGAACTGCAAGAGCGGAAAGAAGAAGAGATTAAAGAGCTACGGCAAGAAATACAAAGACTGAACAATAGAAGCTACTGCGCCATCCTGTGATAAACATGAGTGTCAAATGACAGTATTGATGATAATCATACGTTTATAATTCTACATACATTCCATCATGTGCTTGTATCATTTAGTTTTTCATGCATAATTTGTGTTTATAATCATTAAAATAAAAATCAAACCAGCATTGTATTTATGGTTGTAAGTCTGTTTGCTTTCAGATAAGATGGAGCACAGCGCCCTCATGCAGTTATGATAGTCTATATTAGAGTGCATTTAGTAGACCACCAAACAGGTGACGATATGCACTATGTTAATCGCCATTAAATAAAAGAAGAAGGAAGTAGTGGTAGTATAGTACGCTTTTTTTCTTTCTTCGTCCGTTTTAATGGTGACCTGTGGATTCGTCGCTCTGTTGAGAATGTCTTGTGTTAACACCAGCAGTCATATCACCCTGTAGCCCAGGACTGGTTTCCCACTGGAGCAGGGCTGAGCCGGGTCAGTACCTGGACGGGAGACTCCTGGGGAAACTAGGAGTCTGCTGGAGGAGGTGTTAGTGAGGCCAGCAGGGGGCGCTCACCTGTGGTCTGTGTGGGTCCTAACGCCCCAGTGTAGTGATGGGGAGACTATACTGTAACAAGCACCGTCATTCAGATGAGACGTTAAACCGAGGTCCTGACTCTCCGTGGTCATTAAAAATCCCAATTTGCCCATTGGCCCCTTTCCATCATGGCCTCCTAAACATTCCCATATGTATATATGATTGCTTCATCACTCGGTCTCCTCTCCACCATAAGCTGGTGTGTGGTGGGCATTCTGCCGCAATATGGCTGCCATCACATCATATATATACACTCACCTAAAGGATTATTAGGAACACCATACTAATACTGTGTTTGACCCTGTAGTATATGCATATATACTGTTGTAGTAATTGCATGTTCGTTTGATGCTATTACAGCAGCGCTCCCACTAGAGGGCAGTGACGTTAAGGAAGTTGTAGTGTATAAAGTTTACAGTCTGACAGTCGGTGTTGCGTTAAAACTGGTTGTGCGTGTTGTGGCTTCACAAATGCTTTGCTGCATACCTCGGTTGTAACGAGTGGTTATTTCAGTCAAAGTTGCTCTTCTATCAGCTTGAATCAGTCGGCCCATTCTCCTCTGACCTCTAGCATCAACAAGGCATTTTCTCCCACAGGACTGCCGCATACTGGATGTGTTTCCTTTTCACACCATTCTTTGTAAACCCTAGAAATGGTTGTGTGTGAAAATCCCAGTAACTGATCAGATTGTGAAATACTCAGACCGGCCCGTCTGGCACCAACAACCATGCCACGCTCAAAATTGCTTAAATCCCTTTTCTTTCCCATTCTGACATTCAGTTTGGAGTTCAGGAGATTGTCTTGACCAGGACCACACCCTAAATGCATCACAACTGCCATGTGATTGGTTGATTAGATAATTGCATTAATGAGAAATTGAACCGGTGTTCCTAATAATCCTTTGGGTGAGTGTATATATATATATATATATATATTATTAACCGAGAACATACTCTGGGTTGTCTGAACTTACTCTTAGAGTAAAGTTAGACGTTTGTGTAACCAGCATACCTCGAGTAAGGTTTGGGTTAATCAACCGGGAGTTCAGGGTGTGTGTGACGGTAAGTTAACCTTGCTTTCTGGAACACCCCGCTAGCCTGAGAGACCCTGCGGTCTTCTCCAGTGGATAAAGGGTTACACATGTGGACTTATTCAGAGAGCATGTGATGCTGGATGCAGCTATGGGTCCTTTTCACAGTAATGTTCAGAGTTCAGTGTGTGAGAGCCTGCTGTGGATGGAGACCAACCTGACCCGGACCGGTGAACTCGAGAGTCATGATTATTAAAGCCTGAATGAGCTCCAGTCCATCCCTCACCATCGGAACAGATCCACATTATCACCTTTGACTTCATTGAGTGAAAATTGTGTGTTGTGACTTATGAGATGTATAAACTAGGAACAAACTGATCCGCTTCATTTCCCAGAAGCGCTGAAGAATGAACAGAATAAGCTCAGAAAGGAGTTTAATTCTTTGAGTATATTCTCTGATAGATTTACACCGCTTCATTCCACCTCACAGCACTTCAGAATCTCTTACAGATACGACATTTACAATTCGTGGAAAAAATGATAATGTATCATTTATGTTAAAATATGATAAATATGACCAACATTTTCCAACCAATAATCTTCAGCCAAGACCCGAATCAAAAATCCCATTAGGACTGACAGTCATACAGTGCAATAGAAAAATAAGGCGCATAAATATAGCGATGGTTCATCATCCGGATGTCCTTCAGCTGCCCGGAGGACCCTTCATCTGATCCCAGACCAACTGTGCAGATACGACGTCCAGCCGGACCCACGCGAGACAGCCGACTGCTCCTCACCTACACACACACACACGTATGATCAGCCTGACTCTACGACACACAGACCTTCATGAGAGGCTGCTGTGAGCTGGGGCGCACCGTGAGCGATGGCGGCCAGCCTGCTCTTCTCGTCCGGGCTCAGCTGCAGCATGGTGTGTATGACGGGCAGCAGCGCCTGCCTCTCGCTGCCCGAGCGCAGGAAGATGAACTGCAGCAGCACGTTCTTCAGGTACTCCAGGTTGGCCACAGACTTCTCTCGCTCATGATTGCGCTCGAGCCGCCGCACCTCACTCTTCAGCAGCTGCACAGACCATCACAGTTTACACACAGACTCGTATGGCAATTTAATATTGCATAATGGAAATGCCAAGATACAAACCAAGTCAAAAAATTTGCATTAAAAAACGTGCACGCTCAATTTTGGCCGATAGTGTGTGTGTGTGTGTGTCTCACAGTGATCTGCTCGGTCAGGACGGCGTTGGTGGCCTCGGTCTCGTGCAGAAGGCCGTTCAGGTGCTCCACACTGCGGGCGGCGCTGCTCAACTTCACAGCTAGCTCCTCTTTACTGGGCTCCATCTGCCAGTCAGCAGGCTCTACACACACACACACAGTTATGAACTGCTTATTACCCGACATCCTCAACATCATTAATCAGTCCCTACAGCAAAGAGTTTTTCCACACATTGTTGAAACTGCACTTGTTAGGGCCCTGCTGAAGAAAAGTCATCTTGATTCTTCTGTGCTCAGTAACTACACACCAATCTCTGATTTACCATTTATTGGTCAAATAACTGAAAGAATAGTCTCCGTACAGCTCAATAACGATCTTGATGCCAGTAATCTTAATGAAACATCAGTCTGGCTTCTGGGGAAACCACAGCACAGAAACAGCCCTGATTAGGGTTCTGAACGATCTGCAAGTTATTCAGGACTCATGAAACTTGGCAATCCTCATTCTTTTAGATTTGAGTGCAGCTTTTAACATCATTGATCAGGAGATTTACTTGACCTGGATCAGACCTGGGTCGGTCTATCAGGAGCTGTCTTAGACTGGATCAGACCTGGGTTGGTCTATCAGGAGCTGTCTTAGACTGGATCAGACCTGGGTCGGTCTATCAGGAGCTGTCTTAGACTGGATCAGACCTGGGTTGGTCTATCAGGAGCTGTCTTAGACTGGATCAGACCTGGGTAGGTCTATCAGGCGCTGTCTTAAACTGGATCAGACCTGGGTCGGTCTATCAGGTGCTGTCTTAGACTGGATCAGACCTGGGTCGGTCTATCAGGAGCTGTCTTAGACTGGATCAGACCTGGTCTATCAGGAGCTGTCTTAGACTGGATCAGACCTGGGTTGGTCTATCAGGAGCTGTCTTAGACTGGATCAGACCTGGGTCGGTCTATCAGGCGCTGTCTCAGACTGGATCAGACCTGGTCTATCAGGAGCTGTCTTAGACTGGATCAGACCTGGGTCGGTCTATCAGGAGCTGTCTTAGACTGGATCAGACCTGGGTCAGTCTATCAGGTGCTGTCTTAGACTGGATCAGACCTGGGTCGGTCTAATAGGAGCTGTCTTAGACTGGATCAGACCTGGGTCGGTCTATCAGGTGCTGTCTTAGACTGGGTCAGACCTGGGTCGGTCTATCAGGTGGTGTCTTAGACTGGATCAGACCTGGGTCGGTCTATCAGGTGCTGTCTTAGACTGGGTCAGACCTGGTCGGTCTATCAGGAGCTGTCTTAGACTGGATCAGACCTGGGTCGGTCTATCAGGTGCAGTCTTAGACTGGATCAGACCTGGGTCGGTCTATCAGGTGCTGTCTTAGACTGGATCAGACCTGGGCCGGTCTATCAGGTGCTGTCTTAGACTGGATCAGACCTGGGTCGGTCTATCAGGTGCAGTCTTAGACTGGATCAGACCGGGTCGGTCTATCAGGAGCTGTCTTAGACTGGATCAGACCTGGTCTATCAGGTGCTGTCTTAGACTGGATCAGACCTGGGTCGGTCTATCAGGTGCTGTCTTAGACTGGATCAGACCTGGGCCGGTCTATCAGGTGCTGTCTTAGACTGGATCAGACCTGGGTCAGTCTATCAGGAGCTGTCTTAGACTGGATCAGACCTGGGTCGGTCTATCAGGAGCTGTCTTAGACTGGATCAGACCTGGGTCGGTCTATCAGGAGCTGTCTTAGACTGGATCAGACCTGGGTCGGTCTATCAGGCGCTGTCTTAGACTGGATCAGACCTGGGTCGGTCTATCAGGAGCTGTCTTAGACTGGATCAGACCTGGGTCAGTCTATCAGGAGCTGTCTTAGACTGGATCAGACCTGGGTCGGTCTATCAGGAGCTGTCTTAGACTGGATCAGACCTGGGTCGGTCTATCAGGTGCTGTCTTAGACTGGATCAGACCTGGGTCAGTCTATCAGGAGCTGTCTTAGACTGGATCAGACCTGGGTCGGTCTATCAGGAGCTGTCTTAGACTGGATCAGACCTGGGTCGGTCTATCAGGAGCTGTCTTAGACTGGATCAGACCTGGGTCGGTCTATCAGGAGCTGTCTTAGACTGGATCAGACCTGGGTTGGTCTATCAGGACCTGTCCCAGACTGGATCAGACCTGGGTCAGTCTATCAGGAGCTGTCTTAGACTGGATCAGACCTGGATCAGTCTATCAGGAGCTGTCTTAGACTGGATCAGACCTGGGTCGGTCTATCAGGAGCTGTCTTAGACTGGATCAGACCTGGTCTATCAGGTGCTGTCTTAGACTGGGTCAGACCTGGGTCGGTCTATCAGGAGCTGTCTTAGACTGGATCAGACCTGGATTGGTCTATCAGGCGCTGTCTCAGACTGGATCAGACCTGGGTTGGTCTATCAGGAGCTGTCTTAGACTGGATCAGACCTGGGTTGGTCTAGCAGGAGCTGTCTTAGACTGGATCAGACCTGGGTTGGTCTATCAGGTGCTGACTCAGACTGGATCAGACCTGGGTTGGTCTATCAGGAGCTGTCTTAGACTGGATCAGACCTGGGTCAGTCTATCAGGAGCTGTCTTAGACTGGATCAGACCTGGGTTGGTCTATCAGGCGCTGTCTTAGACTGGATCAGACCTGGGTCGGTCTATCAGGCGCTGTCTTAGACTGGATCAGACCTGGGTGGTCTATCAGGAGCTGTCTTAGACTGGATCAGACCTGGGTTGGTCTATCAGGTGCTGTCTTAGACTGGTTCAGACCTGGGTCGGTCTATCAGTTGCTGTCTTAGACTGGTTCAGACCTGGGTCGGTCTATCAGGTGCTGTCTTAGACTGGATCAGACCTGGGCCGGTCTATCAGGTGCTGTCTTAGACTGGATCAGACCTGGGTCAGTCTATCAGGAGCTGTCTTAGACTGGATCAGACCTGGGTTGGTCTATCAGGAGCTGTCTTAGACTGGATCAGACCTGGGTCGGTCTATCAGGAGCTGTCTTAGACTGGATCAGACCTGGGTCGGTCTATCAGGAGCTGTCTTAGACTGGATCAGACCTGGGTCGGTCTATCAGGAGCTGTCTTAGACTGGATCAGACCTGGGTTGGTCTATCAGGCGCTGTCTTAGACTGGTTCAGACCTGTGTCGGTCTATCAGGCGCTGTCTTAGACTGGATCAGACCTGGGTCGGTCTATCAGGAGCTGTCTTAGACTGGATCAGACCTGGGTTGGTCTATCAGGTGCTGTCTTAGACTGGTTCAGACCTGGGTCGGTCTATCAGTTGCTGTCTTAGACTGGTTCAGACCTGGGTCGGTCTATCAGGTGCTGTCTTAGACTGGATCAGACCTGGGCCGGTCTATCAGGTGCTGTCTTAGACTGGATCAGACCTGGGTCAGTCTATCAGGAGCTGTCTCAGACTGGATCAGACCTGGGTCGGTCTATCAGGAGCTGTCTTAGACTGGATCAGACCTGGGTCGGTCTATCAGGCGCTGTCTTAGACTGGATCAGACCTGGGTCGGTCTATCAGGAGCTGTCTTAGACTGGATCAGACCTGGGTTGGTCTATCAGGTGCTGTCTTAGACTGGATCAGACCTGGGTTGGTCTATCAGGCGCTGTCTCAGACTGGATCAGACCTGGGTCGGTCTATCAGGAGCTGTCTTAGACTGGATCAGACCTGGGTCGGTCTATCAGGAGCTGTCTTAGACTGGATCAGACCTGGGTCGGTCTATCAGGTGCTGTCTTAGACTGGATCAGACCTGGGTCGGTCTATCAGGTGCTGTCTTAGACTGGATCAGACCTGGGTCGGTCTATCAGGAGCTGTCTTAGACTGGATCAGACCTGGGTCGGTCTATCAGGAGCTGTCTTAGACTGGATCAGACCTGGGTTGGTCTATCAGGCGCTGTCTTAGACTGGATCAGACCGGTCTATCAGGAGCTGTCTTAGACTGGATCAGACCTGGGTTGGTCTATGAGGAGCTGTCTTAGACTGGATCAGACCTGGGTTGGTCTATCAGGAGCTGTCTTAGACTGGATCAGACCTGGATCAGTCTATCAGGAGCTGTCTTAGACTGGATCAGACCTGGGTTGGTCTATCAGGCGCTGTCTTAGACTGGATCAGACCTGGGTGGTCTATCAGGCGCTGTCTTAGACTGGATCAGACCGGGTCGGTCTATCAGGTGCTGTTTTAGACTGGATTAGACCTGGGTCGGTCTATCAGGAGCTGTCTTAGACTGGATCAGACCTGGGTCAGTCTATCAGGAGCTGTCTTAGACTGGATCAGACCTGGGTTGGTCTATCAGGCGCTGTCTTAGACTGGATCAGACCTGGGTTGGTCTATCAGGAGCTGTCTTAGACTGGATCAGACCTGGGTTGGTCTATCAGGTGCTGTCTTAGACTGGATCAGACCTGGGTTGGTCTATCAGGTGCTGACTCAGACTGGATCAGACCTGGGTTGGTCTATCAGGAGCTTTCTTAGACTGGATCAGACCTGGATCAGTCTATCAGGAGCTGTCTTAGACTGGATCAGACCTGGGTTGGTCTATCAGGCGCTGTCTTAGACTGGATCAGACCTGGGTTGGTCTATCAGGCGCTGTCTTAGACTGGATCAGACCGGGTTGGTCTATCAGGTGCTGTTTTAGACTGGATTAGACCTGGGTCGGTCTATCAGGAGCTGTCTTAGACTGGATCAGACCTGGGTCGGTCTATCAGGTGCTGTCTTAGACTGGATCAGACCTGGGTCGGTCTATCAGGAGCTGTCTTAGACTGGATCAGACCTGGGTCGGTCTATCAGGAGCTGTCTTAGACTGGATCAGACCTGGGTTGGTCTATCAGGCGCTGTCTTAGACTGGATCAGACCTGGGTCGGTCTATCAGGAGCTGTCTTAGACTGGATCAGACCTGGGTTGGTCTATCAGGAGCTGTCTTAGACTGGATCAGACCTGGATCAGTCTATCAGGAGCTGTCTTAGACTGGATCAGACCTGGATCAGTCTATCAGGAGCTGTCTTAGACTGGATCAGACCTGGGTTGGTCTATCAGGCGCTGTCTTAGACTGGATCAGACCTGGGTTGGTCTATCAGGCGCTGTCTTAGACTGGATCAGACCGGGTCGGTCTATCAGGTGCTGTCTTAGACTGGATTAGACCTGGTCGGTCTATCAGGAGCTGTCTTAGACTGGATCAGACCTGGGTCAGTCTATCAGGAGCTGTCTTAGACTGGATCAGACCTGGGTTGGTCTATCAGGCGCTGTCTTAGACTGGATCAGACCTGGGTTGGTCTATCAGGAGCTGTCTTAGACTGGATCAGACCTGGGTTGGTCTATCAGGAGCTGTCTCAGACTGGATCAGACCTGGGTTGGTCTATCAGGTGCTGACTCAGACTGGATCAGACCTGGGTCGGTCTATCAGGAGCTGTTTTAGACTGGATTAGACCTGGGTCAGTCTATCAGGAGCTGTCTTAGACTGGATCAGACCTGGGTCGGTCTATCAGGAGCTGTCTTAGACTGGATCAGACCTGGGTCGGTCTATCAGGTGCTGTCTTAGACTGGATCAGACCTGGGTCGGTCTATCAGGAGCTGTCTTAGACTGGATTAGACCTGGGTTGGTCTATCAGGCGCTGTCTCAGACTGGATCAGACCTGGGTCGAATCTGACCTGATTAATGTCAAGGAAACTGTGATATTGTCAGTAATATTGTAATATTTTGGCTCAGTTTGGGCCTCTGAATAAAACGGAGCTGTTTTTTGTCCTCCATGTTCTCAACATTATCGGATTATATGAGCCGTAAGAGCGTGAGGAGTCAAACATCATAAACACACACACACTAATGCCTGGCTCACACTACAGGAGTTTTAGGCAGATTTATACCCGATTTCCCCCTCCTGAGGTTCAGAGAAAAAAATCTTGTCCACGACCTCGATCGGTTCCGATGTTTGGCGCTGATTATCTGGTGATGTGAGACATTCACAGTTAAAATCTTGCCCCTCCCGATCTGCTCTCACATTAATCGGGCTCTCCCCGATCATATCAAACATGTTTGATATTTATCGGGATGAGCAAGATTGCAATAACGTCAGTACTGTCACAATAGCCAATAGGAAACAAGTCTACGACTAGGCGGAAGTGAAGTGATGGACATTCCGAAATGGCGACCGCAAAACAGACAACACGGATTCGTTGGACCTCGGAGATGGAGGAGCGACTTGTTGAAATGTGGAAGCAATATGAGTGTCTATATAACGTTTCTTCAAAGGTGTACCATAACCGCATCGATAAAGAGAAGAGCTGGGTTTAAACATAGCAAATGTAAACATTAACTGTTGGAATGTACCTTACCATCTACATACATCTCTCTCTCTCTCTCACACACACACACACACACACACACACACACACACACACACACACACACACACACACACACACACACACACACACACACACACACACACACACACACACACACACACACACACACACACACACACACACACACACACACACACACACACACACACACACACACACACTCTCTCAACCACATACTGTACAAAACAAAACGAAATAACAATAATTATACAGACAGACAGACAGACAGACAGACAGACAGACAGACAGACAGACAGATAGGGGATTGTTTGTGTGTATGTGCGCGGCTGTGTGTGTGTGAGAGAGAAAACTGCAAACCCTTGTTTCTTATAAGTAGACACATTTCATAACACATACTATACTAGCATCTTCATATTTTCATGTAATATTTTCATATTACAGCAGAAATCCACACTGTAAAAGGTGACACTATCGCTCTTGAACTGATATTATAACGGTTAATATTCTGGCACACTATGATACTAATATAAGGTACAGTTGACCTCAGTTTCTCGCTGAAGAACTGATAGTCCATGTTGATCCCATTCTCTCATCCACACTCGTTTATTCTTCCGCTTGTTTTTTTTTTTCACAACAAACGATCATTATTGATAGAGCAATTTTTCGGTTTACAGTATCCATTTTTCCCGATTTCCGATCTGTTGCGTAGATCACGTGATGCGCTTCCTCTGGCACGATAATCTTAATAACATTTTGTAGTGTGTGATGCTTCACGGATTTCAAATCTTGTAGTGTGAGCATGTTTAAGATTTGAGGGAAGAGAATCTGCAAAGATTCTCCTGAAGTGTGTGCTGCAACCAGATTTTACAATCGGATAGGGTTATAAAACTGCTGTAGTGTGATGTTGAGCCTAAGGGCCACTGCTCTCTTCTGCTTCTGGCTGTGTCTCAGGGTGAGGCTGGTACCGTGTTTGAGGTCAGAGGTCAGCAGCTGCTCCAGAGAGGTCAGCGGGGTCCCGGTGGATGACAGCGACTCCGTCTCCGTGGTTTCCATGCCCTCGCCCTCCTCTCGAGTGCCCTGCAGATCCACCGGAGGAGCATCCGCTGACTTCCTGTCCGCCTGCCCCTTCCTGCCCTGATGCAGCAGCACTGAGAGAGAGAGAGAGAGAGAGAGACGCTGAAGAACTGTGTGTGTGTGTGTGTGTGTGTGTGTGTGTGTGTGAGAGAGAGAGAGAGAGACGCTGAAGAACTGTGTGTGTGTGTGTGTGTGTGTGTGTGTGTGTGTGTGTGTGTGTGTGAGAGAGAGAGAGAGACGCTGAAGAACTGTGTGTGTGTGTGTGTGTGTGTGTGAGAGAGAGAGAGAGAGAGAGAGACACACTGAAGAACTGTGTGTGTGTGTGTGTGTGTGAGAGAGAGAGAGAGAGAGAGCGCTGAAGAACTGTGTGTGTGTGTGTGTGTGTGTGTGTGTGTGTGTGTGTGTGTGTGTGTGTGTGTGAGAGAGAGAGAGAGAGAGAGAGAGACGCTGAAGAACTGTGTGTGTGTGTGTGTGTGTGTGTGTGTGTGAGAGAGAGAGAGAGAGAGAGAGACGCTGAAGAACTGTG
>CM040910.1:4824378-4829378 GCA_023029165.1 Gobiocypris rarus | reverse complement strand
ACAGTTTAGCTCTGTTGGAACTGGACTTCACTGAATTCAGAGAGCACACGCAAGTCAAACTCTCAGACACACACAACACAAACATTTACATACAAGAGCTCAAAGAGGAACTCAGGCAGCTGAAGGAAGACACCAACTCCTCCATCACTGAGTTCACAAGAGCTCTCAGAGAACTGCAAAAAGAAAACCAAACTCTCCGCGTACAGATATGCAAGCTAGAAGAGGACAAAGAGAGAAAAGAAGAGAACCTCTTCAAACAGCTGCAAGAAATGAGAGAGAAGTTACAGGAAAACCGGAAAGACAACACTCCTCACTACAGTACAGCTCCTACTACAGACAGCAACCTACCACAAACACACAGACATCTGCAGAAACACAAACCTCACCTGCCCACCCTCCAGAACCTGATCTAGATGTTCTCCTCCTCATGGACTCTAATGGGAAATTTTTGGACCCACAGAAACTATTCCCACATCAAAAAGTCACTGCAAAACGTTGCAGCACAACAGGCCATGCCCACCAGATCATCAGAGACTTCCCCGGACACCCCTCATGCGTCATAATCCACACCGGGACTAATGACCTTCACTCACTGCGCAACAACACTGCTGAAGCTGTCAGGAAAATGGCAGAAATCACCCAAAAAAAATTCCCAGAATCCCGAATCGTAATCTCCACACTTCTCCCACGACATGACACACCACCACACATCATCTACAGCATCAATGCTGAAATTTCCGCAGATGCTCTACACTCCCAAACGTGCACCTGGTCCACCACCACCACATCGGCCTCCAACACCTATATGATGGCCTCCACCTACACAAAGATGCAGTGGATTTTTGCAAAGACCCTAAAGATGCAGCGCTGGGCCGCAGCCCAACATCACCGCGACACCTGCTACCCACTCCAGAACACTACCGGCCCATTCACCACTACATGCCCAGACACACACCTCCAACCCCGGTGAGGAAAGACATCGGCTGGACGAACATCCCACGTCGTCCAACACACCCACAACCACCTCACTACACCCCGGTAAACCTGCAGTCACCAACTTCACGCCCACCTGCTGACCATCAAGCCCCCATCAGGAAGAAGAAACCAAAACACCCCACACACCCACACCAAGAGAAATCCCTGCCACCGAGAGCACAGAGCTACGCTGAAGCTGCAGCCCGGCCTCCTGCTCCACCCTTCACCTCCACCCTCCTGCTCCACCCTCCTGCTCCACCCTTCACCTCCACCCTCCTGCTCCACCCTCCTGCTCCACCCTCCTGCTCCACCCTTCACCTCCACCCTCCTGCTCCACCCTCCTGCTCCACCCTTCACCTCCACCCTCCTGCTCCACCCTCCTGCTCCACCCTTCACCTCCACCCTTCACCTCCACCCTCCTGCTCCACCCTCCTGCTCCACCCTTCACCTCCACCCTCCTGCTCCACCCTCCTGCTCCACCCTCCACCTCCACCCTCCTGCTCCACCCTCCTGCTCCACCCTTCACCTCCACCCTCCTGCTCCACCCTCCTGCTCCACCTCCACCTCCACCCTCCTGCTCCACCCTCCTGCTCCACCCTCCACCTCCACCCTCCTGCTCCACCCTCCTGCTCCACCCTTCACCTCCACCCTCCTGCTCCACCCTCCTGCTCCACCCTTCACCTCCACCCTCCTGCTCCACCCTCCTGCTCCACCCTTCACCTCCACCCTCCTGCTCCACCCTCCTGCTCCACCCTTCACCTCCACCCTTCACCTCCACCCTCCTGCTCCACCCTCCTGCTCCACCCTTCACCTCCACCCTCCTGCTCCACCCTCCTGCTCCACCTCCACCTCCACCTCCTGCTCCACCCTCCTGCTCCACCCTTCACCTCCACCCTCCTGCTCCACCCTCCTGCTCCACCCTCCACCTCCACCCTCCTGCTCCACCCTCCTGCTCCACCCTTCACCTCCACCCTCCTGCTCCACCCTCCTGCTCCACCCTTCACCTCCACCCTCCTGCTCCACCCTCCTGCTCCACCCTCCTGCTCCACCCTTCACCTCCACCCTGCCAGTGAGCTGAGCCAGATCAGAGAGATGCTGCACACACTGTGCAACCAGCTCCTGAACAGATAAGAACACAACACTCTGCTCTATTGAGAAAAAAAAAAAAAAGATAAAGTGTACAAATGTATTTTTCTGCAATTTACATTCTCACATTTAGCTACCCTAGCTTCACATGTTCTATTAGTTATATTATATTATTAGTTATATTTAGTTATCTTCTGTCTTACCAAATAGGTTTATCTTTACAAAAAACGCACAAAAAGATTGATGCATTCATTTCAAATAAGTTGTTGGAATATTCAGGGTCTTCATTCTTCGACATTTGGTTCCAAAAGCACAGACCCTGAATTTCTTAAAAGTATAAAAGATGCTGATATTATTTTATTAACTGAAACCTGGTGTCGAATGATGCGCTTACCTACTGTCCTCAGGCTACTGTGAGATAATGGTTCCCTCCGTTAAACTAAGTACAGTCCATTGTGGACGAGACTGGAGGAATTCTTGTGTGGTACAGGAGAATCTGGCTAAACACATTTCTGTTATTACAGTTGGAAAGTTTCATTGCTGGTTAAAACTTAACAACCAAATTGGCATTTCAAAGACAGACACATATCTCTGCGCCATCTACATTCCTCCAGCAGATTCCCTTACCATGATGAGGAATACATGAACAACATCCACACAGAAATCAGCCATTTCCAGGCCCAGGAAATGTGCTGCTGTGTGAGACTTTAATGCAAGAACTGGATCCGAACCGGATAACATAGATCCAAAGGGCAATGAATATGTGTTTGGCCACAACAGTCTCACAAAAATCTCCACCAAGAAACAACCTTGACCAAACAGTGAATAAAACGGGTAGAGAGTTAGTGCACCTCTGCCGAGCCTCGGGCCTGTACATGCTCAACGGCAGGATCCGAGGACTCTTTAGGGAGGTTCACGTGTTGTTCAGCTCTTGGAGCTAGTGTAGTTGACTATGCCATCACTGACATGGACCCATCCTCCTTCAGTGCATTCACTGTCAGACAGCAAACTCCACTCTCTGACCATAACCAAACTAACATTTATATCAAAACACACGACACACCCGAACAAAACAGGCTGGAAACCTGCAAAATGCATCAGGTCCAGCAGAGATACAGATGGGCTCAAGACAGCCCAGACAAATTTATTCAAGCCCTCAATTCGGAAGAACTGAAAAATCTAATAAATACATTCATTACTACACAATTCGAAACAACTAAAGATGGTGTTAATTTGGCTACAAATGAAATCAATTACATATTTAAAACTGCAGCATATAAAAGTGAATTGAAAAAGAAAGGCAAAAAATATACAAAAAAAACAACAAAAGATGAAAAATGGTTCGACTCTGACTGCAGAACATTAAGAAAACAACTTAGAAAATTATCAAATCTGAAACATAAAGATCCAAACAACACAGACATAAGAACTGAATACTGCTCAAAACTAAAACAATACAAAGACACAATTAGAGTGAAAAAGCAACACCATCTGACCAAAAGTCTACAGGAAATACAACACTCAATCAATCACAATCAGTTCTGGGAAATGTGGAATAATCTGAGCACAACAAAACCACAAGACCTACCAATACAAGATGGAGAAATCTGGACAAAACACTTTGAGAAATTATATAAAGAAATCCCACAAAAACAACTCAATGACAATTATAATCTGATCAAACAAAATCTACAAAATTATGAGGAGACTATTCAAAATAATCAGAATCCACTTGACTTCCCAATTACACATGAAGAATTGACAAACAAACTCAAAAGCCAAAAAAGTCAGAAATCTTGTGGTCCTGACAGCATTCTAGGTGAGATGCTGAAACACAGCACACCTGAGCTGCAGACGGCTGTGCTCAAACTATTCAACACTGTCCTTACTTCAGGCTGTTCTCCTGACATCTGGAGCCAAGGACTTATCACCCCATGTCACAAAAGTGGAAATAAATTGGACCCTAATAATTTCAGAGGCATTTGTGTGAGCAGTAATCTGGGGAAGTTATTTAGCAGTATTTTAAACAATAGAATTGTAAACTTCCTTAACGAACACAATGTCCTGAGTCCGAGTCAGATCGGCTTCCTTCCAAATCACAGAACTACTGACCACATTTACACCCTACACACCCTAATCAATAAACACGTAAAACAGACCAAAAATGGAAAAATATTTGCATGCTTTGTCGATTTCAAAAAAGCATTCGATTCTATTTGGCACAACGGACTATATTACAAACTTTTACAAAGCGGTGTAGGGGGTAAAGTTTATGACATTATAAAATCAATGTATTCGAACAACAAATGTGCAATACGAATTGGCAACAAACATACAGAATTCTTCACCCAGAAGAGAGGAGTGCGGCAGGGCTGTAGCTTGAGTCCAACGCTGTTCAACATTTACATTAATGAACTAGCGGTGCAGCTGGAACAGTCTACAGGCCCTGGACTGGAGACAAACACATCAAGCTCCTCATGTATGCAGACGACCTGGTGCTGCTGTCCCCACTGCACAGGGACTACACCTGGACCTGCTGGAGAACTACTGCCAGAACTGGGCCCTGGCAGTCAACCTCACACAGACCAACGCTAGGGTCAGAAAAAGCCCAGATGTCAGGAACACAGATACCAGTTCAGTCTAGGCAGCACCGCCCTAGAGCACACGATGCAGTACACTTACCTGTGTGTGTGTGTGTGTGTGTGTGTGTGTGTGTGTGTGTGTGTGTGTGTGTGTGTGTGTGTGTGTGTGTGTGTGTGGTACACTTACTCGGTCTGGTCATCACTGCATCGGGAGTTTCAGTGTGTGTGTGTGTGTGTGTGTGTGTGTGTGTGTGTGTGTGTGTGTGTGTGTGTGTGTGTGTGAGTGTGTGTGTGTGTGTGTGTGTGTGTGTGTGTGTGGTACACTTACTGTCTGGTCATCACTGCATCGGGAGTTTC